>JASKMD010000005.1:3255375-3352403 GCA_030144725.1 Haematococcus lacustris
TTCAACTGCATCCTGGCCTCAGTGGACAGAGTGGGCATCCCGCGAGGCTCGCAGCATGGGGACGCCTGGGTGGGCAGCAGGGGCCAGGGGGCGCAGCAGCTGCGGCAGCTGGTGGGTGAGCGGGGTCTGGTGGACCCGTGGCGCCATCTGCACCCCTCCAAGAGAGACCTTACCCACTTTAACAAGCGTTGGCAGACGGGTGCGCGCCTCGACCGGTGGTACATCTCGGAGGAGCTGGTGCAGTGGCAGATGGACAGCGCCATACAGGGTGTTCTACCCGTGCCTACCGACCACCGGCCCGTTTCAGTGGCAGTGTGCCCCCCCGACCTACCTCTAACCGTCCCCGCTCCCTGGCAGCTGCACCCCGCCCTTCTCGACAACCCTAAGCTGCTGGACTGTCTCAAAGACTTCCTCCATGCGGGGGCCAACACCACGAGGCTGCTAGTCAGCTGGGGCTGCCTAGGGATGGTCACAGGGCCAGGTGGGCCCGCCTCAAGCACGGCCTGGCCATGCGTGCCCAGCACTTCCTACAAGCCCAGCGCCGCGCGGAGCGCGACCTGCAGCAGCGCAGGAAGAAGGCGGCGGCAGTGGCTTGGGCACACCTCGTGCGGCAGCTGCTACGGGTTGAGCGAGAGGGGGAGGCTGAGGTGCAGGCAGCAAGCACTTGGGAGAGGCCGCAGCTCTGGCTGGGGTGGGGGCGAGGGAGCAGGGGGCCCAGCAGTCCCTGCTTGTCAGCGCGGTTCTCAAACTGTGCTACGGCGATCGCTCCTCCTTCTACTTCTACAATCGCGACCAGCCCGCGCACACCCCCACCCTCATCTCCTCTCTGCAGCTCCCCAGCCAGCCAGGGGAGGCGGCAGATCTCACCACGCCGGCCGGGGTGAAGGCTGCGTGCAAGGCTTTTCAGCGCCACTACTCAGCCCCAAAGCCCACCGGAGTCTATGCAGCCAAGCCGGTGAATACAGCTGCGCGCGCCAAGCTGTTGGGCAGCCTCACCTCTCATCTCACCCCCACCCAGGCCCGTGCTGCTGAGGGCCCCGATGGCAGCCCTACGCTGTGAGAGGTGGAGCTGGGCCAGGCTCGGCAGGGCTGCACGCACAGCAAGGCCCCGGGGCTAGATGGGCTGCCCATGGAGGTCTATGACCGGCTGTGGGTGGAGCTGGGGCGGCCGCTGCGGGCCATGTTGCGAGAGGCCCTGGGAGACACCGCTGACCCTGCCCCTCTGGCTGAGTTCCTGACCGGCATCCTCACCCTCGTGCGGCTCAGGGGTAGGGTGGGGGAGGGCGCCGGGCAAGGGCAGCAGCAGGGCGAGCGGGAGCAGGGGTGGAAGCAGGAGCCAGAGGTGGTCTTCCCAGCTGTCCGAGCGGGGGTGCTAGTGCGCCACCAGGGGTTCCCCCTTGGGGCGGCCTCCTTCGCTGCCACCAGCGAGGCCGCCTTTGGGGGGGCAGCCGCGGCCATGATGTCAGCCTCCATCGACTCAACCTACTGGGGTGGGTGAAGGTGGCCCAGCAGTGCCTAACCTCCATGTCCATCTACCAGATGAACTTCGTGCAACCCTCCGCTCATCTGGCGCAGGCCATGGCCTTGGCTATAAACCCCTTTGTGGCAGCCTCAGACCTGCCCCAAGAGCGCAGCAACAACAGCAGCAGCCGCTACCCTAGCAAGGCCATCGGCGTGATGCCCCGGGGGGAGGGAGGGATGGGGCTTCCCAACCTGGGGTCCACCAGTTCGTCTATGCTGGCGAAGATGTGGCCCCGCTGTGGTCGTCCCTGGCAGCCCAGGTTTGTCCCTGGCAGCCTCTGACCCCACCGCCCCCCCCTCGCGAGGCATCAGCCCGTGGCTGCAAGCTCAAGTGGCGCTCCTGGCTGAGCTTAAGGGGCTGGGGCTGGGGGCTGGGGCTGGGGCTGGGGCTGGGGCTGGGGCTGGGGCTGGGGCTGGGGCTGGGGCTGGGGCTGGGGCTGGGGCTGGGGCTGGGGCTGGGGCTGGGGCTGGGGCTGGGGCTGGGGCTGGGGCTGGGGCTGGGGCTGGGGCTGGGGCTGGGGCTGGGGCTGGGGCTGGGGCTGGGGCTGGGGCTGGGGCTGGGGCTGGGGCTGGGGCTGGGGCTGGGGCTGGGGCTGGGGCTGGGGCTGGGGCTGGGGCTGGGGCTGGGGCTGGGGCTGGGGCTGGGGCTGGGGCTGGGGCTGGGGCTGGGGCTGGGGCTGGGGCTGGGGCTGGGGCTGGGGCTGGGGCTGGGGCTGGGGCTGGGGCTGGGGCTGGGGCTGGGGCTGGGGCTGGGGCTGGGGCTGGGGCTGGGGCTGGGGCTGGGGCTGGGGCTGGGGCTGGGGCTGGGGCTGGGGCTGGGGCTGGGGCTGGGGCTGGGGCTGGGGCTGGGGCTGGGGCTGGGGCTGGGGCTGGGGCTGGGGCTGGGGCTGGGGCTGGGGCTGGGGCTGGGGCTGGGGCTGGGGCTGGGGCTGGGGCTGGGGCTGGGGCTCTTCGCTCATGCCATACCCGCCCCTTGCTCACTACCCTCTTCTCAACCCCCACCACCTTCCAGCCCAGCGCTTAGGGGGCTTTTGTGTCCCGAGCGCATGCGCCTTTCTCTGTCCCGCCCCGCTGCGTGCTTCCCCCCCACATCCCTCTTCCCACCCTGCAGCTCTCTGCCCCCCTAAACCCCATCTTGGGCCGCCCCTCCCCCCCTTGTTGATCCTCCCGCGGTTCATCCCGGACCTCTTGAGGGGTCTGTTGCCACGGGCTCCCTTGCCGGTGTTCACCCACCAGCCTCTCCACGCTCCCCGGGGCACTTGGGGCTGCTGGGTAAGGCCCTCACCAAGGTCGCGGTGCTGGCCTCCGAGGGAAAGGTCGCGACCCTAAAGCTGAGAGCTGTCACAGCCAGGGGCCTAGCAGCAGCCGGGCAGTGGGTGCATGGGAAACCCTCCGCCAGCCCTCCATTCCTTGACCCCATGGACGCCGAGGCAGCGGCCCCAACCGCCCCTTGCCCCACGGAGGTCACAGGGCCTGGCGCAGTTGCCCCTCTCCCAGCCCAGGAGCTTGATCTCTCCACCGGGCTGGGTAGGTGGTTCGGCACAATGCGGGTTTGGTCCGCTGAGCTGCAGGGCAGTCAGCCTCCCCGCTGGCTTGACACCGTTGCGAGAGCCCCTCCGCGCCCCTCCCCGGATGACCGGAGGGCTAGGCGGGAGGAGCGGCAGCGGAAGGCTCGGTGTCCTCGTCGTTGATTTCTTTTTTAAAGGAGGAGCATTACAAGAGAGAGTAGGACTAAAGAAAAGAAGAAAAGAGAAGACAACAACAAACAAGGTTCCCCCATACACGGTCGTCAAGCACCCCATCCAAACACAGCGGTCCACACACCCCAAGCAAAGGTCCACACACCCCAAGCAAAGGTCCATACCACCCAAGCAACCCTCTCCCTAGGACAACGTCAAGACACTCCCCCACACCAACGCCCTCCACCCTAGCTCTACTCACCTCCCCAGACCCTCCTCACAAAACTACCCACACAAGCCTAAGCCAAGCCCCTCGACGTGGAACCCAGAAGCCTACCCCCGGCACTCAAACCAAGACCACCTAAGCCCCCGGTACCCTGACACCCAGGTAAACCCCCGGGACCCATCCTACCCCACCCACTGAGCGCACTACGCCCCCAGCAGCAACCCTGCAGCTCAGGCTGGCAGCAGCCTTGCAGCTCAGCGGAAGGGGACGGGACACTGCAAGGAGAGGCGAACAAACAGCTTTCCCCCCCCCTGTGCCCTGCCCTCCCCCTGCCTAGGCCTCCCTGCTGCCCTCCCCTCCTCCACTCCTCCTGCCCCAACCCTCCCCTCTGCAACCTCCTGCCCTCCCCTCCGCGTACGCCGAGGGGAGGCAGCGCTGAGCCACCTGCCCAGCAAGCCCTAGAGAGGCCTCGGCGGCGCCGGTTTGGCATTCCCACTTCCAGTCCCAGCTCCGAGGAGTGGAAGGCACGGCGGGCAGGGCACCAGCAAGAGGCGCAGCACAGGCTGAGGCAAGCCGGCAAGCAGCGTGCTGCCCATCGTGGCCGTGGGACCCCACACGTGCGCCGCTACGGGCTGGTCAGCCCCTCTGCTAGCTTGGCCAGCTCTCTGGGGGCCTCCGGTGACAGCCATGTAGCTGAGTCAGCAGGGAACCGGGAGGGGAGGCCGAGGGTGCCTAAGCGGAAGCAGCCGGAGCAGGCAGAGCACGCGGGAGAAGAGGGAGAGAAGCTCGGTCCTCTGCCCCTGCGGCCCCCTCTGGTCATCTAGTCACGAGAGCCTCGGGTCCTGCGCCGTCCTGGGGCCAAGCTGGCGTGCATTGAGGCCACCCCGGCCCCTCCCCCGGCCCTCCTCCTCTGCCAGGTCCGTCTCCCCATCCTAGCCCACCCACCCTCCTCCACACACGCGCAGCCCACGCGGGGGCGAGCCAGGGCTAACCATGCAGCGCCCAGGTGTGGCCGCCAGGTTCATGGTAGTCACCCTCAACGTGCAAGGTTTGTCCTAGCCGCACAAGCTGCAGGCCCTGCTTGACTGGGCCGCTGACAGCTGGCGCAGGTGGTGTTCCTCCAAGCTGCCGTAGGGCGGAGAGCGTGTGGCAGTGGGCAGAAGCCCACTCGGGGGCCTAGCCCGCCTGGTGGGTGTAGTGGTTCTACACCCCCGGCACTGGCAGCTCCCAGGTTGTCTGGTGTTGGTCCAGCACTCCACCATCTTCCAGGGGTGCATCTAGGTGCATCTGCGGGCAGAGGGAGCCCATGGGCGGGTGCTGCGGGTGGACGGGGAGCTCGCAGGCAGGCCGGTGTCCCTGGTGTGTGTGTCCGCCCCGGCGCAGCAGGCAGACCGGCCAGCGTTCTACGCCGAGTGCCTTCCCGCTTACCTCCCGCCAGCCGCCGACCGCCGCCTCCTCCCCATGGGGGGCGACTTCAACTGCATCCTGGCCTCAGTGGACAGAGTGGGCATCCCGCGAGGCTCGCAGCATGGGGACGCCTGGGTGGGCAGCAGGGGCCAGGGGGCGCAGCAGCTGCGGCAGCTGGTGGGTGAGCGGGGTCTGGTGGACCCGTGGCGCCATCTGCACCCCTCCAAGAGAGACCTTACCCACTTTAACAAGCGTTGGCAGACGGGTGCGCGCCTCGACCGGTGGTACATCTCGGAGGAGCTGGTGCAGTGGCAGATGGACAGCGCCATACAGGGTGTTCTACCCGTGCCTACCGACCACCGGCCCGTTTCAGTGGCAGTGTGCCCCCCCGACCTACCTCTAACCGTCCCCGCTCCCTGGCAGCTGCACCCCGCCCTTCTCGACAACCCTAAGCTGCTGGACTGTCTCAAAGACTTCCTCCATGCGGGGGCCAACACCACGAGGCTGCTAGTCAGCTGGGGCTGCCTAGGGATGGTCACAGGGCCAGGTGGGCCCGCCTCAAGCACGGCCTGGCCATGCGTGCCCAGCACTTCCTACAAGCCCAGCGCCGCGCGGAGCGCGACCTGCAGCAGCGCAGGAAGAAGGCGGCGGCAGTGGCTTGGGCACACCTCGTGCGGCAGCTGCTACGGGTTGAGCGAGAGGGGGAGGCTGAGGTGCAGGCAGCAAGCACTTGGGAGAGGCCGCAGCTCTGGCTGGGGTGGGGGCGAGGGAGCAGGGGGCCCAGCAGTCCCTGCTTGTCAGCGCGGTTCTCAAACTGTGCTACGGCGATCGCTCCTCCTTCTACTTCTACAATCGCGACCAGCCCGCGCACACCCCCACCCTCATCTCCTCTCTGCAGCTCCCCAGCCAGCCAGGGGAGGCGGCAGATCTCACCACGCCGGCCGGGGTGAAGGCTGCGTGCAAGGCTTTTCAGCGCCACTACTCAGCCCCAAAGCCCACCGGAGTCTATGCAGCCAAGCCGGTGAATACAGCTGCGCGCGCCAAGCTGTTGGGCAGCCTCACCTCTCATCTCACCCCCACCCAGGCCCGTGCTGCTGAGGGCCCCGATGGCAGCCCTACGCTGTGAGAGGTGGAGCTGGGCCAGGCTCGGCAGGGCTGCACGCACAGCAAGGCCCCGGGGCTAGATGGGCTGCCCATGGAGGTCTATGACCGGCTGTGGGTGGAGCTGGGGCGGCCGCTGCGGGCCATGTTGCGAGAGGCCCTGGGAGACACCGCTGACCCTGCCCCTCTGGCTGAGTTCCTGACCGGCATCCTCACCCTCGTGCGGCTCAGGGGTAGGGTGGGGGAGGGCGCCGGGCAAGGGCAGCAGCAGGGCGAGCGGGAGCAGGGGTGGAAGCAGGAGCCAGAGGTGGTCTTCCCAGCTGTCCGAGCGGGGGTGCTAGTGCGCCACCAGGGGTTCCCCCTTGGGGCGGCCTCCTTCGCTGCCACCAGCGAGGCCGCCTTTGGGGGGGCAGCCGCGGCCATGATGTCAGCCTCCATCGACTCAACCTACTGGGGTGGGTGAAGGTGGCCCAGCAGTGCCTAACCTCCATGTCCATCTACCAGATGAACTTCGTGCAACCCTCCGCTCATCTGGCGCAGGCCATGGCCTTGGCTATAAACCCCTTTGTGGCAGCCTCAGACCTGCCCCAAGAGCGCAGCAACAACAGCAGCAGCCGCTACCCTAGCAAGGCCATCGGCGTGATGCCCCGGGGGGAGGGAGGGATGGGGCTTCCCAACCTGGGGTCCACCAGTTCGTCTATGCTGGCGAAGATGTGGCCCCGCTGTGGTCGTCCCTGGCAGCCCAGGTTTGTCCCTGGCAGCCTCTGACCCCACCGCCCCCCCCTCGCGAGGCATCAGCCCGTGGCTGCAAGCTCAAGTGGCGCTCCTGGCTGAGCTTAAGGGGCTGGGGCTGGGGGCTGGGGCTGGGGCTGGGGCTGGGGCTGGGGCTGGGGCTGGGGCTGGGGCTGGGGCTGGGGCTGGGGCTGGGGCTGGGGCTGGGGCTGGGGCTGGGGCTGGGGCTGGGGCTGGGGCTGGGGCTGGGGCTGGGGCTGGGGCTGGGGCTGGGGCTGGGGCTGGGGCTGGGGCTGGGGCTGGGGCTGGGGCTGGGGCTGGGGCTGGGGCTGGGGCTGGGGCTGGGGCTGGGGCTGGGGCTGGGGCTGGGGCTGGGGCTGGGGCTGGGGCTGGGGCTGGGGCTGGGGCTGGGGCTGGGGCTGGGGCTGGGGCTGGGGCTGGGGCTGGGGCTGGGGCTGGGGCTGGGGCTGGGGCTGGGGCTGGGGCTGGGGCTGGGGCTGGGGCTGGGGCTGGGGCTGGGGCTGGGGCTGGGGCTGGGGCTGGGGCTGGGGCTGGGGCTGGGGCTGGGGCTGGGGCTGGGGCTGGGGCTGGGGCTGGGGCTGGGGCTGGGGCTGGGGCTGGGGCTGGGGCTGGGGCTGGGGCTGGGGCTGGGGCTCTTCGCTCATGCCATACCCGCCCCTTGCTCACTACCCTCTTCTCAACCCCCACCACCTTCCAGCCCAGCGCTTAGGGGGCTTTTGTGTCCCGAGCGCATGCGCCTTTCTCTGTCCCGCCCCGCTGCGTGCTTCCCCCCCACATCCCTCTTCCCACCCTGCAGCTCTCTGCCCCCCTAAACCCCATCTTGGGCCGCCCCTCCCCCCCTTGTTGATCCTCCCGCGGTTCATCCCGGACCTCTTGAGGGGTCTGTTGCCACGGGCTCCCTTGCCGGTGTTCACCCACCAGCCTCTCCACGCTCCCCGGGGCACTTGGGGCTGCTGGGTAAGGCCCTCACCAAGGTCGCGGTGCTGGCCTCCGAGGGAAAGGTCGCGACCCTAAAGCTGAGAGCTGTCACAGCCAGGGGCCTAGCAGCAGCCGGGCAGTGGGTGCATGGGAAACCCTCCGCCAGCCCTCCATTCCTTGACCCCATGGACGCCGAGGCAGCGGCCCCAACCGCCCCTTGCCCCACGGAGGTCACAGGGCCTGGCGCAGTTGCCCCTCTCCCAGCCCAGGAGCTTGATCTCTCCACCGGGCTGGGTAGGTGGTTCGGCACAATGCGGGTTTGGTCCGCTGAGCTGCAGGGCAGTCAGCCTCCCCGCTGGCTTGACACCGTTGCGAGAGCCCCTCCGCGCCCCTCCCCGGATGACCGGAGGGCTAGGCGGGAGGAGCGGCAGCGGAAGGCTCGGTGTCCTCGTCGTTGATTTCTTTTTTAAAGGAGGAGCATTACAAGAGAGAGTAGGACTAAAGAAAAGAAGAAAAGAGAAGACAACAACAAACAAGGTTCCCCCATACACGGTCGTCAAGCACCCCATCCAAACACAGCGGTCCACACACCCCAAGCAAAGGTCCACACACCCCAAGCAAAGGTCCATACCACCCAAGCAACCCTCTCCCTAGGACAACGTCAAGACACTCCCCCACACCAACGCCCTCCACCCTAGCTCTACTCACCTCCCCAGACCCTCCTCACAAAACTACCCACACAAGCCTAAGCCAAGCCCCTCGACGTGGAACCCAGAAGCCTACCCCCGGCACTCAAACCAAGACCACCTAAGCCCCCGGTACCCTGACACCCAGGTAAACCCCCGGGACCCATCCTACCCCACCCACTGAGCGCACTACGCCCCCAGCAGCAACCCTGCAGCTCAGGCTGGCAGCAGCCTTGCAGCTCAGCGGAAGGGGACGGGACACTGCAAGGAGAGGCGAACAAACAGCTTTCCCCCCCCCTGTGCCCTGCCCTCCCCCTGCCTAGGCCTCCCTGCTGCCCTCCCCTCCTCCACTCCTCCTGCCCCAACCCTCCCCTCTGCAACCTCCTGCCCTCCCCTCCGCGTACGCCGAGGGGAGGCAGCGCTGAGCCACCTGCCCAGCAAGCCCTAGAGAGGCCTCGGCGGCGCCGGTTTGGCATTCCCACTTCCAGTCCCAGCTCCGAGGAGTGGAAGGCACGGCGGGCAGGGCACCAGCAAGAGGCGCAGCACAGGCTGAGGCAAGCCGGCAAGCAGCGTGCTGCCCATCGTGGCCGTGGGACCCCACACGTGCGCCGCTACGGGCTGGTCAGCCCCTCTGCTAGCTTGGCCAGCTCTCTGGGGGCCTCCGGTGACAGCCATGTAGCTGAGTCAGCAGGGAACCGGGAGGGGAGGCCGAGGGTGCCTAAGCGGAAGCAGCCGGAGCAGGCAGAGCACGCGGGAGAAGAGGGAGAGAAGCTCGGTCCTCTGCCCCTGCGGCCCCCTCTGGTCATCTAGTCACGAGAGCCTCGGGTCCTGCGCCGTCCTGGGGCCAAGCTGGCGTGCATTGAGGCCACCCCGGCCCCTCCCCCGGCCCTCCTCCTCTGCCAGGTCCGTCTCCCCATCCTAGCCCACCCACCCTCCTCCACACACGCGCAGCCCACGCGGGGGCGAGCCAGGGCTAACCATGCAGCGCCCAGGTGTGGCCGCCAGGTTCATGGTAGTCACCCTCAACGTGCAAGGTTTGTCCTAGCCGCACAAGCTGCAGGCCCTGCTTGACTGGGCCGCTGACAGCTGGCGCAGGTGGTGTTCCTCCAAGCTGCCGTAGGGCGGAGAGCGTGTGGCAGTGGGCAGAAGCCCACTCGGGGGCCTAGCCCGCCTGGTGGGTGTAGTGGTTCTACACCCCCGGCACTGGCAGCTCCCAGGTTGTCTGGTGTTGGTCCAGCACTCCACCATCTTCCAGGGGTGCATCTAGGTGCATCTGCGGGCAGAGGGAGCCCATGGGCGGGTGCTGCGGGTGGACGGGGAGCTCGCAGGCAGGCCGGTGTCCCTGGTGTGTGTGTCCGCCCCGGCGCAGCAGGCAGACCGGCCAGCGTTCTACGCCGAGTGCCTTCCCGCTTACCTCCCGCCAGCCGCCGACCGCCGCCTCCTCCCCATGGGGGGCGACTTCAACTGCATCCTGGCCTCAGTGGACAGAGTGGGCATCCCGCGAGGCTCGCAGCATGGGGACGCCTGGGTGGGCAGCAGGGGCCAGGGGGCGCAGCAGCTGCGGCAGCTGGTGGGTGAGCGGGGTCTGGTGGACCCGTGGCGCCATCTGCACCCCTCCAAGAGAGACCTTACCCACTTTAACAAGCGTTGGCAGACGGGTGCGCGCCTCGACCGGTGGTACATCTCGGAGGAGCTGGTGCAGTGGCAGATGGACAGCGCCATACAGGGTGTTCTACCCGTGCCTACCGACCACCGGCCCGTTTCAGTGGCAGTGTGCCCCCCCGACCTACCTCTAACCGTCCCCGCTCCCTGGCAGCTGCACCCCGCCCTTCTCGACAACCCTAAGCTGCTGGACTGTCTCAAAGACTTCCTCCATGCGGGGGCCAACACCACGAGGCTGCTAGTCAGCTGGGGCTGCCTAGGGATGGTCACAGGGCCAGGTGGGCCCGCCTCAAGCACGGCCTGGCCATGCGTGCCCAGCACTTCCTACAAGCCCAGCGCCGCGCGGAGCGCGACCTGCAGCAGCGCAGGAAGAAGGCGGCGGCAGTGGCTTGGGCACACCTCGTGCGGCAGCTGCTACGGGTTGAGCGAGAGGGGGAGGCTGAGGTGCAGGCAGCAAGCACTTGGGAGAGGCCGCAGCTCTGGCTGGGGTGGGGGCGAGGGAGCAGGGGGCCCAGCAGTCCCTGCTTGTCAGCGCGGTTCTCAAACTGTGCTACGGCGATCGCTCCTCCTTCTACTTCTACAATCGCGACCAGCCCGCGCACACCCCCACCCTCATCTCCTCTCTGCAGCTCCCCAGCCAGCCAGGGGAGGCGGCAGATCTCACCACGCCGGCCGGGGTGAAGGCTGCGTGCAAGGCTTTTCAGCGCCACTACTCAGCCCCAAAGCCCACCGGAGTCTATGCAGCCAAGCCGGTGAATACAGCTGCGCGCGCCAAGCTGTTGGGCAGCCTCACCTCTCATCTCACCCCCACCCAGGCCCGTGCTGCTGAGGGCCCCGATGGCAGCCCTACGCTGTGAGAGGTGGAGCTGGGCCAGGCTCGGCAGGGCTGCACGCACAGCAAGGCCCCGGGGCTAGATGGGCTGCCCATGGAGGTCTATGACCGGCTGTGGGTGGAGCTGGGGCGGCCGCTGCGGGCCATGTTGCGAGAGGCCCTGGGAGACACCGCTGACCCTGCCCCTCTGGCTGAGTTCCTGACCGGCATCCTCACCCTCGTGCGGCTCAGGGGTAGGGTGGGGGAGGGCGCCGGGCAAGGGCAGCAGCAGGGCGAGCGGGAGCAGGGGTGGAAGCAGGAGCCAGAGGTGGTCTTCCCAGCTGTCCGAGCGGGGGTGCTAGTGCGCCACCAGGGGTTCCCCCTTGGGGCGGCCTCCTTCGCTGCCACCAGCGAGGCCGCCTTTGGGGGGGCAGCCGCGGCCATGATGTCAGCCTCCATCGACTCAACCTACTGGGGTGGGTGAAGGTGGCCCAGCAGTGCCTAACCTCCATGTCCATCTACCAGATGAACTTCGTGCAACCCTCCGCTCATCTGGCGCAGGCCATGGCCTTGGCTATAAACCCCTTTGTGGCAGCCTCAGACCTGCCCCAAGAGCGCAGCAACAACAGCAGCAGCCGCTACCCTAGCAAGGCCATCGGCGTGATGCCCCGGGGGGAGGGAGGGATGGGGCTTCCCAACCTGGGGTCCACCAGTTCGTCTATGCTGGCGAAGATGTGGCCCCGCTGTGGTCGTCCCTGGCAGCCCAGGTTTGTCCCTGGCAGCCTCTGACCCCACCGCCCCCCCCTCGCGAGGCATCAGCCCGTGGCTGCAAGCTCAAGTGGCGCTCCTGGCTGAGCTTAAGGGGCTGGGGCTGGGGGCTGGGGCTGGGGCTGGGGCTGGGGCTGGGGCTGGGGCTGGGGCTGGGGCTGGGGCTGGGGCTGGGGCTGGGGCTGGGGCTGGGGCTGGGGCTGGGGCTGGGGCTGGGGCTGGGGCTGGGGCTGGGGCTGGGGCTGGGGCTGGGGCTGGGGCTGGGGCTGGGGCTGGGGCTGGGGCTGGGGCTGGGGCTGGGGCTGGGGCTGGGGCTGGGGCTGGGGCTGGGGCTGGGCTGGGGCTGGGGCTGGGGCTGGGGCTGGGCTGGGGCTGGGGCTGGGGCTGGGGCTGGGGCTGGGGCTGGGGCTGGGGCTGGGGCTGGGGCTGGGGCTGGGGCTGGGCTGGGGCTGGGGCTGGGGCTGGGGCTGGGGCTGGGGCTGGGGCTGGGGCTGGGGCTGGGGCTGGGGCTGGGGCTGGGGCTGGGGCTGGGGCTGGGCTGGGGCTGGGGCTGGGGCTGGGGCTGGGGCTGGGGCTGGGGCTGGGGCTGGGGCTGGGGCTGGGGCTGGGGCTGGGGCTGGGGCTGGGGCTGGGGCTGGGGCTGGGGCTGGGGCTGGGGCTGGGGCTGGGGCTGGGGCTGGGGCTGGGGCTGGGGCTCTTCGCTCATGCCATACCCGCCCCTTGCTCACTACCCTCTTCTCAACCCCCACCACCTTCCAGCCCAGCGCTTAGGGGGCTTTTGTGTCCCGAGCGCATGCGCCTTTCTCTGTCCCGCCCCGCTGCGTGCTTCCCCCCCACATCCCTCTTCCCACCCTGCAGCTCTCTGCCCCCCTAAACCCCATCTTGGGCCGCCCCTCCCCCCCTTGTTGATCCTCCCGCGGTTCATCCCGGACCTCTTGAGGGGTCTGTTGCCACGGGCTCCCTTGCCGGTGTTCACCCACCAGCCTCTCCACGCTCCCCGGGGCACTTGGGGCTGCTGGGTAAGGCCCTCACCAAGGTCGCGGTGCTGGCCTCCGAGGGAAAGGTCGCGACCCTAAAGCTGAGAGCTGTCACAGCCAGGGGCCTAGCAGCAGCCGGGCAGTGGGTGCATGGGAAACCCTCCGCCAGCCCTCCATTCCTTGACCCCATGGACGCCGAGGCAGCGGCCCCAACCGCCCCTTGCCCCACGGAGGTCACAGGGCCTGGCGCAGTTGCCCCTCTCCCAGCCCAGGAGCTTGATCTCTCCACCGGGCTGGGTAGGTGGTTCGGCACAATGCGGGTTTGGTCCGCTGAGCTGCAGGGCAGTCAGCCTCCCCGCTGGCTTGACACCGTTGCGAGAGCCCCTCCGCGCCCCTCCCCGGATGACCGGAGGGCTAGGCGGGAGGAGCGGCAGCGGAAGGCTCGGTGTCCTCGTCGTTGATTTCTTTTTTAAAGGAGGAGCATTACAAGAGAGAGTAGGACTAAAGAAAAGAAGAAAAGAGAAGACAACAACAAACAAGGTTCCCCCATACACGGTCGTCAAGCACCCCATCCAAACACAGCGGTCCACACACCCCAAGCAAAGGTCCACACACCCCAAGCAAAGGTCCATACCACCCAAGCAACCCTCTCCCTAGGACAACGTCAAGACACTCCCCCACACCAACGCCCTCCACCCTAGCTCTACTCACCTCCCCAGACCCTCCTCACAAAACTACCCACACAAGCCTAAGCCAAGCCCCTCGACGTGGAACCCAGAAGCCTACCCCCGGCACTCAAACCAAGACCACCTAAGCCCCCGGTACCCTGACACCCAGGTAAACCCCCGGGACCCATCCTACCCCACCCACTGAGCGCACTACGCCCCCAGCAGCAACCCTGCAGCTCAGGCTGGCAGCAGCCTTGCAGCTCAGCGGAAGGGGACGGGACACTGCAAGGAGAGGCGAACAAACAGCTTTCCCCCCCCCTGTGCCCTGCCCTCCCCCTGCCTAGGCCTCCCTGCTGCCCTCCCCTCCTCCACTCCTCCTGCCCCAACCCTCCCCTCTGCAACCTCCTGCCCTCCCCTCCGCGTACGCCGAGGGGAGGCAGCGCTGAGCCACCTGCCCAGCAAGCCCTAGAGAGGCCTCGGCGGCGCCGGTTTGGCATTCCCACTTCCAGTCCCAGCTCCGAGGAGTGGAAGGCACGGCGGGCAGGGCACCAGCAAGAGGCGCAGCACAGGCTGAGGCAAGCCGGCAAGCAGCGTGCTGCCCATCGTGGCCGTGGGACCCCACACGTGCGCCGCTACGGGCTGGTCAGCCCCTCTGCTAGCTTGGCCAGCTCTCTGGGGGCCTCCGGTGACAGCCATGTAGCTGAGTCAGCAGGGAACCGGGAGGGGAGGCCGAGGGTGCCTAAGCGGAAGCAGCCGGAGCAGGCAGAGCACGCGGGAGAAGAGGGAGAGAAGCTCGGTCCTCTGCCCCTGCGGCCCCCTCTGGTCATCTAGTCACGAGAGCCTCGGGTCCTGCGCCGTCCTGGGGCCAAGCTGGCGTGCATTGAGGCCACCCCGGCCCCTCCCCCGGCCCTCCTCCTCTGCCAGGTCCGTCTCCCCATCCTAGCCCACCCACCCTCCTCCACACACGCGCAGCCCACGCGGGGGCGAGCCAGGGCTAACCATGCAGCGCCCAGGTGTGGCCGCCAGGTTCATGGTAGTCACCCTCAACGTGCAAGGTTTGTCCTAGCCGCACAAGCTGCAGGCCCTGCTTGACTGGGCCGCTGACAGCTGGCGCAGGTGGTGTTCCTCCAAGCTGCCGTAGGGCGGAGAGCGTGTGGCAGTGGGCAGAAGCCCACTCGGGGGCCTAGCCCGCCTGGTGGGTGTAGTGGTTCTACACCCCCGGCACTGGCAGCTCCCAGGTTGTCTGGTGTTGGTCCAGCACTCCACCATCTTCCAGGGGTGCATCTAGGTGCATCTGCGGGCAGAGGGAGCCCATGGGCGGGTGCTGCGGGTGGACGGGGAGCTCGCAGGCAGGCCGGTGTCCCTGGTGTGTGTGTCCGCCCCGGCGCAGCAGGCAGACCGGCCAGCGTTCTACGCCGAGTGCCTTCCCGCTTACCTCCCGCCAGCCGCCGACCGCCGCCTCCTCCCCATGGGGGGCGACTTCAACTGCATCCTGGCCTCAGTGGACAGAGTGGGCATCCCGCGAGGCTCGCAGCATGGGGACGCCTGGGTGGGCAGCAGGGGCCAGGGGGCGCAGCAGCTGCGGCAGCTGGTGGGTGAGCGGGGTCTGGTGGACCCGTGGCGCCATCTGCACCCCTCCAAGAGAGACCTTACCCACTTTAACAAGCGTTGGCAGACGGGTGCGCGCCTCGACCGGTGGTACATCTCGGAGGAGCTGGTGCAGTGGCAGATGGACAGCGCCATACAGGGTGTTCTACCCGTGCCTACCGACCACCGGCCCGTTTCAGTGGCAGTGTGCCCCCCCGACCTACCTCTAACCGTCCCCGCTCCCTGGCAGCTGCACCCCGCCCTTCTCGACAACCCTAAGCTGCTGGACTGTCTCAAAGACTTCCTCCATGCGGGGGCCAACACCACGAGGCTGCTAGTCAGCTGGGGCTGCCTAGGGATGGTCACAGGGCCAGGTGGGCCCGCCTCAAGCACGGCCTGGCCATGCGTGCCCAGCACTTCCTACAAGCCCAGCGCCGCGCGGAGCGCGACCTGCAGCAGCGCAGGAAGAAGGCGGCGGCAGTGGCTTGGGCACACCTCGTGCGGCAGCTGCTACGGGTTGAGCGAGAGGGGGAGGCTGAGGTGCAGGCAGCAAGCACTTGGGAGAGGCCGCAGCTCTGGCTGGGGTGGGGGCGAGGGAGCAGGGGGCCCAGCAGTCCCTGCTTGTCAGCGCGGTTCTCAAACTGTGCTACGGCGATCGCTCCTCCTTCTACTTCTACAATCGCGACCAGCCCGCGCACACCCCCACCCTCATCTCCTCTCTGCAGCTCCCCAGCCAGCCAGGGGAGGCGGCAGATCTCACCACGCCGGCCGGGGTGAAGGCTGCGTGCAAGGCTTTTCAGCGCCACTACTCAGCCCCAAAGCCCACCGGAGTCTATGCAGCCAAGCCGGTGAATACAGCTGCGCGCGCCAAGCTGTTGGGCAGCCTCACCTCTCATCTCACCCCCACCCAGGCCCGTGCTGCTGAGGGCCCCGATGGCAGCCCTACGCTGTGAGAGGTGGAGCTGGGCCAGGCTCGGCAGGGCTGCACGCACAGCAAGGCCCCGGGGCTAGATGGGCTGCCCATGGAGGTCTATGACCGGCTGTGGGTGGAGCTGGGGCGGCCGCTGCGGGCCATGTTGCGAGAGGCCCTGGGAGACACCGCTGACCCTGCCCCTCTGGCTTTTTTTTTTTTTTTTCATGGAGGAGCATTACAAGAGAGAGAGTGAGACTAAAGAAGAGAAGAAAAGAGAAGACTACATCAAACAAGGTTCCCGCATACACGATCCCCAAGCACCCCAGCCAATAACACAGCGGCCCACACACCCCAAGGAAAGGTTCACACACCCCAAGCAAAGGTCCACACAACCCAAGCAACCCCCTCCCTAGGACAACGTCAAGACACTCCCCACACCAACGCCCTCCACCCTAGCTCTACACACCTCCCCAGACCCTAGCTCTACTCACCTACCCACACGAGCCTAAGTTCCGCCCCTCGACCTGAAACCGAGAACCCTACCCCCAACGCTCAAACCAAGACCACCTAAGCCCCCGGTCCCCTGACACCCAGACATCCCCCCGAAGCCTAGCCCACCCCACCCACCGAACGCCCTAAGCCCCCACCAGCAACCCTGCAGCTCAGGCTGGCTCGACGGGGAAGGGGACGGGCCACTGCAAGGAGAGGCGAACCACTAGCTCTCCCCCCCCCTGCGCCCTGCCCTCCCCATGCCTAGGCCTCCCTGCTGCCCTCTCCTCCTCCACTCCTCCTGCCCCAACCCTCCCCTCTGCCCCCTCCTGCCCTCCCCTCCGCTCCCTCCTAGGCTGCTTGGCAAACCAGCCCCCCGACGCCTCGGGCCACAGCTGGTCGAAGTGGGCAGCGTCCAGCTCCGGGTCCTTTCCCTTGAACCAGGTGGAGGGCACAGCGCCGCAGAGGCCCACGCGGATGTCCCTCCCCACCCGATGCCAGTCACGCTTGACGGCCGTGGTGAGGGTGGAGATGACCTCCTCCACGACCCGCCTCGCCACCTGCTGTGGCTGCAGGGCTGTAGCGGCTCCTGAGCTGCGGAGGCGCCACACTGCGCCCAGGTAGGCCACGCGCAGCCGCAGCCACAACAGGCTGTCAGGGGGCTGGAAGGGGGGGGCCTCGCCGCGGGTGGGGCGCCCACTGAGGAGCAGCATGGCGTCGCCTGAGGGGGGGCGGGTGCCTGTGAGGCGGCCGTACACGTCCAGCACCCACTCCCAGGCTGGGACCACGGCGGGGCAGGTCAGGAAGGCGTGGGTGAGGGTCTCCAGGTGCCCCGGCTGGCAGAAGCGGCAGGCGGACGAGCCCGGGGCAGCCGCCCCCTTGAGGATGTGACCCCACAAGGCCCCGACCATGAGGCTGGCGTGAAGCAGCCGCCAGGCCACGATGACGTGCTCCCGACGGAGGGTGGGGTCTAGCAGCTCCTTCCACACCTTCGCACACGGCTGGCCCGCCTGGACACCCACAGCCAGCTGGTCCGCGGTGTCGGCCCGGGGGGCGGGCTGCCTGCCCCCACGCCGCTGCTGGGCCTCCAGCTGCCGCTCAGCCTGCTCGGCCGCCCTGTCCTGCGGCGAGGGACGATGGTGCGCCCTGGCGGAGGTGTCCAGCCAGCGAGGCGGTTGGCTGCCCTGCACCTCCTCGGGGAGCCGCTCCTCCACATCCCTGCCCTGCTGCTCCCGCTCCCCCGCTGCCCCCTGGCCTGCCACCTGCTGCGCGCTGGCCTCCCACTTGAGCTCCAGCTCCCTCAGGGCCCCATCAGCCACCGCTGCCACCTCCGGTTCGCCCGCTGCCCGGGGGGGGCGCACACCCCACAGCGCAGGCCACAAGCCCCCATTGGGTGGGTAGAAGGGGTCGGCACTGACGCGCTGGAGCTGGTGGAGGCGCACCCTGGCATGCTTGACCGAGAAGTCCAGCAGGGTGGTGGTGCCCATGCCCCACACCTGAGGGTCCAGCTGCAGGTGAGCCCAGGGGCCCAAGAGCCACTCCTCCTTAGGCCAGGTGCCAGGCCCCTCGTCAGCTGGGTCGGCAGCCTGCCCTCCCGCCCCGCCCCCTGCGCCCCTACGCCCTCCACCTCCTCCACGCCCTCGCCCCCTGCCCCCGCCCCGCCCCCTTGCCCGCCCCCCCCCCCTGCCAACCGCCCTGGCTCCTCCTTGCTCCTGCCCTTGAGCCTGCTCCTGTGCCACGTGATGCTGGGCGGGTAGAGGGCGGAGGTGGGTGGCTCGCTCCCCCGGGGTCAGCCTGTAGCTGGGCTTGTTGAGCCGGGCCACCGCAGCTGGCTCCCAGGCCGCCCCTCCCTCCGCCCAGAAAGCCCCTAGGGGCCCCTGTCCTGTGGGGTCTAGGGGGTAGAGGCGGCCGTTGGGGCCCACCCAGTGGGAGGGCTGGAGCAGGGGGTGGCGCCGCATCACAAACCCCACCCCTGGCCCAACCCTCAGGCACTCCCACTCCGGCTGAGGAGGCTGCAGGCGGTCCACCATGCCCTGCCAGGGCTCGGGGAGGCAAGCCCTGACCAGGTCGGCAGCCCAGCGGGCATCCCCCTCCAGCTGGGGGCTATGCAGGGCCTCCCTCACGTGGCGGACGTGGGTCCAACCCTGCTCAGCTGCTGCCTCCCTAGCTGCTGGGTTCATGCGGACTTGCGCGTTGTACCACAGCGGCTCTGCCAGCACCGAGAAGAAGGACTGGCTAGCGGGGGGCACCGCGCGGAACAGCTTGAGCTCCGCCAGGGCCGCCACGTGAGCTTGCAGCCGCGGGCTGATGCCTCGCGAGGGGGGGGCGGTGGGGTCGGTGATGACCCACGTGCTGAGGCCGTGGGAGGGGTCTGCCAGCAGGCTGTGGGTCAGAGGCTGCCAGGGACGAACCCGGGGCGACCAGAGCTGGGCCAGCATCTTCGCCAGCATGGCCGTGCTGGTGACCCCCAGGTCGGGAAGCCCCACCCCTCCCTCCCCCCGGGGCATCACGCAGATGGCCTTGCTAGGGTAGAGGCGGCTGCTGTTGGGGCTGCGCTCCTGGGGCAGGTCTGAGGCTGCCACAAAGCGG
The DNA here is from genome assembly GCA_030144725.1 of Haematococcus lacustris. Classification (NCBI taxonomy): domain Eukaryota; kingdom Viridiplantae; phylum Chlorophyta; class Chlorophyceae; order Chlamydomonadales; family Haematococcaceae; genus Haematococcus; species Haematococcus lacustris. The sequence continues at coordinate 3,274,131 of JASKMD010000005.1, forward strand.
TTGACAGCCAAGGCCATGGCTTGCGCCAGAGGAGCGGAGGGTTGCACGAAGGCCATTTGGTAGATGGACTTGGAGGCCAGGCACTGCTGTGCCACCTGCACCCGCCCCAGGAGGTTGAGGCCTTGGGGCCGCCAAGGGAGGGAGGCTGCCATCATGGCCGCAGCCGCCCCACCGAAGGCGGCCTCGCTTGTGGCAGCGTAGGAGGCCGCCCCAAGAGGGACCCCCAGGTGGCGCACTGGCACCCCCGCTCGGACAGCTGGGATGACCACCTCCGGCTCCTGCTCCCCACCTTGCTCCCGCCCGCCCTGCTGCTGTCCTAGCCCGCCACCTTCCCCCAGCCCACCCCCTAGCCCCTGCTCGCCCACCTGCCCCTGCCCGCCCCCTTCCCCCCCGTCACCCACCCTGCCTCCCCTCCCCGCCCCCTCGGGTCCCGAGCCCCCCTGGTTACCCAGCCCGGGCTCTGGCTGGGCGCACGGCAGGGCTGAGCTCTTGCTCACACTCAGCGCAGGGCCCCCAGCGGCGCGGAACAGGCCCAGGGCCTCCACTACCACCTTCCCGTCTCTGACCCGATCGAGCACCACGATGGTGAGGTCGTCCGCATACTCCTTGGAGGGGAGCGCGGGGGTCAGGGCGGCCCTGTGCAAGGCCAGAGGGCTGGAGGGGATGGTGGGGGTGCTGATGCGGCCTGCCAGCTGGAGCGAGCTGAGGTAGCTGACCAGCGGCTGGAGCACGATGCACCAGTAGAGTGGGGAAGCCCCGCTGCCCTGCAGCAGCCCCGACGCAAGGGGGAAGCTGTCGGTGAGGTGGCCGTTGACCAGCACCTGGCTCGTGGCCCCCCGGTGCAGCAGCTGAGCCCAGCGCACATGCCCCTCCCGGCAGAACCCCATGGCCTCCATCGTGTCCTGGAGCAAGCCCCAGGACACGTTGTCATAGGCCCCCGCCAGGTCCAGCAACAACAGCCAGGCTGGGCTGCCCCGCTGCTGCAGGTACTCCAGCAGGCCTAGGTGGAACTGCACGCTGTCGCTGATGTCCCTGCCCAGGATGAAGGCGGACTGAGAGGGGGACACCAGCAGGTCCAAGGGCAGCTGCAGCCGGTCCTCCACTGCCCTGGCCACCAGGCGCACGTCGCAGTTGAGGAGCGTGATGGGGCGGTAGCCGGCCACCTGGTCCCTCGGCTTGCCAGCCTTGGGCACGAGGGTGATGATGCCGGTCAGGAACTCAGCCAGGGGGGCAGGGTCAGCGGTGTCTGCCAGGGCCTCTCGCAACATGGCCCGCAGCGGCCGCCCCAGCTCCACCCACAGCCGGTCATAGACCTCCATGGGCAGCCCATCTAGCCCCGGGGCCTTGCTGTGCGCGCAGCCCTGTAGAGCCCGGCCCAGCTCCTCCTCTGACAGCATAGGGCTGCCATCGGGGCCCTCGGCAGCCCTAGCCTGGGTGGGGGTGAGGTGGGAGGTGAGGCTGCCCAGCAGCGCGGCGCGCGCAGCTGTGTCCACCGGCTTGGCTGCGTAGACTCCGGTGGGCCCGGCAGCTGAGTAGTGCTGCTGGAAAGCCCTGCACGCTGCCTTCACCCCGGCCGGCGTGGTGAGGTCTGCTGGCTGACCTGGCTGTCCGGGGAGCTGGAGAGAGGAGATGAGGGTGGGGGTGTGCGCGGGCTGGTCGCGATGGTAGAAGTAAGAAGGAGGAGCGGTCGCCGTAGTACTGGTCGAGGACCGCGCTGGCCAGCAGGGACTGCTGGGCCCCCTGCTCCCTCGCCCCCACCCCCGCCAGGGCTGCGGCCTCTCCCAGGTGCTGCGCCGCCTGCACCTCAGCCTCCCCCTCTCGCTCCACCCGCACCAGCTGCCGCACGAGGTGAGCCCTGGCCACTGCAGCCGCCTTCTCCCTGCGCTGCTGCAGGTCACGCTGCGCGCGGCGCTGGGCCCGCAGGAAGTGCTGGGCACGCATGGCCAGGCCCTGCTTGATGCGGGCCCACCTGGCCCTGTGCCCATCCCTAGGCAGCCCCAGCTGACTCGCAGCCTCGTGGTAAAGGGCCTCCGCCTGTAGGAAGTCCTTGAGGCAGTCCAGCAGGTCGGGGTTGTCAAGGTGGGCGGGGTGCAGCTGCCAGGGAGCGGGGACGGTGAGAGGCAGGTCGGGGGGGCACACTGCCACAGACACGGGCCGGTGGTCGGTGGGCACTGGCAGCACACCCTGGATGGCGCTGTCCATCTGCCACTGCACCAGCTCCTCCGAGACGTACCACCGGTCGAGGCGAGCACCCGTCTGCCAACGCTCGCTGAAGTGGGTGAGGTCTCTCTTGGAGGGGTGCAGATGGCGCCACGGGTCCACCAGACCGCGCTCACCCACCAGCTGCCGCAGCTGCTCCGCCCCCTGGCCCCGGCTGCCCACCCAGGCCTCCCCATGCTGCGAGCCCTGCGGGATGCCCACTCTGTCCACTGGGGCCAGGATGCAGTTGAAGTCGCCCCCCATGAGGAGGAGGCGGCGGTCGGCGGCTGGCGGGAGGCAAGCGGGGAGGCACTCTGCGTAGAACGCTGGCCGCTCTGCCTGCTGCGCCGGGGCGTACACGCACACTAGGGACACCGGCCTGCCTGCGAGCTCCCCGTCTACCCGCAGCACCCGCCCCTGGGCCCCCTCTGCCTGTAGCTGCACCTGGGTGCACCCCTGGAGGATGGTGGAGGGCTTGACCAACACCAGACAGCCTTGGGAGCTGCCGGTGCCAGGGGTGTAAAACCACTGCCCCCGCCAGGCGGGCTTGGCCCCCGAGTGGGCTTCTGCCCACTGCCACACGCTCTCCGCCCTATGGCACTCTTGAAGGAAGACCACTTGCGCCGGGCTGTCAGCGGCCCAGTCAAGCAGGGCCTGCAGTTTGTGCGGCTGGGCAAGGCCCTGCACGTTGAGGGTGACTGCCAAGAATCTGGCGGCCACACCTGGGCGCTGCATGGCTAGTCCTGGCTTGCCCCCGCGCGGGCTACGCGTGTGTAGAGGAGGGTGGGTGGGCTGGGAAGGGGAGGCGGACCGGGCAAAGGGGGTGGGCCGGGGATAGGGGCTGGAGTGGCCTCAATGCAGGCCAACTTGGCCCCCGGGCGGCGCAGGCGGACCCGAGGCTCACGGGAATAGATGGCCAGCGGGGGCCGCAGGGGCAGAGGACCGAGCTGCTCGACCTCCTCCCCAGGCTGAGCTGCCTGCTCGGGCTGCTGCCGCTTAGGCACCCTCAACCTCCCCTCCCGGGGCCCTGCTGACTCAACTACAGGGCTATCACAGGAGGCCCCCAGCGAGCTGGCCAGGCTAGCAGAGGGGCTGAGCAACCCGTAGCGGCGCACGTGTGGGGACCCATGGCCAAGCTGCGCAGCACGCTGCCTGCCAGCTTGCTGGTGCCCTGCACGCCGAGCCTCCCACTCCTCAGAGCTGGAACCGGAAGAGGGAATGCCATACCGGCGCCGGCTAGGCCCCCCTCTGGCTGGCTGGGTAGCTGGCTGCGTGTTGCCTCGCCTCGACCTACACTGAGCCACCCGCTGCCGCTCCTCCCGCCTAGCCCTCCTGTCATCCGGGGAGGGGCGCGGAGGTGCCCTCGCGGCGGTGTCAAGCCAGCGGGGAGGCTGACTACCCTGCAGCTCACCGGGCCCAACCCGCACCGTGCCGAGCCGGGTGCCCAGCCCGGTGGAGGGACCAAGCTCCTGGGCTGGGAGATGGGCAACTGCGCCAGGCCCCGTGACCTCCGTGCGGCAAGAGGCGGTGGGGGCCGCTGCCTCGGCGTCCATGGGGTCAAGGGAGGGAGAGCTGGCGGAAGGTTCCCCACCCACCCACTGCCCGGCTGCGGCTAGGCCCCTAGCTGTGGCATCTCTCAGCTTACGGGCAGCGAGCTTGCCCTTGGAGGCCAGCACCGCGCCCTTAAAGAGGGCCTTGCCCAGCAACCCCAAGTGCCCCGGGGAGCGCGGAGAGGCTGATGGGGGAATACCGGCAAGGGAGCCAGTGGCAACAGACCCCTCAAGAGGCACGGGATGGACAGCGGGAGGAATAACAAGGGGGGGAGGGGCGGCCCAAGGGGGGTTCAGGGGGGCAGAGAGCTGCTGGGGGGGAAGAGGGATGTGGGGGAGATGCACCCCTCGGGGTGGGACAGAGCAAGGCGCATGCGCTCGGGACACAAAAGCCCCCTGGGCGCTGGGCTGGAAGGTGGTGGGCGTTGGAAAGAGGGTAGAGAGCACGGGTCGGGTAAGGCGTGGGCGATCCAAAACCATCGGAGAAGGCACGGCCCCAGCCCTAGCCCCAGCCCCAGCCCCAGCCCCAGCCCCAGCCCCAGCCCCAGCCCCAGCCCCAGCCCCAGCCCCAGCCCCAGCCCCAGCCCCAGCCCCAGCCCCAGCCCCAGCCCCAGCCCCAGCCCCAGCCCCAGCCCCAGCCCCAGCCCCAGCCCCAGCCCCAGCCCCAGCCCCAGCCCCAGCCCCAGCCCCAGCCCCAGCCCCAGCCCCAGCCCCAGCCCCAGCCCCAGCCCCAGCCCCAGCCCCAGCCCCAGCCCCAGCCCCAGCCCCAGCCCCAGCCCCAGCCCCAGCCCCAGCCCCAGCCCCAGCCCCAGCCCCAGCCCCAGCCCCAGCCCCAGCCCCAGCCCCAGCCCCATGCCCCTGCCCCTGCTGCTGCTGCTGCTGCTGCTGCTGCTGCTGCTGCTGCTGCTGCTGTTGCCGGTGCTGTTGCCGCTGCTGCTGCTGCTGTTGCTGTTGCTGCTGCGCTACAGGCACCAACCTCGCCCCCTCTGTGCCAGCAGTGCCACCCCCTGCTGAGGTGCGCTGGTGAGGTGTGGCGGCAGCCTGGGGCTGACTAGCTGTGATAGCCCTGCCGTCCAGCGACTGTGCCCCTCCGCAGTCGGGCCGAGAGGCCTCGTCTTGGGTAGAAGCGGGTGAGGCTGAGGGGGAGGGGAGGAGAGCTGATAGCAGCTCCGGCTGAGGGACAAGGGTGCTCCTACCGGCTCGGAGGGCCCTGCTAGCGGCGGAGAACACGACGGCTAGAGCCTTGCCCCCCACATCCCCCGACTTACCTCCGGTGGAGTTGGTCATGTCCATGCGGGGAAGAAGGGACCTCCTGCCTCGTGTAGGAGCTGCTGCACCGCCAAGCTGGAAAGGCCGACTCGCGGGCCCCTGACCAGTGGAGGGGGCGGCTGGGCTGCTCGGCGACAGACCCTGCGCCTCCTTCTCCCCCGGCTGCGCTGACTCACCCCTTGAGCACACCCGGGCAGCCCAGGACGGGCCCAGCCACGGAGTCCCCCCAGAAAGCTCTGCTGTAGCTGGGCCCCAAGAGCTATCGAACCGGGAAGGCCTTCCACGGGGCGGAGCAGACGGGTGGATCCCGAGACCCTTGAGCCCTGGCCCTCTAGCCCCTGATTCATCCCCTGCCCCCGCTACAGCCTCTTTCCCCGCCCCCGCTCCCACCCCAGGGCTGTGCTGCTGCTGCTGCTGCTGGGCCACCTGGGCGCCCTGCGCCACCCGGGCCCCCTCATCCCCAGCTGTGCCACCCCCATCTGAGGTGCGCTGGAGGGGGGCGGCAGCAGCTGAGGCAGGGTGAGGGCCCCGGGAGGTAGGGCTATGCAGCGTCTGCTGCTGCTGAGCACCCTGGGCGCCCTGCGCCACCCGGGCCCCCTCATCCCCGGCTGTGCCACCCCCATCTGAGGTGCGCTGGAGGGGGGCGGCAGCAGCTGAGGCAGGGTCAGGGTCCCGGGAGGTAGGGCTGTGCTGCTGCCGCTGCTGGGCCACCTGGGCGCCCTGCGCCACCCGGGCCCCCTCATCCCCAGCCGTGCCACCCCTAACTGAGGTGCGCTGGAGGGGGGCGGCAGCAGCTGAGGCAGGGTGAGGGCCCCGGGAGGTAGGGCTATGCAGCGTCTACTGCTGCTGAGCACCCTGGGCGCCCTGCGCCACCCGGGCCCCCTCATCCCCAGCTGTGCCACCCCCATCTGAGGTGCGCTGGAGGGGGGCGGCAGCAGCTGAGGCAGGGTCAGGGTCCCGGGAGGTAGGGCTCTGCTGTTGCCGCTGCTGGGCCACCTGGGCGCTCTGCGCCACCCGGGCCCCCTCATCCCCAGCTGTGCCACCCCCATCTGAGGTGCGCTGGAGGGGGGCGGCAGCAGCTGAGGGAGGGTGAGGGAGGGTGAGGGAGGGTGAGTAAGGTTGAGGGAGGGTGAGGGAGGGAGGGAGGGAGGGTGAGGGTGAGGGAGGGGGAGGTAGAGCTGGGGGGTCACCTGGTGACTGGGTAGGGGGCTGAGCAGGGTGTGGTGGGGGAGGTTGAGCAAGGGGGGGTGGAGGAGGTAGAGCAAGGGGGTCATCAGGTGGCTGGGAAGGGAGCTGGGCAGGGGGCTGAGGAGGAGGATGGAAAGGGGGAGGGGGGGGAGGTTGAGCAAGTGTGTCACCTGGTGGTTGGGTATGGGGCTGGGCAGGGGGTGGAGGGGGAGATAGAGCAGGTGGGTCACCTGGTGGCTGGGCAGGGGGTGGTGGGGGGGGTTGAGCAGGGGGAGGTGGGGGAGGTTGAGCAGGGGGAGGCGGGGGAGGATGAACGGGGGGTCCACCAGGATGCTGGGCAGGCGGTTGGGGAGGAGGATGGGCAGGGGGAGGCGGGGGAGGTTGAGCAGGGGGGTCACCTGGTGGCTGGGCAGGGGCCTGAGCAGGGGGGGGTCCTTGGTCGAGCAGAGGCTGTGTGTCCCCCCACAGCTGCAGGATCTGCAGCTTGCCCCAGCCAGTAGGAGTGGCATACACCTCAGGCAGCAGGGCTAGCTTAGGGTCCCCTAGAGGGGGCACCACGACAGCCTCCACTATGGCCCCGTTACCCCCAGGCGACCCCCAGAAACTGCTTGTGCGGGAATGGGCACCCAGCCGCTCGCTGAGCACGACTGCTGTGTGCAGGTCCAGGGCCTCCGGCAAGCCCGCTGTTGGGGCCGGGCTGACCTTGTACCCCACTGCCTTGAGCACCCCCTCTACCAGACCCTCCCTAGACGCCAGGGGGTAGTGGTGGTGGAAGACCAGCTTGACTGCACCTGGGGGGGGGCCATGGTCCATGGGCTCCACGGGCACACGCACGTTCCGGCCAAAGAGAGGCATCTCCAACCACGGCTGGGAGATGAACTGGGAGTCCAAGGCCCTTCCCTCCATGCTGGCTGCATCATGCACGACCACCAAGCTGTAGAGGGGGTGGCCTGCAGTGTGGAGGGTGGAGAGGGAGGCAACAGCACTGCCATGCCGCTGTTTGTGAGCCAGCAGGGCTGTGCTGCAAGTCTCTGCGAGAGCCCAGGCATCTTCATAGGGGGCAGGCAGCAGGGGGTTAAGCTGTTGGAGCCGCAGCAGCTCCTTGTTGGCGACGCGCCCGATTGGCATGAGCCATGCCATGGGCCCGCCGACCAGGGGCTCAAAAAGGGGAGGGCATGGGTCCCGGGACAAGAGAGGGGCCCGGGACCACGCAAAGTGCCGAAAGACAGGCACAAGCAGCTGCGATCTGCAGCTGGCCTCCATGACGCGATAAGCCGAAGCAACCTGGAGGGCCACAGGCGCAGGCAACACGCGAGCTTGAGACGGGCACAAACTAAGGGTCAAGCGCACTGGTTGAGCACTCAACTCAGCCTTCCCCCATTGACCCGGGGGCTAGGCTTGGTTCTCAGGTACGCCGGCTCGCACTGAATTCAGTGGAGCAAACCCCGGCGGTGGGCCTCCGACCGTTGTCGTCTCCTAGGCAGTGACGCGACAGGCGCCGGCAGAAGGCGAGGCACGCGGGGGGAGGAGGAAGCGGGGGAGAAGGAGAAGAGGGTGGGGGAAGGGCAGCTGGGCGGAAGCTGCAGCGGTTGAGGCGGTTGCCTCAGGAAACCGATAGCCACGCCTTCCCCGTCCCTTGCCCTCTACCCTTTTCCCAACGCCCACCACCTTCCAGCCCAGCGCCTTGGGGGCCTTCGTGGCTCAGGCGCATGCGCCTTGCTCTGTCCCGCCCCGTTGCGCGCTTTCCCCCCACACCCCTCTGCCCTCTGGCCCCCTCAGCCCCCCTTGGGCCGCCCCTCCCCCCCTTGTTTATCCTCCCGCTGTCCATCCCGGGCCTCTTGAGGGGTCTGTTGCCACTGGCTCCCTTGCCGGTATTCCCCCATCAGCCTCTCCGCGCTCCCTGGGGCACTTGGGATTGCTGGGCAAGGCCCTCTCTGAGGGCGCGGTGCTGGCCTCCAAGGGCAAGCTCGCTGCCCGTAAGCTGAGAGACGCCACAGCTAGGGGCCTAGCCACAGCCGGGCAGTGGGTGGGTGGGGAACCTTCCGCCAGCTCTCCCTCCCTTCACCCCATGGACGCCGAGGCAGCGGCCCCCACCGCGCCTTGCCGCACGGAGGTCACGGGGCCTGGTGCAATTGCCCCTCTCCCAGCCCAGGAGCTTGGTCCCTCCACCGGCCTGGGCAGCCGGTTCGGCTCAGTGCGGGTTGGGTCCGGTGAGCTGCAGGGTAGTCAGCCTCCCCGCTCGCTTGACACCGCCGCGAGGGCCCCTCCGCGCCCCTCCCCGGATGACAGGAGGGCTGGGCGGGAGGAAAGACAGCGGGAGGCCCAGTGTAGGTCGAGGCGAGGCAGCACGCAGCCAGCTACCCAGCCAGCCAGAGGGGGGCCTCGCCGGCGCCGGTATGGCATTCCCTCTGCCGGGTCCAGCTCGGAGGGAAGGGAGGCTCTGCTGGTAGGGCTCTTTCTAGAGGCTCAGCCCAGGCTGTGGCAAGCCGGCAGGCAGCGTGCTGCGCAGCTTGGCCATGGGTCCCCACACGTGCGCCGCTACGGGCTGCTCAGCCCCACTGCTAGTTTGGCCAGCTCGCTGGGGGCCTCTTGTGACAGCCCTGTAGCTGAGTCGGCAGGGGTCCGGGAGTACAGGCCCAGGGTGGCTAGGCGGCAGCAGCCGGAGCAGGCAGGGCACGCTGGGGGAGAGGTCGAGCAGCTCGGTCCTCTGCCCCTGCGGCCCCCGCTGGCCATCTATTCACGTGAGCCTCGAGTCCGCCTGCGCCGCCCGGGGCCCAAGTTGGCGTGCATTGAGGCCACCCCGGCCCCCCCCCCCGGCCCTCCTCCTTCGCCATGTCCGCCTCCCCTCCCCTTCCCAGCCCACCCACCCTCCTCTACACACGCGTAGCCCGCGCGGGGGCAAGGCAGGACTAGCCATGCAGCGCCCAGGTGTGGCCGCCAGGTTCATGGCAGTCACCCTCAACGTGCAGGGCCTTGCCCAGCCGCACAAACTGCAGGCCCTGCTTGACTGGGCCGCTGACAGCCCGGCGCAAGTGGTGTTCCTCCAAGAGTGCCATAGGGCGGAGAGCGTGTGGCAGTGGGCAGAAGCCCACAGGGGGGCCAAGCCCACCTGGCGGGGGCAGTGGTTCTACACCCCTGGCACCGGCAGCTCCCAAGGCTGTCTGGTATTGGTCAAGCCCTCCATCATCCTCCAGGGGTGCACCCAGGTGCAGCTGCAGGCAGAGGGGGCCCAGGGGTGGGTGCTGCGGGTAGACGGGGAGCTCGCAGGCAGGCCGGTGTCACTAGTGTGCGTGTACGCCCCGGCGCAGCAGACAGAGCGGCCAACGTTCTATGCAGAGTGCCTCCCCGCTTGCCTCCCGCCAGCCGCCGACCGCCGCCTCCTCCTCATGGGGGGCGGCTTTAACTGCATCCTAGCTCCCTGACCCCCGCGCTCCCCTCCAAGGAGTATGCGGACGACCTCACCATCGTGGTGCTCGATCGGGTCAGAGACGGGAAGGTGGTAGTGGAGGCCCTGGGCCTGTTTCACGCCGCTGGGGGCCCTGCGCTGAGTGTGAGCAAGAGCTCAGCCCCGCCGTGCGCCCAGCCAGATCCCGGGCTGGGTTATCAGGGGGGCTCGGGACCCGAGGGGGCAGGGAGGGGAGGTAGGGGGGGGGGAGGGGGGGAAGGGGGCGGGCAGGGGCAGGTGGGCGAGCAGGGGCTAGGGGGTGGGCTGGGGGAAGGTGGCGGGCAAGGACAGCAGCAGGGCTGGCGGGAGCAGGGTGGGGAGCAGGAGCCGGAGGTGGTCATCCCAGCTGTCCGAGCGGGGGTGCCAGTCCGCCACCTAGGGGCCCCTCTTTGGGGCGGCGTCCTACGCTGCCACCAGCGAGGCCGCCTTCGGTAGGGCGGCGGCGGCCATGATGGCAGCCTCCCTCCCTTGGCGGCCCCAAGGCATCAACCTCTTGGGGCGGGTGCAGGTGGCACAGCAGTGCCTGGCCTCCAAGTCCATCTACCAAATGGCTTTCGTGCAACCCTCCGCTCCTCTGGCGCAAGCCATGGCCTTGGCTGTCAACCGCTTTGTGGCAGCCTCAGACCTGCCCCAGGAGCGCAGCCCAACAGCAGCCGCCTCTACCCTAGCAAGGCGATCTGCGTGATGCCCCAGGGGGAGGGAGGGGTGGGGCTTCCCGACCTGGGGGTCACCAGCACGGCCATGCTGGCGAAGATGCTGGCCCAGCTCTGGTCGCCCCGGGTTCGTCCCTAGCAGCCTCTGACCCACAGCCTGATGGCAGACCCCTCCCACGGCCTCAGCACGTGGGTCATCACCGACCCCACCGCCCCCCCCTCGCGAGGCATCAGCCCGCGGCTGCAAGCTCACGTGGCGGCCCTGGCTGAGCTCAAGCTGTTCCGTGCGGTGCCCCCCGCTAGCCAATGCTTCTTCTCGGTGATGGCGGAGCCGCTGTGGTACAACGCGCAAGTTCGCATGAACCCAGCAGCAAGGGAGGCGGCAGCTGAGCAGGGTTGGACCCACTTCCGCCTCGTGAGGGAGGCCGTTCACAGCCCCCAGCTGGAGGGGGAGGCCCGCTGGGCTGCTGACCTGGTCAGGGCTTGCCTCCCCGAGCCCTGGCAGGGCATGGTGGACCGCTTGCAGCCTCCACAGCCGGAGTGGGAGTGCCTGAGGGTTGGGCCAGGGGTGGGGTTTGTGATGCGGCGCACCCCCATGCTCCAGCCCTCCCACTGGGTGGGCCCCAATGGCCGCCTCTACCCCGTAGACCCCACTGGGCAAGGGCCCCTCGGGGCTTTTTGGGTGGAGGAGGGGGCGGCCTGGGAGCCAGCAGCGGTGGCCCGGCTCAACAAGCCCAGCTACAGGCTCACCCCGGAAGAGCGAGCCACCCACCTCCGCCGTCTACCCGCCCAGCATCACGTGGCGCAGGAGCAGGCTCAGGGGCAGGAGCAAGGATGGGCCAGGGCAGCTGGCAGGAAGGGGGGGGCGGACTAGGGGGCGGGGCGGGGGCAGGGGGAGAGGGCGTGGAGGAGGTGGAGGGCGTTGGGGAGCAGGGGGCGGGGCGGGAGGGCGGGCTGCCGACGCAGCTGAGGAGAGGCCTGGCACCTGGCCTAAGGAGGAGTGGCTCTTGGGCCCCTGGGCTCACCTGCAGCTGGACCCTCAGGTGTGGGGCATGGGCACCACCACCCTACTGGACTTCTCTGTTAAGCATGCCAGGGTGCGCCTCCACCAGCTCCAGCGCGTCAGTGCCGACCCCCTCTACCCACCCAGTTGGGGCTTGTGGCCTGCGCTGTGGGGTGTGCGCCCCCCCCCGGGCAGCGGGCGAACCGGTAGTGGCAGCGGTGGCTGATGAAGCCCTGAGGGAGCTGGAGCTCAAGTGGGAGGCCAGCGCGCACCGAGCTGGGGCCGTGCCTTCTCCGATGGTTTTGGATCGCCCACGCCTTCCCCGTCCCTTGCCCTCTACCCTTTTCCCAACGCCCACCACCTTCCAGCCCAGCGCCTTGGGGGCCTTCGTGGCTCAGGCGCATGCGCCTTGCTCTGTCCCGCCCCGTTGCGCGCTTGCCCCCCACACCCCTCTGCCCTCTGGCCCCCTCAGCCCCCCTTGGGCCGCCCCTCCCCCCCTTGTTTATCCTCCCGCTGTCCATCCCGGGCCTCTTGAGGGGTCTGTTGCCACTGGCTCCCTTGCCGGTATTCCCCCATCAGCCTCTCCGCGCTCCCTGGGGCACTTGGGATTGCTGGGCAAGGCCCTCTCTGAGGGCGCGGTGCTGGCCTCCAAGGGCAAGCTCGCTGCCCGTAAGCTGAGAGACGCCACAGCTAGGGGCCTAGCCACAGCCGGGCAGTGGGTGGGTGGGGAACCTTCCGCCAGCTCTCCCTCCCTTCACCCCATGGACGCCGAGGCAGCGGCCCCCACCGCGCCTTGCCGCACGGAGGTCACGGGGCCTGGTGCAATTGCCCCTCTCCCAGCCCAGGAGCTTGGTCCCTCCACCGGCCTGGGCAGCCGGTTCGGCTCAGTGCGGGTTGGGTCCGGTGAGCTGCAGGGTAGTCAGCCTCCCCGCTCGCTTGACACCGCCGCGAGGGCCCCTCCGCGCCCCTCCCCGGATGACAGGAGGGCTGGGCGGGAGGAAAGACAGCGGGAGGCCCAGTGTAGGTCGAGGCGAGGCAGCACGCAGCCAGCTACCCAGCCAGCCAGAGGGGGGCCTCGCCGGCGCCGGTATGGCATTCCCTCTGCCGGGTCCAGCTCGGAGGGAAGGGAGGCTCTGCTGGTAGGGCTCTTTCTAGAGGCTCAGCCCAGGCTGTGGCAAGCCGGCAGGCAGCGTGCTGCGCAGCTTGGCCATGGGTCCCCACACGTGCGCCGCTACGGGCTGCTCAGCCCCACTGCTAGTTTGGCCAGCTCGCTGGGGGCCTCTTGTGACAGCCCTGTAGCTGAGTCGGCAGGGGTCCGGGAGTACAGGCCCAGGGTGGCTAGGCGGCAGCAGCCGGAGCAGGCAGGGCACGCTGGGGGAGAGGTCGAGCAGCTCGGTCCTCTGCCCCTGCGGCCCCCGCTGGCCATCTATTCACGTGAGCCTCGAGTCCGCCTGCGCCGCCCGGGGCCCAAGTTGGCGTGCATTGAGGCCACCCCGGCCCCCCCCCCCGGCCCTCCTCCTTCGCCATGTCCGCCTCCCCTCCCCTTCCCAGCCCACCCACCCTCCTCTACACACGCGTAGCCCGCGCGGGGGCAAGGCAGGACTAGCCATGCAGCGCCCAGGTGTGGCCGCCAGGTTCATGGCAGTCACCCTCAACGTGCAGGGCCTTGCCCAGCCGCACAAACTGCAGGCCCTGCTTGACTGGGCCGCTGACAGCCCGGCGCAAGTGGTGTTCCTCCAAGAGTGCCATAGGGCGGAGAGCGTGTGGCAGTGGGCAGAAGCCCACAGGGGGGCCAAGCCCACCTGGCGGGGGCAGTGGTTCTACACCCCTGGCACCGGCAGCTCCCAAGGCTGTCTGGTATTGGTCAAGCCCTCCATCATCCTCCAGGGGTGCACCCAGGTGCAGCTGCAGGCAGAGGGGGCCCAGGGGTGGGTGCTGCGGGTAGACGGGGAGCTCGCAGGCAGGCCGGTGTCACTAGTGTGCGTGTACGCCCCGGCGCAGCAGACAGAGCGGCCAACGTTCTATGCAGAGTGCCTCCCCGCTTGCCTCCCGCCAGCCGCCGACCGCCGCCTCCTCCTCATGGGGGGCGGCTTTAACTGCATCCTGGCCCATGTGAACAGAGTGGGCATCCCGCAGGGCTCGCAGCATGGGGACGCCTGGGTGGGCAGCCGGGGCCAGGGAGCGGAGCAGCTGCGGCAGCTGGTGGGTGAGCGGGGCCTGGTGGACCCGTGGCGCCATCTGCACCCCTCCAAGAGAGACCTCACCCACTTCAGCAAGCGTTGGCAGACGGGTGCGCGCCTCGACCGGTGGTTTATCTCGGAGGAGCTGGTGCAGTGGCAGATGGACAGTACCATCCAGGGTGTGCTTCCAGTGCCCACCGACCAACGGCCCGTGTCTGTGGCAGTGTGCCTCCCCGACCTGCCTCTCACCGTCCCCGCTCCCTCGCAGCTGCACCCCGCCCACCTCGACAACCCTGACCTCCTGGATTGCCTCAAGGACTTCCTAAAGGCGGAGGCCCTACACCACGAGGCTGCGAGTCAGCTGGGGCTGCCTAGGGTTGGGCACAGGGCCAGGTGGGCCCGCATCAAGCAGGGCATGGCCATGCGTGCCCAGCACTTCCAGCGGGCCTAGCGCCGCGCGCAGCGTGACCTACAGCAGCGCAGGGAGAAGGCGGAGGCAGTGGCCAGGGCTCACCTCGTGCGGCAGCTGGTGCGGGTGGAGCGAGAGGGGGAGGCTGAGGTGCAGGCGGCGCAACACCTAGGAGAGGCCGCAGCCCTGGCGGGTGTAGGGGCGAGGGAGCAGGGGGCCCAGCAGTCCCTGCTGGCCAGCGCAGTCCTCGACCAGTACAATGGCGACCGCTCCTCCTTCTACTTCTACCATCGCAATCAGCCTGCGCACACCCCCACCCTCATCTCCTCTCTCGAGCTCCCTAGCCAGCCAGGTCAGCTAGCAGACCTTACCACGCCAGCCGGGATGAAGGCAGCGTGCAGGGCGTTCCAACAGCACTACTCAGCCACGGAGCCCACCGGAGTCTACGCAGCCAAGCCGGTGGACACAGCTGTGCGCGCCGCGCTGCTGGGCAGCCTCACCTCCCACCTCACCCCCTCCCAGGCCGGGGATGCCGAGGGCCCCGATGGCAGCCCTATGCTGTCAGAAGAGGGGCTGGGCCGGGCTTTGCAGGGCTGCGCGCACAGCAAGGCCCCGGGGCTAGATGGGCTGCCCATGGAGGTCTATGACCGGCTGTGGGTGGAGCTGGGGCGGCCGCTGCGGGCCATGTTGCAAGAGGCCCTGGCAGACACCGCTCACCCTGCCCCCTGGCTGAGTTCCTGACAGGCATCATCACCCTCGTGCCCAAGGCTGGCAAGCCGAGGGACCAGGTGGCCGGCTACCGCCCCATCACGCTCCTCAACTGCGACGTGCGCCTGGTGGCCAGGGCAGTGGAGGACCGGCTGCAGCTGCCCTTGGACCTGCTGGTGTCCCCCTCTCAGTCCGCCTTCATCCTGGGCAGGGACATCAGCGACAGCGTGCACTTCCACCTGGGCCAGCTGGAGTACCTGCAGCAGCGGGGCAACCCAGCCTGGTTGTTGTTGCTGGACCTGGCGGGGGCCTATGATAACGTGTCCTGGGGCTTGCTCCAGGACACGATGGAGGCCATGGGGTTCTGCCGGGAGGGGCATGTGCGCTGGGCTCACCTACTGCACCGGGGTGCCACGAGCCAGGTGCTGGTCAACGGCCATCTCACCGACAGCTTCCCCCTTGCGTCGGGGCTGCTGCAGGGCAGCGGGGCCTCCCCGCTCTACTGGTGCATCGTGCTCCAACCGCTGGTCAGCTACCTCAGCTCGCTCCAGCTGGCAGGCCGCATCAGGACCCCCACCCATCCCCTCCAGCCCTCTGGCCATGTACAGGGCCTCCCTGACCCCCGCGCTCCCCTCCAAGGAGTATGCGGACGACCTCACCATCGTGGTGCTCGATCGGGTCAGAGACGGGAAGGTGGTAGTGGAGGCCCTGGGCCTGTTTCACGCCGCTGGGGGCCCTGCGCTGAGTGTGAGCAAGAGCTCAGCCCTGCCGTGCGCCCAGCCAGAGCCCGGGCTGGGTAACCAGGGGGGCTCGGGCCCCGAGGCGGCGGGGAGGGGAGGATGGGGGGGTGACTGGGGGGAAGGGGGCAGGCAGGGGCAGGTGGGCGAGCAGGGGCCAGGGGGTGGGCTGGGGGAAGGTGGCGGGCAAGGACAGCAGCAGGGCTGGCGGGAGCAAGGTGGGGAGCAGGAGCCGGAGGTGGTCATCCCAGCTGTCCGAGCGGGGGTGCCAGTCCGCCACCTGGGGGCCCCTCTTTGGGGCGGCATCCTACGCTGCCACCAGCGAGGCCGCCTTCGGTGGGGCAACGGCGGCCATGATGGCAGCCTCCCTCCCTTGGCGGCCCCAAGGCCCCAACCTCCTGGGGCGGGTGCAGGTGGCACAGCAATGCCTGGCCTCCAAGTCCATCTACCAAATGGCTTTCGTGCAACCCTCCGCTCCTCTGGCGCAAGCCATGGCCTTGGCTGTCAACCGCTTTGTGGCAGCCTCAGACCTGCCCCAGGAGCGCAGCCCAACAGCAGCCGCCTCTACCCTAGCAAGGCCATCTGTGTGATGCCCCAGGGGGAGGGAGGGGTGGGGCTTCCCCACCTGGGGGTCACCAGCACGGCCATGCTGGCGAAGATGCTGGCCCAGCTCTGGTCGCCCCGGGTTCGTCCCTGGCAGCCTCTGACCCACAGCCCGCTGGCAGACCCCTCCCACGGCCTCAGCACACGGGTCATCACCGACCCCACCGCCCCCCCCTCGCGAGGCATCAGCCCGCGGCTGCAAGCTCATGTGGCGGCCCTGGCTGAGCTCAAGCTGTTCCGTGCGGGGCCCCCCGCTAGCCAATGCTTCTTCTCGGTGATGGCGGAGCCGCTGTGGTACAACGCGCAACTTCGCATGAACCCAGCAGCAAGGGAGGCAGCAACTGAGCAGGGTTGGACCCACGTCCGCCTCGTGAGGGAGGCACAGCGCAGCCCGCAGCTGGAGGGGGAGGCCCGCTGGGCTGCCGACGTGGTCAGGGCTTGCCTCCCCGAGCCCTGGCAGTGCATGGTGGACCGCTTGCAGCCTCCACAACCGGAGTGGGAGTGCCTGAGGGTTGGGCCGAGGGTGGGGTTTGTGATGCGGCGCACCCCCATGCTCCAGCCCTCCCACTGGGTGGGCCCCAACGGCCGCCTCTACCCCCTAGACCCCACAAGGCAGGGGCCCCTAGGGGCTTTCTGGGCGGAGGGAGGGGCGGCCTGGGAGCCAGCTGCGGTGGCCCGGCTCAACAAGCCCAGCTACAGGCTCACCCCGGAGGAGCGAGCCACCCACCTCCGCCCTCTACCCGCCCAACATCACGTGGCGCAGGAGCAGGCTCAGGGGCAGGAGCAAGGATGGGCCAGTGCAGTTGGCCGGGGGGGGGGGGGCGGACTAGGGGGCGGGGCGGGGGCAGGGGGAGAGGGCGTGGAGGAGGTGGAGGGCGTTGTGTGACGGTGCGCTTATGCGTATCCGTAAACCACACTTTAGCAGAGTGACTGAGGAGGTCAATGGTGGGCTGCTACCAGCTCACCATTCGGGTTCGACTCCCGAGGGTCCCGTTCTAAACCTGGGCTCAGTTGCTGTGCGAGAGTGTGGATAGTAGGAAGTGCGCTGGACATTTCTAAGTGGACATGCCGCTCACACTGTAAGATTAAAGGCAGCGGCTGCGCCGTGACAAATGGTTTCCGACCGACGTCGGTACAGCAACATGACAGACAATCCAGGCAATGGCGGGCCACCCGCCGGAGCCGACCCACCTGCTAACACTCCTTCAGAGCCCGACATGCTAGATAAGCTCCTGGAGGCTGCCCGGACTAATCCGCAGCTGCGTGCGAAGTTCAACGCCGTGGTTGAGACTTTCTCAGGTGGCTCTAAAGCCCCTGATGACCATCCCAATGACGATAACCCAGAGGATACCCCTGGTGGCCATATGGAAGAAGGCGAGATGGACGAGCAACGTCCTCGCTACACCGGAATGGACGAAGACTACATCCTCGAGCTGGAGGCGCAGCAGCTGCAGATTCAGGCCGAGAATGAAGCTCTCCGCCAAGCGCTGTCTACCATTACCTCTCAGGTGAAGTCTCGACCTCCTCCACCTCGCAGGGTAGATCCAGCAGGCAGGGCAGGTGCCCCTGCGTCTGGACAGCCTGGTGCAGGTGCTGCAGGGCCAGATCGAGGCGCCCCTACGGGTCCTTCTCCTCTTTCCCTGCCGTTTCCCTTATCCTTGGGCTCCAGGTCTATACCTGGCCCAGATAAGTGGACTGATGCGTGCAGCAACACTCATCGCAGAGCCTTAGCGTTCTGCGACGATCTTGAGCGTCACTGTGAACGCTACCGCCTTGATGTTGCATCCACGCTGCCTGCTTTCTTGACTGGCGCAGCTCGCAACACTTGGTATCCATCCATCAAGGAGTCCTTTGCTGCCTTGTATGCTGATGTGCCTGATTGGCCTTACCTGCGTGCCGCCTTCTGCGAGTACACAGGAGACGACCTGCGTGACGACTGTAATGTCGCCCGGACTAAGTTGCTTGATGGTGCCATCAAGATGTCTGCAGGAATGCTCCTGGGCCAATACATCACTGAATTCAGGAACAACCTGCTGTTTGCAGGAAATGACAGCATGTGTCAGCCTTTGCTGGCCATGGTGTTCACCAGGGGACTCAGCTCTGCTTTACAGCCTGCTGTGCTCAAGGACCTGGCTGCTTTTAAGAACCCCACACTGTCTCAGGCTATGGAGGCTGCTAAGCAGGCTCAGCGTAATGTGGTCATGCTGTCCACCACCACACCTTCTAAGGGTGCTGGTACCTCTGGTGTTCATGCTGTGCAGGCGTCAAGTGCCCTGGGAAGGGAGGCCCACCCCGGCAGGCGTGGCAATAAGCCCCCTGATTCTGGTGGTGCTGGCAAGAGGCCCAGACATGATGAGCAGTGGTCCAAGAAACCCCTGTTGCCTGGGCAATACTGCTTCAAGTGCAACCATCCCGGCCACCTGACCAACCACCCCTGCCCCTTCCGCCACTTCACTGCTGCTGAGGCCCGGCGCAGGTCTGGGTATCCTCACCCACCTGAGGGTGCCAAGAAGCCTGGCCAAGCCAAGTCCAAGCCCCCTTCTGAGTCTGGTGCTTCTGAGTCAGACCAGGAGCCTGAGCCCCAGCCCCCAGCCAAGGCTGCTAAGCCTAGGAACCAGGGCATGCGCCGTGGTCATCAGGACCGTGGCCGTATCCAGGCCAACCGTTAGGGTGTTGCCCAGCCAGCCAGCCAGGACTGTGCTGTGGTACAATCTGATCAACTGTTATCTGATGATGCTGTTGTAGGAGCTAAGAGTGTGAGTGTGCCTGTGGCCAACTCAACAACAGTTCCTTTGCTTGCCTGCCCTGTGGATCCTTTGCCTGCCCTGTCAGCAAGACAGTCCTGTCCTGCTTTGAATGCCGTGCCATGTAAGACTGCTGCCCCCTCTGTGGCTCAGCATCAACAGGCACATGTGCTGGGCATGGTGGGACGTGATGGCAATGTGAGATTCAGATTTGCTGGCACCCTAGACCGTCAGCATGCATGCTTCTGTCTTGCTGATGGTGGCGCTGATGATTCATTCATCAGTGATTCGTTTGTGTCTACACACAAATTGAGACTCTATGAGTACCCTGTGGCACTTCGTTATGAGGTTGCTAATAATCAGTCAGTGTACTGTACACAGTATGTGAAAGTGCACTTGTCCATCCAACAGTTTAGCTGCTTCTGCACCTTGACTGTGATGCCAGAGCTGGTACATGAATATGACATCCTGCTTGGTGCTGACTGGCTGACTGTGCAGGGGGCTTTGCTTGACTATGTCGACAAGTCCCTCACCCTGCGTACCCCTAAGGGCCAGCCTACTCTTCTACCTTCAGCGGCACTCCTACAATTTAGTCCCTGCGTTATTCCCTGCGTTCTACCGACCTTGTCCGATCGGGCTGAAATTTTGATAGATGGTAGTTTGCAGAAAATAAAACATATTTTTCAGAAAAAGTATTTTGAAAAAATCAAAGGCGGCTGCGCTGCGGCCCTGGGGCGTAGGTGCAGGGATGAGTGCAGGGATAGGTTGCGGGCCACAGCGCAGCAGCTCTTGGATTTTTCCAAATATTTTTCTCGAAATATATGATTTATTTTCTGAAAACTGCCATCTATCAAATTTTCAGCCCCATCGGACAAGGTCGGTAGAACGCAGGGATAAACGCAGGGACTAAATTGTAGGAGTGGGTAAGCAAGAAGGGGTCAGTTAATTGTACAGTTGAGTCTCAACAAACTGTAAAACCTGTAAAAGAAGCTTATGCTATTCCTTCTGACTTCCTGATGCCTGGCACAGGGGTGGTATCTACCCCCCTGTCTGCTAAAACGGCGGCTAAGTGGCTCAAAGAAGGAGGCACAGGTGTGGTTGCATTGGTCTCTTATGAGAACCTGCAAGACCCACCTGGTGTTCCCCCTGAGCAGGCGGCACAATTAAAGAGCCTCCTTATGGAGTTCTCTGATGTGTTTGAGCCTATCACTGGGTTGCCTCCTGCACGTGATGTAGGACATTCTATACCCCTGCAGGATGGTGCTAAACCTCCTGCCAGGCCCAGTTATAGGATGAGTCAGCCTGAACAGGAAGAAGTTAAGAAACAGGTTACTGACATGTTGTCCAAAGGGCTGATAGAGCCTAGCTCCTCCCCATTTGCAGCACCAGTTCTTTTTGTAAAAAAGAAGTCAGGAGAGCTACGCATGTGCGTAGACTACCGCCAGCTAAACAAGCTCACAATACGTGATCAATACCCCCTACCCAGAATTGATGATCTTTTTGACAAACTGTCAGGTATGACTGTATTTTCCTCCCTGGATCTCCAGGCTGGGTATCATCAAATCAGAATACCTGACGAAGATATTCCTAAAACTGCGTTTAGGACGCCCATGGGACACTATCAGTATAAAGTGTTATGCTTTGGTTTAACCAATGCTCCCGCTACATTTCAACGGGCAATGAACCAGGCCTTTGCCACGGTGATTGACCGGTGTGCTCTGGTATATCTTGATGACATTCTAATCATGTCCAAGTCTATCCAGGAACACCTGTCACACCTTCGTGAAATATTCAGTTTGCTAAGACAGCATAAGTATTTTGCTAAATTATCCAAATGTGAATTTATGAAAGAGTCTCTACCTTTCCTGGGGCACATCATCTCTAAAGATGGTGTTGCTGTAGACCCCAGCAAGGTGGCTGCAATCAAAGACTGGCCTGTTCCTACGAACCTGACAGCCCTGCAGTCATTCCTTGGCATGGCTAATTATATACGTAAATTTGTGCGTAATTTTAGTTCCATTGCTGTTCCACTTACAAATTTAACTGGCCCTGAAGGCAAAACATTCAACTGGGCACAATGGCCTAAACCCCAGCTTGATGCTTTCAACGCTCTAAAGCAGGCTATTATTAAGGTGCCTATGCTCCGGTTGCCTGATATAACCAAGCCCTTTGAAGTCTACTGTGACGCCTCACTACTAGGTGTTGGCGCAGTATTGACGCAGGCTGGTTATCCCCTGGCATATTACTCACGTAAGCTGTCAAAAGCTGAAATGAATTATACCACTGGGGAACAGGAAACTTTGGCCATTATTGCTGCGTGTACACAGTGGCGGTGCTACCTTGAAGGTGTACCATTTACCCTGTTTACTGATCACCGCCCTCTAGAGGCCCTACCTACGCAGTCTACACTGTCCCGTAGGCAGAGCCGTTGGTTGGAGTTCTTATCCCGATTTAATTACACCATTAAATACCTACCTGGCAACACTAATCCTGCCGATCCACTTTCACGTATTCCAGTAACTTCAGCGACGGCTAAGACTGATACTGACAAAATCCTGGTGACGACCAGGCAGCAGAAGCGGAGATTACAGGAGGGGGAGGACGTCGGTGCGGGTACACCATTGCAGCGGCAGCGGGGGCAGCGAACAGCAGCCTGCCGCTGGATCAGACCCTGACCATGATGCTGACTCTGATGATGCTCTAAAGCCATCAGAGCCTAAGCGGTTAAGGTGGGCTGACCCGGTCTCCAATGACTGTGAGCCACAGGTCCCTGAGTGTCCTGGTCACCCTTCTCAGGTCACAGACTGGCTAGTTAGTGCCTATAGCACTGACCCCGCCTTTGCTGAGCCGAATGAGGAGTGGGAAATGACCCAGGAGGGACTGTGGCGACACCTTGATAAGGGTACTATTATGGTTCCTAATGATATCCAGCTACGAGAGCATATCTTGCACGAAATGCATGATGCTAAGTATGCTGGCCATGTGGGCATCACCAAAACCCTTGAACGTGTGCGTAGGGTGTTCCGGTGGAAAACCATGCGTGCTGACGTTAGACACTATGTGACTAACTGTGATGCATGCCAACGCAATAAAGCGTCACGCCAGGTACCTGGTGGGCTGCTAAATCCCTTGTCTATACCTGGGTACCGCTGGGAATCTGTCACCATGGATTTGGTGGTTAAGCTTCCAGTCGGTGTGCATGGCTATGATTCTATCTGTGTGGTTGTGGATCGTCTATCAAAGATGGTTCACCTAATTCCATGCATTGAAGCCATGGATGCTAAGGAATTTGCCGAATTATATATTGACCATGTATTTAAATACCATGGCCTTTCTAAAGTAACCATTTCTGATCGTGGTGCTACCTTTAACAACCAGTTCTGGATTGAGGTCAGAAAGCTGATCGGCGTAGACCCTGCTTTCAGCACCGCGTACCATCCCCAGTCAGATGGTCAGACTGAGCGTACAAACCAAATTGTGGAAGAAATGCTTAGGCATTATATCCTACCTACCCAAGAAGATTGGCCTAGGCATTTAGCCTTTGCCGAGTTTGCTATTAATAATTCATGGCAAGAGTCTATTCAGTCCACACCATTCCTGGTGAACTATGGACAGTCACCCATTACACCTGTGCTGCATAAGCTGCCCAGGCCGTGCCTATCTCCCTCCGCTGAGAGCTTCGCCAAGATGTGGGAGCATGAGGTAAAGCATGCTCAGGAGTGCATGAGGGTGGCTCAGGACCGCCAACAAAGGTATGCGAATAAGCGTAGGCGTGATGTCACGTTCAGCGTAGGTGACAGCGTCCTGCTGAGCACCAAGAACCTGCGCAATGCACCTGGCAGGGCACGTAAGTTCCTGCCTAGGTATGTAGGACCTTTCAAGGTCACAGGCAAGCTAGGTGAGGCTGCCTATCGGTTGGAGTTACCTCCCACCATGAGCAGGTTACATCCTGTGTTCCATGTGTCACTCCTTAAGAAGTACACTGGCAGCCAGGGGTTTCACCCCCCTCCTGTGATGGAATGGCTGGAGGATGCGCCCCACTATGAGGTGCATAGCTTGTTGAGCCACAGGCAGGTACGCTTCAAGAAGCGCATGGAGTACCTGGTCAAGTGGACAGGCTACGATGATACCTACAACACTTGGGAGCCAGAGGCTATGCTGGCTGGTGCTCCCCAGATCTTGTCTAGGTACAAGGCTGTGCATAACCTGCCTTGATGTTAGAATGTCTCAGTGACCTTTGTCACCTGGCCTGGTCCTATGACCATGGTCCCATGCGGCACCTTATGGTGATGCATGTGTTTCTGTGGGTGGCTGGTACCTTATGGGTCAGCCTGTATGTCAGTGGTCTCTATAGACTGCGAGTCTCGGTGCTCTGGGCTATCCCAGGTACCTTGGCGGAACGGATCTCTTAAGAGGGGGAGGAATGTGACGGTGCGCTTATGCGTATCCGTAAACCACACTTTAGCAGAGTGACTGAGGAGGTCAATGGTGGGCTGCTACCAGCTCACCATTCGGGTTCGACTCCCGAGGGTCCCGTTCTAAACCTGGGCTCAGTTGCTGTGCGAGAGTGTGGATAGTAGGAAGTGCGCTGGACATTTCTAAGTGGACATGCCGCTCACACTGTAAGATTAAAGGCAGCGGCTGCGCCGTGACACGTTGGGGAGCAGGGGGCGGGGCGGGAGGGCGGGCTGCCGACGCAGCTGAGGAGAGGCCTGGCACCTGGCCTAAGGAGGAGTGGCTCTTGGGCCCCTGGGCTCACCTGCAGCTGACCCTCAGGTGTGGGGCATGGGTAGCACCACCCTGCTGGACTTCTCTGTTAAGCATGCCAGGGTGCGCCTCCACCAGCTCCAGTGCGTCAGTGCCGACCCCCTCTACCCACCCAGTTGGGGCTTGTGGCCTGCGCTGTGGGATGTGCGCCCCCCCCGGGCAGCGGGCGAACCGGAGGTGGCAGCGGTGGCTGATGAAGCCCTGAGGGAGCTGGAGCTCAAGTGGGAGGCCAGCGCGCACCGAGTTGGGGCCGTCGGCGGGCCGCAGACCAGTGATCTTCTCGATGTCCGCAAAACCAGGGGTCATGGTAGGAACGGGAGGCTTATTGGCATTAGGTGCCGTGCCAGTAGTTGGCGCCCCAGGAGCGGGACGCTCCCGTCGTTCATCTCCTCCTGGCGGCGGCTCCTCATTGGCAGTCATTTGCTCAGGGAGAAAGTGGCGTTAAGCAACATCGGTCGGAAACCAAAATGAAGCGTGCTAAGGCATAGGCGGGGGGCTGTGCAGAGGGTGGGGGGGTGTCGCGTGCTAAGGCACACCGCCGACAACCGATAACTACCTTCTTTCCCACAGCATGACACGGCCAGGGTTTAGAACGTTCCCCCGAGGAGTCGAACCTCTGAAGCAGGTGTGCACGAAGGCCCACCCGCCCCTTTCGCCCACCATGTCACACTGCAGTATGCACAAAGGCTCATGATCCACAGGTTTCCAGGCTCTCTAGCCTCTTCGCTCAGCTTAGAGCCCACACACAGCCGTCGCTTCGCGACAATTCCACAACTGGCGCACTACAGCCAGCTCCGACTCAAGCGCGTCTTACACGCCAACCAGAACGTCCTCTGCCGCTCATCCTCAAGGAGATACGTGGAAAATAGATCCAGTCAGACGGCATCGGTCGGAAACCAACTGTTACGAGACGTCCGGTGACGGTGACAGAGTTCTCCATGACAGACTGGGCATTGTCAGGAAGTCTGCCCGGGAATCGAACCCGGCCTCAAATCACCGCACCACGTCACACTTCTCACAGGGGCGTTACGATTATTGCCTCGGCATTACACCATCACGTAACAGCCCCAGCCCAGGAGTGAGTGCCGGAAGTGCATGGCCGCCTCACATGCACCCGCACCCTCCGGTGACGCCATGCTGCTCCTCAGTGGGCGCCCTACCCGTCGCCCGCCCCGCCCCGCTGATGTGCTTAGCGGTGAAGTATCAAGATGTTGCAGGGCGCTAGTACATCAATGCCATAGCGAGGTGTTGCGAGACTTTTGGGGAGTCTTTACATGTGTTTTGCTATACATTTGGTAGGTGTTGCGAGTTGTTTTAACGTTGATAGTGTGCTTTGCAATTGAGAGTGCAAGTATCCCCGTACATGTTTGAGACAGACCCGCACACACCAATGGTGGGATGAACCGTTGCATTGCCATACTAGCCATTGCGTGCTTTACCCGGGCCCTACACTGGGAGCCAGCCACTTTGTTGTGTGTCAACTTGCGAGAAAGATTCTAGCAAATGGACACAAAGCACGTCGTTCCGCCATGAGAACATAATGTTTCATAGTCCCAAGTCTTGCCATGTGTACCGTGCCCTTGCCGGTGTCGTAGCTCCTACTGCCAACGTCGTTGCTTCTCCTCAAAGACCTTCTGTTGCTACGGTCCCTGCTGTGGACGTTATGGATGCAGAGGTAGCTTTCTTGGCAGCTTCTCGAGGTGTTTGTTTGGCGGGTAGACCAGGCGCTGAGGCAGGAGCGGTTTGCTTGGCTTGTCGTTCGGACTGGCTGCCTCCAAACCTGCATCACAAGAGGTATAAATGTTGTTTGACGCACAAGCAGTCGTTGGTTTGTTTTCGACAACGTGCCGACAGGTAAGCATTTTCTTGACACTACGCCCGTGCCCACCTTTCCCGCAGCGACTCCACTAGGTCATCAGGTATGGCAGTGACCAAGGGGGCTGGCTTCCCGATAACATGGCCGGCTGGGGGTGCCAACACTTGAGGGTTGAAGGCACCTGAGGAATTCACACCAAACCCAACATGTCAATGGAGATGGGCAACATGGCAGTTGTGATGGGAGGGTGAATGACGACAAGACCTGCACCAACACGCCATTGAGGCCATGCGGGGCACTGGCAAGGGAAGGAAAGTGAGACCCCTTGGAGCTCCGGGGGTGGATCTGGCCAGCAAAGTAGTTGCAACGCACCTGCTGCCAAAGCATCCGTCAAGTCACTTGCACTGGGAGGGAGGGCCATCTGTGCCAGCACGCTCTTGGTGAAACTGGGCATGTAAGGGGCCACCAGGGCAGTTACCAAGCGCACCATGCCCACAGCTGCACACGGGAAGGCAGCGGAGCATGTTTGGTTCATGCCAGTGGCCGAGGGGTGTTCGCTGCGAAAAGGTGATAGGGCTAGGCAAAACAGGCTGGGTGGTGTTGGCAAAAAGCACAACATTCATGGGAGTGGGGGCGGGGGGGGGAGCTCCAAGCGCCCACTTGCCTCCTGCCACAATGGAGCCGCAGTGCTCAATGTCCTGCTTCATCCACACCCAAGGTTGGTTATCCTGCGGCCAAGCAGTGGGCGGCGACGCCAGTTGAACACATGTTGCCTAGCAACGTATGCAATCGGACAACACGGGGTTGGGTGGGGCGGGGCAGGGCGGAGCGGGCTGAGTGCCATGTGTCAAGTACACTTTGAGTGGGCATGTCTTCCCACTCTACCATCAGGACTGCACCTGGATGAATTTGTTGCCGTCCGCACTAATGGTCATAGCCAGGCGGATGCCCTCACGCAGCTTAATAGCCTCCATGGCGGCGTAGTACTCCGCCACCTACAGACCAATGGGCTATCATGCACTGTGGGGCTGCCAACTCGACACCAAGAGCGTGATGATGACAAATATGGGCTCGATACACCACTGCACAACGCTAGTGTTGGCATGGGTTGCAAGTGGCAGGCTGCAGGGGTGAGGCAGGCATGGTGCACTTGCTCCCTGCAAACGCAGTCACAACAGCTCTGCCACCTCATGGCCCTTGAAAGGCTGAATCAGAAGGCTGAATTAGATTGCTGGGTGTGTGAATTTGAGTCACGGCGGCAGCATAGCACCTAGCTGTACTGGGGGGAGTACGGGGCTATCACTTCAAGTTTGAGCCCAAGTCTCAAGGGCCCTGCAGCAGGCTATGCTTGCCTGACTTGAGCTACGCTCCCTAACCTGACCTGCACTGCTTCACCCTGAGGTTGTGTGGCATGCTTTGGTCGACCTTTTATATTCCGCCCTGCCCACCCCATCATGCCAGCTCTGGCTTTGCACCCCACCTAAGAAGTGCCCAGACCTTGCATCACATCGACCAGCGAATCAGCCGCACCCCACGCAGCCTGTTTAAGCGCTGTTGCACGTGCCATGGCTGGGTGGCATCTGGGCAAAGCAGCAAGCGAGCAAAGCTGCCACTGACCAGTTGCTGCACTGACCTTTGGCCCCACTGTGGCGCCCAGTGCAGCCAGAGCCTGGGCGCCCTTCTCAGGGTGAGCTGCGGGAACCACCCCATTGAAAAACTTGACCACAAACTGCAGGGCTCTGCGATGCAGTGGTGGCATCAGCATCAGCAGCAATGGCATGAGCGCTGAAAGCGGCTGCAGCATCAGCAGTGATAGGGGTGGCAGTAGCAGCACTGGGAGCGTCAGCAACAGTGGCAGTGGCGGCAGCAGTGTAAGAGCCAGAGGTAGAGACAGTTGCATTGGCCATGGCTGAGTAAGTTTGGAGTAAGATGGGGTAGATGTGATGCATGGCCGGGGTGTGCAGCGCGACGTAGGGCTGGCAGGCCGCTGATGCTTCGGGTACACGAGGCCCCACCTGTTGACCAGGTTGCCCAGGTTAGCCAGCAGTTCAGAGTTGGTGCGAGCCTGCGCGGCAAAACCACACACGCGCCCCTTACATCCTTGCACCCCAGGCTGCACCGCACTGCCTACCCTAGGTGCTGCTCAGCCTTGATTCCTCACGGGCTGTGGTGGCGAGTGTTGATGATAGGGACAATTACGGGCTGGTGAGAGGTGTTGGTGAGCGTGTTGCTGAGACAGGCAAGGGGCCCCAGGGGTGCAAGGCGGATGTAGCACTGCACACCAACTGCCTTTATCGCTTTAGTGCTGAACTGCAGGGATGGCATGGCCATAGCCAGAGGCAAGCGCCCTACCTGGAGGTCCGACCACTTGAAGTCTGTATCCTGTTGTTCAGGGCGCACACTCAGCAGGTAGTAGCGCCATACCTGGCAGGCCACACAGCGGCAGGCTGGCAGGCTGCCACAACACACATGTTGCGCTGCTGGCATGCGCTGGGTGTGTGTATATGTGTAAGTGTGTGTAACCTTGGTAGGCAACGAACATCATGCATCTTGCCAGCATCTGTCACAACACCCAGTCCAGAGGCCACACTGGACACAGTCACTACCTCAGTCATCATCATCGTTCATCAGCGTTTGCCAGACATGCTTGCTGCTCCGCTGAGCTGCAGCTGCTTCATGGTGACACACTTGTGGATCACTTGGTCAGGAATGGACGAACCTTGTGACTAGAGTGTTGAGAGGGTTCATGTTAGAGCAGTGGCAGGCGTGTCTGATGGAGGCTCATGGTCAAGGGTGTGCTGCATCTAGGCAAATGCTAGCAGGAACTGCTACCTACTTATGCTGCATGTGCAGAGTGAATGCGGTGCCTGTGCTTACTATGATGTTGGCTTCGCGACAGCCATGACTGAGTAGCTGCCACTTTCAGTATCCTAATGTTGGCGCTGCTGCTGTTGATGATGATGATATGAGTGAAGGTGGTGATGAGTTTAGCGCACACCACTATCCTACGGCGTGGATGTTGCGAGGTGGAGTTGGCAGGCTGGCTGTGCAATGCACTGAAACACAACACGCAGTGCTGCATCTAGAGCACCATGCTCGAGTGCAGCAGCCACACTAATCAGCCGTGCCCCTGTAGCAAGGATGAAGGCTGCTTGTCCATGGGATGCTGTGACTGCTAGGCACAAGTAATGCAGGGCATGCAGGA
This sequence comes from Haematococcus lacustris, assembly GCA_030144725.1. Lineage (NCBI taxonomy): Eukaryota > Viridiplantae > Chlorophyta > Chlorophyceae > Chlamydomonadales > Haematococcaceae > Haematococcus > Haematococcus lacustris. The sequence goes on from JASKMD010000005.1 coordinate 3,302,607, forward strand.
AAGGGTTGTGCAACATGTAGCATGGCTGACATGGCTGTGCAAGGCGGCTGTCTCAGCATGCAATGAGTGAGGGCCAACCTCTCTGCCGCTGGCAAATGGGGGGCAGAGCAGGGCCAAAGTGGGCCACCGTCATCATCTTCATGACATGGTCCCATGCGGCTTGCACATTGGTTGGCTGGTAGGGTGGTGCCCAATCAACAGTGTTTTCATTATGCGGGGTTGCAAGAGTCTCAATAGGGCCAGAGGCCCAGGAGCCCAAGGGTGAGAACACCGCATGGGGGCCAAGGGAGTGAAAGGGGGGTCCCAAAAGTGAAAGGTGAAAATGGGGCATAGGGGCCAAGGGATTGAAGGGGGGGGGGGGGTCGAAGGGAGGGGCCAGCAGCAGAAGGGCGAGCAAGTCACTACCACTCACCTCCACGGGAATGCCAGTGTCCTGAGCGTCATTGCCAAACACACCTGCGCCAATGGCAATGGCAGCACAGGCCACACTCAACAGCAGCCAGACATCATCGTGACTGCCACAGCAGCTGGAGCCCGAGTCAGCAACAGCCTTTGACAATGACGGGAGCTAATTGCAGGGCATGCGGCACTGCTTACCCATACCCACACTGCGCAAGGGCCTCCTGCAGTGTGGCGTCTAGCGGAGGGAGGGTGGAAGGCTGCAGCGTCTCACCCCTAGGGTACCACTAGCACCATCGCTACCCAGCCCCCGCGACCCCGTCCCTCACCGCTCCCTTCCAGAAACGCTCTCCCTACCCACTGCCCTCTCCAACATTCCCTTACACTGCCACACATCGCTTCACGGCACCAGGCATCGCCCATGCACCAGTGTTTTTACTTTCGCGCTATTCATAGCGTTTGCTATGAAAAGCAGTATTTGGGAGGCCGTTTCGCGCTATGAAATCATAGGCTTACGTGTGGACCTGAGCCGTCAATTTTGGACGAAGCCAAGTATGAGAGGGTTTGAGCCTGGGCCATGTCACTTTGCGCTATAGAATTCGAAACTCGCCAAACGAAAAAAAAACACTGCCTTGCACCCAGGTATTGGACAACACCCTCTGTCGGATGCCACACAGCCTCTGTGGGATCCCACCTTCATGCTGCCTCCCCACCTCCCCCCCTCTACCTCCTCAGTTGCTGGGTATCGCGGCAATGAATTCATGTATGTGGCTTTCATATACCCATACCCACAGCCTAGCCACCGCACCGACATGACCAAACACCACCACCACATCACGGCCCACCAAGCAGTTGCCAGATGCCCTCCAGGCCACACCGTGCAGTCCCCTCCACACATGGAACAAGGTTAGCAACAACCCGCCACAACCACACCCTTTGAGCCCCAGCCCCTGGAGGAAGCCCATGGACGGGGCAGCGTGGTGCAGGGAGGTGGAGGTGGAGGAGCCGTGTGTCGGAGCAGTGCGGTGCGCGGTGCTGGGCACAGCATGGGTCTCACCGGTGCCCCTGCTCTTGCTGAACTTGCCGCCCTCGTAATTGAGGTACTCCGTGACACTGATGTTGCGCATCATGGTCCAGGCGCCGCCAGTGCCCAGCAGGGTGGCGGGGAAGATGACGGTGTGGAAGGGCACGTTGTCCTTGCCCATGAACTGCACCAGCTCCACGTCCTTCGCCACCAGCAGGCACAGTTTGCGGCAGCAACAGCGGGAGCAGCAGGATGGTGGGACCACAGGCGGCGGCCAGCAGTGGGAAGCACATTGCAGCAGTCAGCAGCAGCAGGCTACTCAAGGGGGTTGGTGGCAGTGAGGAGAGGCATTCGTCACAAGCAGCAGGGGCGGTGGAACGCAGGCAGTGGCAAGCACTGGGCCCCAGGCGCCAGGAGCAGGCAGCAAGACCCAGGCAGGCAAGGAGCTGCTGACAGGTCAGTGACCAGCTATGCTGCAGTAAGGCAAACACCTGCCCAGTCCAGCAATGCAGCACAGCGCACAGCTGTATGAGCAGGCCTGGTGTACTGTACCATGCTGGCAGGCAGGCAGGCAGGCAGGCAGGCAGGCAGGCAGGCAGGCAGGCAGGCAGGCAGGCAGGCAGGCAGGCAGGCAGGCAGGCAGGCAGGCAGGCAGGCAGGCAGGCAGGCAGGCAGGCAGGCAGGCAGGCAGGCAGGCAGGCAGGCAGGCCACCGCTGCTGCTGCCACTGCTGCTGCTGCAGGGCTTGGCCCTGCTGGGTGGGCTGGACCCCCCTTCACCTTGGGGTTCTTCCACCACTGTTCCCACTCGGCCGTGTAGTTGGCAGTGATAGAGATGTAGCCAATCGGCGCGTCAAACCAGACATAGAAGACCTGCACCCCAGGACATCAGCAATCACAAGACACAAGTGGCAGCAGCAGCAGCAGCAGGAGCAGCAGCAGCAGGAGGAGCATCTGCTGCAGCTTGACCTTACCAATAGGAACAGAGTAAGCGGTGCATTCATAAGCGAGGGGAGCAGCAACAGTGGGTGGCAGGCAGGTAAAGGGAGGGCTGCCATGCTACCAGGCGGTGAGGATTTTTATGGCTGATCCCAATCCCACCCTGGCACCCTCGCTTGACACTTGGGGTGATGATCGCCCCTTCGCCTAGGCACCCACCCACCCACCCACACGTTCATCATCGTGCATGCACTATGCACAGCCCAGGGTAAAGCAGGGAGCCTGATGGCTCCACACACACCTATGCAGCTCACAGCCCGCCCAGGGCACACAGCCTGCAGTCTTGCCCCTCATACCCTATTACCCTCATATATACCCTCATATCACCCTCATACCCTCATAGCACAGTCTTGCCCCTCATACCCTACTCGCTCCCCCTCCCCCACCTTCGTATTGCAGCCCACCTGCTCCACCTGCTTCCCACCCCTCCCGCTCACCTTGGTGTCAAAGCCCGGCTGAGGGACAGGCGTGCCCCACTTCAGGTCCCGGGTGATGCACCGCGGCTTCAGCCCGTCACGCATCCAGGCTGAGGTCACCTGGGTCAGGGTGCGGGCGGCGGGAGCTGTGGGTGCAAACAAGCTGGTCAGCAAGCGAGCACCTACCCAGCACACACCCTTGGCCAGGGCCACCTACAATGCCACACATGCTCCCTGCGGCAGCTTCTGCAGCACCAGGGAGCATTGCCACAAGGGCAAGGGCCTAATGCATTGGCCACAATCACCACCAATCAAGTACCAGCCCCAAGGGTTGATGGTGTGGGAAGGGTAGGAGAAGGAGCAGTGGCGGGTGGGGGTCTGATGATCAGGGTGTGAGGTGGGGGTCAGGGAGACATAGCGAGCAAGGGGGTCCAGTTGGCCAACAATGGGTCTGACCTCCAGTTAAGTGGGGCGTGGGAAGGGGAAGGGGGACGTGGGGAGGGGAAGGGTGGTGGCTTGAAGGAATTGGAGGGGAGGAGGAGGGAGGAGGAGGAAGGAGGAGGGAGATGGAGGGAGGAGGAGGGAGGAGGGAGGAGGAGGGAGGAGGAGGGGGAGAGAAGGAGGGGGGGGGTGCAGTGAGACCGCAAGACACTGATGGAGTAGGAGCCTGGCGCAGGGCCTGACCTGCACGCAGTTGTTGCTCCAGCCCCCCTGAGCGCTGGTGTTTGTGATGTAGGTTTGCAGTGGTGGGCTGAGCTTGGGCAGGTCCAGGAAGATGTGGCGGGTGCTCCTACAGCAGCAAGCCAGGCAGGGCGGGTGCAAGGGGCCAGGATGACGAGGCTAGACTGCCTACTGCAATGTAGCAGGCTCATCCCCCTCCCTGCTCATGATCCTGCTGTTATATTACCTCCTCTTCCTCCTCCTCCTCGTCCCATCTATTTACAACAACATTATCTACAACCCCACCACTGCCCCTCGCCTACTGCCTCTCCAATGCCTGTCGTTTCAGAGCGACACTGACTGCAACAACTGCAGTGTACAGTAATGCTGCAGCAGACTGTGATCTCAGCAAGGGAGATGAGGTTGTGGCTGATGGCCAGCAGTGCAGCACCACACAAGGCAGGAGCAGGAGCAGGAGCAGGAGCAGGAGCAGGAGCAGGAGCAGGAGCAGGAGCAGGAGCAGGAGCAGGAGCAGGAGCAGGAGCAGGAGCAGGAGCAGGAGCAGGAGCAGGAGCAGGAGCAGAAGCAGAAGCAGGAGCAGGAGCAGGAGCAGGAGCAGGAGCAGGAGCAGGAGCAGGAGCAGGAGCAGGAGCAGGAGCAGGAGCAGGAGCAGGAGCAGGAGTGAGCAACATCAGGGCAGGAGCAGTGCAGGTATTGTGCGAGCAGCAGGTGGCAGTGGCATGCAGTGGGGTGGGGTGAGGCACACCTGATGACGGGCGTGGTGCCAGTGATCTTGCACTTAGGCCGGAGCAGCTCAGTGGGATTCAGCAGGGTACCGCACTGGTCGCACTGGTCACCTCGCGCGTCCTGCACCCACCCCCACACACACCCATGGCCTGACCTGCTGTCACACACCCTCCCCCACACAAGGCCTGGTCTCCTGTCCATCCCCTGGCTGGCATGGCACGCCCTGCACCTATAAGCCTGTCTGGCAGCTACTGGTATGGCAAGCAAAAGTTGACCCTGGACTTTGGCATTGCCAGTCTGCCAGCATGCGAGCTGACCGACAGGATCCTGTCAGGCACGTGCCATGCAGTGACAGTGATGATGACTTCCTTCCCCTGCATCCTGCATGCCCGTGATGCACATAAGGCGGTGAGGATGCTGGTGATGACAGCGCACTCTGAGCACCCACTATGCTAACAGGCACTAACCACATAGCACTGGACACCACTGGCTCACTCTACTCACACTGTGCCATCGCTTTGCAGCTGTTCCGTCCCCCCCATCAGCACCACAGTCATCCTTCCCTCCCTTGCAGCCCTGAGCCTTGCCCACCCCTGAGCCCTGGCCCTCAGGCAGTGTGCCTGGCTGCCGGCTGGTCTGGCTGGGCAGGCACAGGGGCTGCTCACTCCCTGGCCGCATTGGGCTGCTCCAGAGGCCTGGCTTGCCCTGCACCGCCTTGTGCCCCCCAGTGTCCCCGTGCCTGGTGCCCACCTCATACTTGCACTTGGGGCAGGTGCCAGTGACGAACCGGTCTGCCAGGAACTTGCCCAGGGCCTCACTGCAGGTCAAGCAAAAACACAGCAGCACACACCACTAGCAGCACCACCAGCACCACCAGCACCACCAGCACCAGCGGCCTGGGGCACCTTGAAACAGCTAGGATTGCAGGCAGGCAGCAAGAGCCTGCGCTGGGTTAGGCAGAGGGTGACACACATCACCCAGCAGGGGCTGTGCAGGGTCACCTAACCTTCACCCCTACCACTACCACCACCTGCTGGCTGGGCCTTGCCTGCCTACCGTTACTGTCAGTCATATTGCCAGTCTTATTGCCAGCCTAACCCTAACCCTATCCTGGCCCCAGCCACCTGAACAGCTGCTCCATGCTCTGCTCCAGCAAGCAGCCTTGCGCCTGCAGCTCCGCAAACACTGCCTGACAAATGGAGGTCTGAGCACGGCTGGGGGTGCGCCCAAACCTGTGCAGGGCAGGTGCAGGGAAGGGCGGGGCACCGACAGCACTCAGACTTGACCTCCATGGCTTGCCTCACTGACCCCACCATCACAACACAGAACTTCAAAGCACACGCAGAGGTGAGGGGCACGCAGGGCATGAAGCTGGAGCTGACACATCACTGGGGCTGCAGCCGCAGTCCTAGCTCTAGCTCTAGATCTAGCCCCAGCCGCAGCCCCAGCCCTGACCCCAGCCCCAGCCCCAGCCTTGTACACATTTTGGGCATGTTGTGTGTGCGCTGCCTCACCCAGCACCAGCAGAGCCCTTGGTCAGCCCCATGGTTAAGGTAGTAAGGCGGCAGGGCAGCTGCACCTGCCTATCCCAAGTGCCTCCTGGCCCCCACTGCAACTCCCTGCACCCAGCCTGGGCAGCCCGGGCCTGGCTGCCTGTGTGGCACCCACTTGTCGAACCCGATGTCAAACCACTCGTAGATGGCCTTGTGCACTGCATGGTACTTGTCGCACAGCTCCGCACAGCTCAAGCCCTCCTCAAGAGCCTGCCGCACGCCATGAGCAGCAGCAGGGGCCAGGACATGGCGCTGACAGCAGGTCAAGGACCAGGAGGAGCAGCAGGCGGCGGTAGCACAGGCAGCAGCAGCAGCATTGACAGCGGCGGGCATGGCAGGGCCAGACGGGCATAAGAGCAGCAGGCATGACACGAAAGAGGCAGTCGAGAGCAGCAGCAGCCGAGTAGCAAGGACGACAGCGGAGGTGTGGGACTCATGACCGCATGACCGCAGCAACAGCGGTGGGTAGCAGTCGCCGTCACTCTCTGCTGCCGCATTGGATCGCACCTTGGTTTCTGTGGCTGTTCCGTACTCATCCGTGCCGCACACGTACACGGTGTTGTAGCCTCGTGCCCGGCAGAACCTGGCGTATACGTCCGCTGACAGCACGCAACCTATGATGTTGCCAAGGTGCGGCACGTTGTTGACATAAGGCAGCGCCGATGTGATCTGCGGCATCGACATCGCGCGGCATGCAGCGGGCCGCTGGACAAAGCCGATGCGGGGCGTGCGATAGCGCCAGCGGTCGACCCGTGGCCTCCCCCACCGCACCGCCCTGCTCGCGCCTCCTCCCTGCCCACCCCTCGCATGACCCCGCTCTAGCCCCTTCTTACTGGCCCTCAACTCACCAGGATGTTACGCTTGCCGGGCTGCGGCAGACGTGGCTGCGCAGCCTGGTACTGGGCTGCATCCTGCTCAAAAACAGTCTTTAGCGCTGGTGCCCCTACATCGGCCAGCAGCTGACCAGAAGTCGAGCAGCACGTCAGCAAGCAGGCAGACAGGCAGTGAGGTACAAGCAACGATGTGCGGGCTGTCAGGTGCAGACGGTGGCTGAGAAAGCGGCAGCTTCCCATAGGCATTCAGTTTAAGGGGGCAGGGCTAGTGACAGGATTGTTGGGCAGGGTTGCTGGGACTAAGACGGTGTCCTGTAACAGGCCTAGCACTGTTGCTTGTGTGCGCCTCATCCTGGTTGGGTAACCCTGTCTGCCTGCATCCACTGCCTATATGCTGCCTGACCATCTCACACCCTACTGGTGGGCAGCCTGGCCTGTCCCTGCAGCCAATGTGTGGATTCCCTCCTCCCACATGCCCTCAAGTGCACCCATTCTGCTCATAGGCATGGGGTGCTGCCTACCTTTTCTTGTGCACTGCGGACCGCATCGCTGGCCCCCACCCTGGTCAGGTATGTGTGCGCTGTAGAGTGCTGTGCTGCCAGGTCTGCTGCGGGGATGGGATGGAGCAGCAGCGGGAGCAAGGTGCTGTACACCACCACGTCTGACACTGACAGCTGCTCCCCCAGCAACCAGGGGCCGGACAAAGAGGACAGGCAGGAGGTCAGATGATTCAGGGCAGCTGCTAGGGCAGGTGCCTGCTGTGACCCCACGCTCAGCAAGGTGGCTGGCTGCAAAGTGCTGACATCCCACTCCAGCCAGCTGTGGATAAGGACAGCTGCCTCTGCATTGCTGGGTTCAGGGCCTGCACAGATGGGACACAAGCTATGGAGGGTGCTGCAGGTGACACAGCACACAGCATACCGCACAGGCAGCAGCTTTTGCGACATTGGGCGTTCAGCGTTGTACCAAGCAGTTTTGCGATGGCATTGGGCTCCGACACGGTGGCACCATTCGTTACACGGAGACGCAGCGTCCCAGGCCCAAGTGAGGTGGATGAAACAGAGAGAGCTTGGACATCTGTAACGAGGTCAAGTGAAATGTTGCTGAGCGCAGCCGCGGCCAGCCCCTTCAATGCCTGGCAATCGCCCGGCCGACAGAACAACTGAGCCATCGCAGCAACCAGATTGCAATGCGGCGGCCTCACTGCGAATGCAAGCAATGGGTTTGTCAGTTGCCATGCGAGATACAAACATACACACTCACAAATGACCCCTGTTAGGACCCTTGTACGGCATGTTGACGGGGGTGCTTGACCAGATGACCACAGGACACCTCTTCGTGTACACCTCTGCAGGGCTGAGCAATGTTGAGTGCGGCTTTGTAGCGTCATACAGTCAAGTGAGCCTCAATTGCCTGTAACACCTACAGCGACGACAATGATGCGCGTAGTCAGTGATCCTAGTGCGGCTTTTGAGATACTTCTGCAGCAGATTCATCCGTCGTCATCTTTGTCACATAAAGACACCTCTGCGCGCAATTCTGCCGATTCATTTTGTCAGCATAGTACGATGCTGCAAATCTCCTCCAATGTCAGCCAGTCGCTTGCGCGCGAGTGTCGGCGAGGGGCACGCTTTTGCAGCCTCGCAATTTGCAGCCCTTCACAGCTACACAGTCCTGTAACCACCTGCTCGAATATCTTATCTGTTTCCGCTAGGGAGTCGTCTCGAACGGTTTGTTATGCCGCGTCAAGTCTTGCAGAGCCACCTGCACAACCGCCCGTAGTGAGTGTCGCCAGCTGGATCGCCAGGCCCTGGCACCCAGCGCTGCGCAAATCGCGGTCCCGCATATGGCACATGGACGTCGCTCATGCAACCCCTTCTGCACTGCTTTCACGCTCCTGCTCCTGCAGTCGGGATCTGCTGACTTACCTTTGCCTCTGTCCAGTCTGGAATTTCACCCAATCATCAACACACAGGTGTGTACCCCACTCAGTAACACCAGTATGCATTGGCGCTGATTCACAGTACATGGTCCGCAGGGCCTGGTGGTGCCACCTGCCAACACTGGCAAGGCTTGGGTATTTGCTATCTATGATGGGGGCCAAAAGCTGCAATACATTGGCTTTTCCCAGAACATGCGCAACACATTGCGCACACTGCTGGGCAGGCGCACAGAGAAGGCACACTACTTTAGGTGCGGGGCACCTACCACCTTACCACCCGGCTTTGGTACTTCAGCTCTTTCATTGAGTTTCCTTCAAGCTCCTGCCTGGCTGATGTCCTAAGGCACCATGACGAGTCATGCTCAGACCCAACCTTGATGCCGTCCCCTTCCCTAAGTCCTTTCCACATCACTCTTACCCACCACTCCATTCTGTGGCTATTCTCAAGAACCCTGCAGGGTGTGCAAGTCCTGCCTGGCATGGGGTGGTGCCCAGGTTCCAGCCGCTGACTTCCTTGGACCAGGCAGCCATGGTGCGCATCCGTGACACCTGGTTTGAGGAGGTGGGCGGCGCCCCCGTGGGCAACAAATGTAAGTATGGCAGGCCCAGATTCTCAGCCTTGCTGCCAGGCCCCAGCATCTCCCAGACCACCCAGCCCTGGCCCCAGCTGCACCCTGAGGGAACCACCTGTCCCTCATCTGCCTGCTGCTCGTCTATTTTGTCCCTTTCTGCTCTTTGCATCTTTCACTGCCATGTATCCCATCCTGGTTGTGCGCAGGGTAGGCTAGGGTGCTCCGTGTCCCCTCAATGCAATGGCAGCACCTAGCACCACCTTGCACTTCTCAAGCTGCTGCTGCCCTTATCCCAGGAGTGAGCACCCTGAGTCGGCGCACGGTTCCTTAGCGCACATTCCTTTGGGGGAGTTAGTGTTCCCTCCTCTTTTTATTTCAGCTGCTGCTGCAGCAGCAAGGGAGTGAGAACCCTGACTTGGCACACGTTTCCTTTGGGCAAGCGCACTGGGGGAGATGATCTTTATTTTTCTCAAGCTGCTACTCCAGCGGCAAGGGGGTTGGTATGAGCTTCAGGGTCCAGGTCTGGCTCTAGACTGCCCGCACTAACTGTAATATCGTCCAAGGCTCCTTGCCTGCCTGCCTGTCATGGCTGTAGTGTGGTGCAGTGCCAAGCTGCTGGCTTGTCTGCCTGCCTGCCTCCCTGCCTGCAGTGGCCCTTGAGCGTAACCAGTGGCAGCAGCCGGTGGATGCCGGGGCCATCAGTGCGCGTGGCAAGCGTGGTGCAGCTGAGGACCTGGCCCGCCAGATCGTGGAGCAGCTGAAGATGCGCGGCTGCTCTGAGGAGTGGGTGCCCAATCCCACCCTCATGGACCAGGGCGTGGTGAGACTGAGGCTGAGTCAGAGGGTTGACCGGCACAGAGGGGCCACAGCACCAGGCTGGCTGCAACATGGCCCATGGCAGGCGGCATGAGGAGATAATGGCAGGGAGGAGGATGGTGATGACCTGGAGAAGTAGGGCGAGGGCCAGGGTGAGGGTGGCAAGGAAAGCAAGGGTGGAGAAGTCAAAGAAGGTATTCATGTGTGGAGGAAGCTGCCAAGCAGGCACAGGTAATGATCATGGGTGGAGGCTTAACCAAATGAGCTGGGAGGTGCTGTTCAGAGGGCAGTGTGCACGCTTGACAACCCAGACATGTCCCAGCCCACCTCTGGCTGTGGTATCCCTTATTCAGGGCTAAGAGGGAGCAACCAGTCCCCTACTCAGCCATATCCCTTCGCCAGGGTTGACAGGGAGCCACCAGTGTCATGGCAGCTCAGCCAGCATGGGGTGCCCATGCGCAGCCATTTGGCTAGGCAGTTGCAGCCATGCAGTATGCTGTTGAAGGAGTAAAGGTTTACACGCACAGTGTGCTGCCATGTGCTCGTGCTGTATTGCTTGATGCCCAGTGTGTACCAAGGAGGTGGTGGCTCCTGCCTTGTATACACACCATAATGACTCTTCTTGCTGTTATCACTAATGTTGTTCTGTATCGTCTTATTCCTCCTCTCCTTCCACTAAGGTGGGCTGCACTGCTGTGTGACGTGCTGGTCGGGCCAGGTGGAGTTCCTGCCCGCCAAGGGTTTGACGGCAGAGGAGGAGGCAGCGCTGCGGGCAGCCCAGGAGGCAGCCGCCACTCAGACCCGGCTGTCAAAGACAGTGATTGATGGGGAGGAGCGCACGTTCCAGGTCAGCAGGGGGCTCCACACTCGCTGCTGCTGCTGCAGGGTCCTGACTGTGCCTGAACTGAAGGAAGCAGGCCAGTAGCAGAGGCAGCAATGGCAGCACCCTGACCCAGCTGCATGGGAACCCTGCACCCTGTACGCAGGCAAACAGGCCAGCAGCAGGGTAGCAGCAGTACCGGTGGTTGTGACAGCACCCTGGACCAGCTGCACCGTACCCCTCCTGGTGGTAGCCAAGGTGCAGGTGTAGGGTGCGCTTGCGGCTGGTGTAGATCCGATGCAAGTGGAGTAGATACAGGTAGAGCAGGCGCAGGGTACGCCTGTGATTGGTGGAAGCTGTAACCACCAAGAGCCTGCTGGAAGGGTCCATGGGGCAGCCTCTACCCTGGTTCTAGCCCTAGCGCCAACCAGGGCTCGCTGGCCTGCAGTCGGCTGGGTGGGTGTGGCTGCAGGTGCGGTACAGGAGCACCATGAAGACTGCGGGCGGCTTCATGGTGGATGTGGCCGTCACTATGGACAACCGGGAGACAAACCACCGCATCATTGTAGGCAAGTATGGCTGCCGGCCTCACTCCACCTGACACCGCCTGATGCCTTCCCCTAGCATGCGACTGCCTGAAGCTGACCGCTGGTCAATCCATTGTCAAGCCATAGACAGGGAGTCAGAGCCTTGATGCACTGCCATGTGGCCGCTGACACGCCTAGTGCGTGCGCCTCACTCTAATCTCACACCCATGTCCTGCAGGACCCTGTCGTAAGCTAAGGCACTGATGGTGCTTCCCAGGACACTTTGTGTGGTAGAGCAAGATGTCGTGCGACCTAGGTGTGACGTGGCCCCCTGATGACTGGGTGCGCTGCCTGACCTGGCTCCAGGTGCTCAGTACCTTGAGCAGCAGGGCCTGAGCAGCCCTGAGCCCGCAGTGGAGGCGTCGCTTGCAGTGCTCCTGAGCCTGAAGCAGTCGCGGCACACAGACGGCATCATGGCCGTGGACCAGGTCAGCAGCTTCAAGCAGGAGCAGGCTGAGGAGGGCTGGGGCGAGCAGGGGCAGGCTGCGCCAACAGTCAGTGCTAGTCTACCCATCCAAGGCTACCTAGGTTATAGATGGGGTAGAAGCAGGAGGTGACTGGAAAGGGTAGGGCCTAGGGCAGTCTGCAGTGAGTGAGGGTTATTTTTACGCTGGACTACCCACAGCAGGTAGCAGATCACGAGGCTGTGCGCATTGACCAGGCAGCTGAGCAGTCACACATTGGTGACTACCTGATGACTCATAATTTGCATGCGCTGTGCAGTTCCCGGTGAACTACTACACTATCAGTGAGGTGGAGCAGTGGTTCCCTGATGACTTCAAGGCAGCCTTTGAGCTGAGCTCAGGTATGACGTGCTGCATCTACTGGCCTACACTGCAGTCACTGCTACTAGGGACATAAGCCTCCACTTCGACCTCGTGGCAGCAGCAGATGCCGTTTGTTGAGATTAATGGGTGTGGCTTGGTGAGGATCACCAGAGTTGCAAGCTTGCATCCATCTGGCCTGTGTGACATCAACCTCGACCCCACCCCCCTCTCCCCTTGCTTGCTTGCAGGTCAGGTGTTGGATTCTAGTGAGGAGGTGGCGTGGCGCTTTACTCGCTTGGAAAGCTGGCACTCGGAGCCACTCCTCATTCATCAATGACCAGCTGCTTGGTCGTGTGTCACTTTTAAGGCTTTAGGCTGCCGTTCAGCGGAAGAGCCCATACGGATCCTGGACGCTGTATGCATCTTTGCATCTCTGACCTGATAAACTAATCAACCAATGATTGCGTCCTGCAGTGTTGGAGTAGGAGTGTAGCAATGTCTGGTCACATGTTTGGTTACCCTACCCCGACGCAGGTGTAACATGTAACAATGATGTATACTGCGTAACTACACATTATCAAGCAGCATGTCAGCAGGCTATCATGGTACCAAGGCACATAGCCTGGACAACTAGTCACTCCAGCGCAGGGCTAACCAGCTACTCCACAACATTGCCATTTGCTTCCACCATCGAGCCTCTACATGTGACCATTCAAAATATGCTTGCACGATTTTGCCCCTCGTTCACTGGCCTTGTACGAACCTTGTAACGCATAGCTCGCACACCACTTGCTTATAGCGGGCGCGTAAACTTAGCACGATAATCCATCCCTTCCCTTCGAGCCGTGTTCCAAAGCAGTGCGCCGGCCTGTAGGATAAACTCGCACTAGTGCGCGGCCTCATATGACGCGAGGCGCATTCCTTGCGTGTGTTGCCGGCCTCGTGTCAGCGGTGCTAGCGCAAGTCAACATCCAAAGCATTCAGCCCACTATCGGAAGCCTTGGGGGCTCAACGAGGTAAGTTCGCCTTGGCTGTCCTCTCTGCGGCCTGGCTGTCACTTTGCCGGTTCTAGCTGCAGGCTTCAGATCACCGGCACAGGCTTCTCAACAGACAGGTTCGCTGGAGGCAACGTCGTCTATGTCGGGCCCTACCCCTGCAGCGTCATCCCCCACTTGTCCAGCAACAGCCTGGTGCGGAAGGCGTGTCAACCCCAGGCCTATCCATGCACCATTTCTTTACGCCATGCCTGGCTAGCCTAACTTGACTGTGCCATTCTATGTGTAATGCCCTGCAGGTAACATGTGAGACATCACCTGGTGCCAGTGGCAACTACCCGGTGGGTTCCCTAGCACCCATCGCAGCCTGACACAATGCCATGCAGGAAAGCAACCTCCAGCTACGCCCTGTCATTGTGCTCAAATGCCTCGCCTTGTAGAGGACCAATGCTGCCTGTAGTATTCACCCTGATACGTCAACTCACTGGCTCGACCCTGCATTGTAGGTGACTGTCCTTGTGGATGGGAGGTCATCTGACACGGAGTGCTGCTTCAGCTACTCCTCCGAGTTCACCCCTAGTGGGTGCTGTGCTGGATCAGAGCTGCATGAGAACCCAGCTGTGGAGGCTGACTGTGCTCTTGTTCTTGGCTGCAGCCTTAAGAGCGGCTGTGCCCTCCGCTGGTCCCCCTGGGCAGCAGATGACCATCTATGGCAGAGCCACGTGAGAAGCAGGCGCAGCAGCCGCATGGCAGGCCCATCTCATGCCCCTTTTGCAGCCGCAGACAGCCACTGTGCAAGTGTCCCTGCCCACTGTCCTCAGCTGCTGCCACCCCCTGCCCTGTGCTCATGCCCCTTCAGGTGGACTCTGAACAACGCCTGCCTAGCTGTATCACCCTCCTTCAATGACGCGTCATGTGTGGGCGAAGTGGTGAGCACCAAAACCAGCTTGACTGCTTCCATGTGATCAGTCGCGTGTCGTCAGACTTGTGTGTCCAGGCAGGCCAGGCAGCCTGTCAGGCTGTGTGGTGAGCACAGTGCTGAGGCAGCTGTTGCTGCTCCTAGCTGCAACCCAGGTGTGTGCTCGGGCGTGTGCTGACATGTCACACCCCTCTGTTCAGGTGTTTGGGGACTACCTGTGCCGCACTGGGCTGTCAGGCAATGATGCCCAGTCTGTGTACAGCCAGGTCTGGTCTCCGCGCTACAACTGGGACAACAGCTACGCCATCAACTGCAGCCTGCCTGACCCTGGCCCTTTGGAGGCCGCGGTAAGGGACCAGCACCTTGGCTCTCAACATTGAGCCTTCATTGCAGTCGAACACTCATTGTGGACCACTACAAAACGGTGTTTTGTCTGTGTGGTGTTCCCCTTCACATGGCATACTCATGGCTTATACATGGCATGCACATGGTCATGGTTGCCTACCACCTACACTATTGCCTGACCCGTTAGGGCTACACCGTAAGGGACCAGCGGGCAGCCTTGGCAGGGCAGCCAGGGACGTGATGTCTCCTTAGCCTGCCATCGCCCTGGTGTGCTCTATTCGTAGTGTACGCTAGCTGGCAGCATCTAGCAGGCCTGGGGATAGGTGAAGGGCGAGCTGTGGGGGTGGGGGGTGCAGGTTGAGCTGGAACAGTGGGGGGCTGGCAGCTAGCAGGCCACTCTACAAGCACTACGCTACAAGCACTCTGCATGCTGTACATACACTGCCTGCTCTGGCTGCTGTGTACGACATACTGTGAGGCCAGCCCGCGCTTTACTTGCCTGCCTGCCTGTCTGCCTGCCTGTTCATGCCGTGTGCGTCACCCCTGCGTATGACACCCTTCATACGTCTAGAGCCATGTTAGAGGCTAGAGGCGTCCCTGCACAGGGCACAGCAGCAGTCCCCCTGTTGCCACACCTGCAGGTGCCTGGCCTGGCCACGGCTGGCAATGTGAACGTGAGCGTGCACTTTGAGGCCAGCCTGCGTGGCGGTGCTCCCTGGGCTGACCCACGCTCCTACCAGGCCACTGCCACAGGTCAGAGCCACTGCCACAGCCACAGGTCAGAGACAGCCAACCAGGCCACTGCCACAGGTCAGAGCAAAGACCTGCCACCACGTCCTGTGTGTCGTTGCTCCCGCCCCCTGGCACTTGTACTGTGTAGCAGCCTGTCTCCCAGCACACATGTGTGTGCAGTGTTGTTGTTGTTGGTGGTGGTGGTGTCATCCTTGTTAGCTGACACTGCCAAGCCGCTTGTCTGGTATGGTTGCTGGGCATTTACATTCCCACCTGTCACCATCACCTGTCAGTTGCTTGTGGCTGCAACCCAGGAGCGGGGCGGTGCAGGGTCAGGTGGTGCTGAGGTCAGGAAGGGTCCGGGTGCAGGCACCCCTTGCCACCACCCAGTCTGTCCAAGGGCATGCCCCCCTTCCTACCCCGCCCTGCAGGCCAGCTGTACCAGTACCAGCTGTACCCCCTGGTGCAGTCCCTGAGCCCCTCGACTGGCTCTACTGCGGGCGGCACGCTGCTCACCCTGACTGGGAAGGGCTTCCCCTCTCTGGGCCTGGGCCAGGCCCCCTCCGTCACCCTCACCCTCCACGGCGTAGCCTGTGCAGTGCAGAGCAGCAACTACACCACACTCACCTGCATCACTGGATCACAGCCTGCAGGCTACACCCCGCCGCCAGCCGTGAAGGGCATGTGGCCAGGTGGGCCACAAGGCTAGGGGCGGTAGGAGTTGGATGTTTCACTAATGGCAAGGGAACTGCCTGACTGACCTGACCTAGCTTGGTAGAGTGAGATTGAGAGTCGAAACGGTACCTTTCTGGCGGTTCGCCTGCAGGCGCGCGTGGGCTGGCGTTTGACCTGTACAATGGCACCTTCCTGCGCTTCAACCAGCTCTGGTCGCTGAGCCCCTCCACTCAAAACCTGACTAGCACCAGCATCAAGGCTGACATCTGGGAAACCTCCACGGAGCTGAATAAAGTTCCCATGTGAGTGGCCCCCACCCACCCACCCATGCACTCCCTTGAGCCTCCCGCAAGCCTGGCAGCATCATTACCCCACCAGCAAAAGCCTAGCCTGGCAGACAGGTTACATGATCACAATGAGTGCACTTGCCCTGACAGCTTCCACGCAGTGTTTCACGCCCTTCTGATGTGATGGGTGGGCAGGTGCCTGCTTGATCTGTCTTCCTATATGTGGTGTGAGCTGGTCTGTTTGCGGCCCTACCTCACCCCTGCGCAGTTGGACTCTGCACTCCAAAGCCTTCTTCATCGCGCCCACTGCTGGCAACTACTCGTTTGCCGTCAACGCGGATGACATAGCAATGCTGAACGGGTCTTGGGCTCTGCCTAACGGCACCACCACCACACGCACGCTATCCTCCCGACCCCTTTGGTCCTATCTGGACACCTACCTTGTGTGAGTGTGGGGGCCCTTCCGGATGTAGGGGTCCAGCAACCAGCAGCAGGTGTATGCCGCCCGTGCCAGGTCGACAGGGACAGGCTTGGGGCCTCAGGCTCCAACAGCCCCTGGCACTGCAACGCACTGGCATTCTGCACTCCTCTGCTAGCTTTACTTATCAACGAGCAGCTTGCAGCCCAGTGGCATGTGCACACAGGCAGGTTTTGAAGCACCGGCCCCTGCTTGCGGCCACTGTACATCCCTGTTGACTCCATAGCATCAGCTTGACCTGACCTGGTCCTGACTTCCCTACCCACCCTCGACCTCCTGATCCTCATTGACTAGATGCCACCCTACCCACTGACCGGGTGTCCTCCACTGATGCACTGACCCACCCACTGACACTGACTGGCGCAGTGATGATGGCATGTGGAGCGCCCCGCTGCCACTCAATGAGGGCCAGGCACTGCTGCTGGAAGCTGTGGCGTCAAATGGGGGGTCAGACGGCAATTTGCAAGTGAGAGTTGGCACACCACGTGCACACACCGCAAGTCAATGCTCAGCTACAGCTCTAGGATTGATACAAACAACTATACCAGTCCTGCCAGACTCATCATGACTTGTTTGGCCCTTTTGTCGATGTTGATGACCCGTTGCTGCTGTTTGTGAGGCTGATGGGGGTGGCGCTGTGCTGCTGATGCAGGTGGGGGCACGCATCCCTAGCGATGTGGGCACGCCAGGGTCAGTGCCTGAGATGCACAAGATCACTGTGGGGGGCTACCGGGTGCGGCAATCCCAGGTGAGGCAGGGACCAGGTTTGGGCAGAGTTTGGCACTCCTCAATACTAAGAAGCTGCAGCATTGTCAATATAAAGACCGGCCTCCTCATTCCCTGACCCTGTGATACTGTGGGCACCTCGTCCATCCCTTAACCTGTGAGCAACAGCGTTGCTTATCAGGGTATTAGGTCATTTCTGTTGACAAATTGTCTCCGTCCTCCCTGTCAACTGGATCACAACTCATTCTTTGACCCTGTCAGCGAATGCAAGGGTCGCTTCACACGTATCCTTTGAGGCTTTCTTTATATTTGCAAGTTGACTCCACACTGTCTAGAAACTGCACACCACAGCTTCTTGTCCAGCTCCCAATCACAGTGCTGCCAGACCAAGCATTTCTGATGCTGCGAGCACCACACCGTGCTGCTGCACGCAGGTCATCAAGTACTTGTACGCCACTGGCAGCAACGACACCGTGCTGAACATCACCATCACCGCCCTCCCAAGCTCACAGCCACTCCTTGCCAGCCCCACCTCCGGCCTGAACATCACCCTGCTCTGCAGCACCACCACCCTGCCCAACATCACTGTGCCCCTCACCGCCTCAGCAGCGCAGCTGCAGGCTGCCTTGGTGGCAGTTGCAGCCGGCCGTGTACCTAGTGCTGACCTGGGTGTGGCCCGTTGGGAGGCGCCCGGGTCAATTGTCTTCCAGCTGGCTGTCAACACGGCGCGCTGCCAGAACTTGTCCCTTACTGCCACCCTGGTCAGCCTGCCAGACCCCAACCCCCCTCCCCCACCATGCTCACCCTTCACACCACCTGCCAGCCCTGACCTCAGTACATTGCCTTCTCCTACCTCTCCACCCTCCCCACAGCCGCCCACCTACCCCCCACCCCCTTCTCCCAGCCCAGCCCCCTTGTCAGCCCTCACCGTCACAGTGCAGGAGGTGGTGGTGGCGGCTAGCCCGCTGCTGCCCTCTGCCTCCTGGCTGTTGTATCTGCCGGGGGCCCAGGAGGATGCCGTGATGCTGGCCGCTAATGACAGCAGTGCAGCAGTGAGTGGCAGTCATGCACCACTACCGCCGCTAGCATCCCACTCACATAAGCATCTTAGCCACAGCCTGGGCAGCTAGGCATCTGCTCCCTGTCACCAGCTGACCCACCGCTGCACTGCAAGCATGCTTGCCTTGCCACCAGGCGCCCCACATAGCTGGACTCCAAGCCATGGCAGGTGGCTGCGTGGATGCTTGCCTTGCCAGTGGACCTTGCCATGTGTGCTGTGGTTAACCTGGCCAGGTGCGGGCAGCCATCGCCAGCCTCACCGGCTTCATTGCTGACGTCACCCTGTCCATTGGGGTGCGGGAGGGAGGCTACCGGGCCTACCAGTGGCTGGTGGGGTGGCCCTGGCGCTCCGGAGCCGTCATGCCTAGCCTGCTGGTGGCGCCCCACACCTCCATGCCAGCTGGCAACCTCGTCAACACACAACGACTAAGCAACGCATCGCTGCCAGTCACCGGCACTATCCAGCTGTCATGGGTGGGTGTCATGCCTCTTATGCCTCACCCCGTTTTCCCCTTCATGCAATCTCCGCCACCACCCTACCCTCACCCTGCTGCTCACCCTCCCTCCCTGCCATTATTTACCACCACACACTCCCTTACCATTGTGCCTGGCTTCCCTCCTGGCTTGACCACTCTCTCCTGCTCTTGGCCCTTGCTGCCCTCCCCAATCACCCTCCCTCCTTGACCACCCTGCCTCCCAACTCCATCACATACTGCAAACCCGCGCAGTCAACGGGAAGCACTGCTGCCCTCCCTCTCACTCACCAGCAAGATCACCACCGGGGCTGTATAGATAGCGGCTATTGGTTACCCATACCCAGCCAATCTCCTGCTGCCGTGGGCTGTGCCTGCAGGCCAACTACTGCGACTCCGTCACACTCGACATAGTCAATGATGACACCATCACCATGGCAGCAAAGCTGGGAAGGATGCCTGGCCTCAGCGCACCCCCTCGCCAGGTACGCTGCTCAGACCTTGCATCACAATAGGTGCCCTGTGGGTGCCCTGGGCGATCTCAGGCTGCAGAAGTGTAAGCATGCCCCCACCCCCTTCCTGCCTGTTATCCTCAGCTGCCCTGCCCCCTTGTTCACGCTCACTGCATCCTAGCCTTGCTTACGGTTCCTGAGCCCCAGCTACCCTCACTTAGCCCCAGCTACCCTCACTTAGCCCCAGCTACCCTCACTTAGCCCCAGCTACCCTCACTTAGCCCCAGCTACCCTCACTTCAGCAACCTGCCCTGAGCCTCCAGCCCGAGCCCTTACCACCTGCCTAGGTACAGAGCTTTGCAGCTCTCCTGCAGCCATGCGGACAGCTTGGCCCAGTGTCTTGTTGCCTGCTACCCCTGTGACAGGTGACCCGGACAGGAGCACCTGACCTGGGCTGGGTCCTGACCATCCAGTACGACTCTGCGGGCACCCCAGGAGACCTGCCCCTCATCAGAGTGGCAAATGTCTCTGGCCTGGCAGGCAAGGCCAGACCCAGCCACATGTGCTCATGCATCCTGTCCTGCCCCAGCCTGCAAGGGGCTCCAGCCTTGCGGCTCGGTGCTCATGCACTCAGCCACACATCACAGCAAACCCTCAGCAAATCATCAATGACAGCATCCTCTGATTAATCTCTTGTACTTTTGCCCATCGCTTGCTCTCTCCCGTCCCTGACCCATCGGTTGCTTTTTGCCCCCTCGAGCACACAAGCGTCAGAGCCCCATGTCAGAACATGCATCAGGGTCAGGGCCACTGCAAGCTTTGTCCTCATGGCTGGTGGGCCTGGCCGCTGCCCCGCAGGCTCGCCAGCTGTGTCTGTGGCCACTGTACGCAACGGCTCCACCGCCATCCTGGCAGCGCCCATACCCACCGAGTTCCTGCGCCTGCCAGTAGCCACACCGGACACTGTGGATCTCAGGGTGGGCTCCCTGCCATGTGCTCTGCATCAACTGCTACTACATGCTGGGAGGGGCACCACTGCTACTACATGCTGGGAGGGGTGCTGCGCAGAGAGTTGCCTAATTTTGGCCACTTCTTTGCGTCGGGTTCATTTCTGTCTTCACCAACAGCCTCTTCTGTTTCTTGTCCGCGCATCGCACTGTGACCCACACACTGCTAACCCTGTACGGAATGCCAGCCTAGGCGAGCAAAGCAATTGCTGCATCACACCTACCTACCTGCTCACACTTCAGCTAGGCAGTAGACAGTGGTGCTCCCTATGCGCCTGGCACCCCGCTTGTGGCCAGTGTGTCAACCTTGTCCTGCAAGCAAGTGCCCCGCTGCCTCCACCTGCAGGTCAACGGTGTGCCAGCTGCGTGTGACCCTGGTGCCAGCTGTGCCTTCACCTGGTCTGCTGCCAGCACCCCCGTGCTCACCAGCGTCACCCCGGCTGCTGTAGACGTCACACCTGCACCTGCCACCCTGACCCTGGCGGGCACTGGCTTCAGCACGACTGGGGCTGTCAGGGTCTTGGTGGGGGGCGCACCCTGTGCTGTCACGGCTGCCTCAGACACCACCTTGGTCTGCACCTTGCCCAGCACCACACCGGTGAGTAAGGTGCCTGACGCGCCGCTTGTGTGCTGCAGGGTGCCAGGATGCTCAACATGCACACTGCTAGTTGCTTCATCAGTGCCACATTGTCCAGGTCCAGTAGACTGACTGGGCATGGCATCCAAGTGTTCTGGCTCTGTGCCTGTGCAGGGGGGCATGCACTCTGTCCAGGTGTATGTGGAACCCAAGGGACTGGCGGCACCTGCTGCCCCAGCTGCAGCTCAGCTGCTGGTCACAGCTTTGGCCATCACTGAGGTGAGCAAGCCCAGCATTGCTAGCCAAGGGCTTGATGGTAAACACCACCCTGACCATCCCTGCCACCAGAGGAAGGCTCACAAGGACCACGCATCAGCACCTTGGCTCTCAACCTTGAGCCCACGCATCAGTGGTGGTGGTTTGTACATCACAAGCCAGGGTCCCGGCAGTGGTCAGCAGCGGCTCACCAGCCCCAGCACCTGCTCTTGGCCCCTGCAGGTCAAGCCACTGAACCTGCTGTCGACCTCCAACACCTCCAGCCAGACCTTCACCCTGGTCAACATTACTGGCAAGGTGCGGCCGGCGCCTGTGCCTTTCCTGAGCAGAGAACCCTGAGGAGGGCTAGAGCCTGTGAGCCAGCTGCTGGACAGCACCCAGGCCCCACCTGGCTGGCTGCTGGCCTGCACACTGGCATCATACACCCCCTCCCATCCCTTGACTTCCCCCTACCCCTCAACCCCCACCACACCGGCGTGCCTGCTGCTCACAGGGCTTTGCCTCAAATTGCAGCTCCAACCGGGTCGCCATCAACCAAGTGTGGACGGGGACTGTGGCCTGCTCCCCTACCCAGCTGAGGGTGCTGCTGCCCAGCTACCCCTCCCCTGCAGGGCCCAATGTGACTGTCCGTGTCGACATCCTTGACGCCTCTGGCACTGCCAGGGACAGTGTGTCCTGGGTCAGCCCTGCAGCAGTGCAGGCGACTGGCCTGCCCTTCGTTTCTGGGCTGCTCAGTGCAAACCAGGCAAGCAGGGGCACCCAGGCTGAGGCACATGCAGCAGGCCTCCACTGCATGTTCTGTGGGAGCTGGTGCATAGTTTTCAGTGTATTGAGAGGGCTGCTGCTGCGACAGCAGGGGTGAGGTGTCTGAGATAACTTGTGTGCCAGGATTTGGTGTAGATGGCTCATATGCTGGACAACGCCTTAGGCTAGCCCGTTAGTGGCACATCTGTACTGTGGCTGTTAGCTGTTAGCTTACCACCCACAGGCCTGCCATGATTGCACTTTGTGAACAGCAAGAATACCTAGCCCTACACCTAACATGGCCACCAGGCCTGAGGCTCATCGTCCTGAGATGTGGGCTGATGGTGAGCAAGGTTGGGCGATGGGTGGGCATGTCAGCTTAGCATGGACAATGACTGTGTGCAGGTGTCAGGCGCTGGAGCTGAGGTCACCCTAGGTCTGGGCGGTGCAGCTAACTCCAGCGCTGTGGTGGCCGCTGCGCTGCTGCCAGCTCTGCCACTCGACTTCACGTCAAACAACCAGTTCTCCAACATCTCCGCAGCGTTCTCTGCCCAGAGGCCCATCACCAACATCCGCAACCCAAGTGACATGGTGTTCAATGGCAGCACCGGCAGCCTACTCAATGCTGCATACACCCCCATGCTGACGCTAGTGGATGGCACTGTGTTGGTGGCTGCCGGAGCCAACCTGGTGGCTAGCTTGGCAGTGACGGGCATCTCCCCTGCCAGTGGCTCCATAGGAGGCGGCACGCTGGTGACCGTCCAAGGCACCGGCTTTGCCCCTGACCCGGATGAGAACGTGGTGCTCATCACTGTGCCCGTCTCCACAACCTTCCTCAATGGTGGGAGTTGTTGCCACCACTGCAGGCATTGCATGTCATTCACATCATGCCATGGCTTTTGTGAGGGAATATGATGAACAGTGGAGCAGGCTTCACGTGAGGGGGCACTACCACACCCTGACAGAAGTGACCAACCTCTGTTCCTGCTCTTGCTGCTTGTGCGGCTGTCCTTGCTCTTTCCACGTCCTACCCCTGCTCTTCGCAACAGTGTTCTTGTGCCCAATTGCTGTGGCGTGAGGTGGTAGCCCCTGACTAACTCCCTCTGACTTGCAGGGCTGGCCCTCTGCGACGTCCAAGCCGTGAACCAGACCTCCATCATCTGCAGGACACGCGCCCACCTGGCAGCTGATGCCAGCGCCTCTGACCCCACTGCCCTGGCTGTGCGGCCCCAGGCCACTAACCCAGCGCCTGTCCAGGTGAGCCGACCAGCAGCTTGGCACCACACCAGTCAAGTGCGCACTGTGTCATTCAGAAGCTTGCTGGAGGGGCAAGCATTTCCCATGTTCCATGTGTCATGATGTGCATGATGTTGCCTGAGTCGGTCATTCGCATCCACCAGACCTGCAAGCCGCAGCGACACCGTGCCCACTTAGGGGGAATGCCTGGCTTTAGGCCTCTGTGTCAGGCCCACACTGAGAACCAGGTCCTGGGTAGTGCCCTCCTGCCAGGTGGTCATCTGTGGCGCTGGGCTGTCTGATCTCATGAAGCTCGATTGCTGGAGCCAGGCACAAACCGCAAGGTAAATGCCATGCCATGCAGAGCTCCCCTACTCCTGTGCGCCACAAAGTGGTTCACTCATTCTCAACATGACCCAGGACACAGTATTTCAGTTGCAAGCTGGCCTCCAGCACCTTGGCTCTCAACCTTGAGCCTTCATTGCAGTTGAACACTCACTGTGGACCACTCCAAACAGTGTTTTGTCTGTGTGGTGTCCCCCTTCACATGGCATACTCATGGCTTATACATGGCATACACATGGTCATGGTCGCCTACCACCTACAGCATTGCCTGATCCGTTAGGGCTACACCATAGAGTTGGCATGGAAAACATGCACTGATTGTTAGCTGATGACAGCTCCAGAGGGGGGGCACACACTACTGTGCCACAGCAGGCTGCTGCTGGGCCTGCTCATATATACTTATACACAGGAGGTGATGTCACTCACTCTGTCACCTCCAAAGGGCAAGGCTCCAAAGGACACCTCCAAAGGGCCCTTCCGAAAGAACCATCCCGGGACATCAACCGCATCAACCGTAGCATAGCATCAACCGTGCACGCTTGGTGGCCTTAAGCTGGCCTTCAGCCTGATGTCAGCTTAGCTCCACTGCCACTGACCTCTACCTTGGCAGCCCGCAGCACTGACCGGGCTGCTTACCTGTGATGGCTGCTGCTGCAGGAGTGTGTGTGCCCCAGGGGCCGCCTGCCTGTTCTCCTTCACTGCCGCCCTCACCCCCTCCATCACCAGCCTGCAGCCCCAGGTCATCGCTGCAGGCGACCAGGTACGGGGTGCCAGCAGCCAGGATTGGCAGCACAGGTGGAACTTGTGGTGGCACTATGCTGGAATTGAGTATGTGGATCAAATCGAATCTAGCTAACATGGTAGTCAGAGCAACTCAAGTTCGTGGTGCACATCATCAGGATAGCTGTTCACCTGCTGTGCTGTGACATGACAGCACCAATAGCTACTATTGCCTGGACAGCTGCAACGCATCCGCCATGTGCTGGTGACTGAGCAGGTTGTTGTCACTGGCAGCCAGCTGGCTCAAGTGACCAGGTTCATCGTCACCAACACCGCCACTCGCGAGCAGGTGTGCCCATGCCCTAAGTCCTGCACCCAAGACCATGTTGTACAGATGGAGCAGAAGCAGGCAGCAGGCAGCACTAGTCAACCACCAGTGCTTCACGTTTCAGTGGGCAGCCGCCAATGCTTCACATTTCTGCTCAGGCTAGGTTCCGTGGCTGGCCCCTGTGCCTACACCTGTTTCCTTGTATTCACTGATGCGTGTGTGCCTTGTCAGGTGGTGCTGGACAGCTTGGTGGCATCGTCCACTGCCGTGGTCATCACCATCCCTGCCAACATCAGCATTGGGGGCTACACCGTCACCCTGCGCCAGGTCAGCGCCTGCGTGGTCCCGCCACACTGCCACACATGTGCATAAGCATGCAACTGCAGTGGTGCACTGGCTCTTGTCACTGGCGGTGCATGCCTCCTCCTTGCCCTACATGCATGCCCCACTGAGCCGAAGTATGTAGTAACACACAGTGGCGGTATGTTCGTCCACTGCTTGCGTGTTGCAGCAATGCCATTTGATGCTGATGCTGATGCTGGTGTTGATGGTGACTGCCCTTGCATGCCATTCACTTTCTTGCCTCACATGCACACTCCATGACCCAGTCCTTCATTTGAATACTGTGCATGCCCACAGGCGGACGGCTCACTATCAATCGACCTTACCTCCGCCGCGCGCTTCCTGGTCACCCAGAACCTCACAGCTGTCACTGACAACGTGGGCTCCATGGCTGGCGGCCTGCCTCTCACCCTCTCCGTGGACTCTGCATCGCCTGGCTTCAACACCACAGCACTCACTCAGAACAGGGTGGCCCTGGGGCCCGTGGGCTGCACAGTGCTCACTGCCACCCGCACCAGCCTGCAATGCAGCCCAGCCTCACCACTGGGCCTTGCCTTCGCGGAGTATTGGAATCTGCCCATCAACACCTACACCATGCCAGACATATTCAGCTTTGACAAGCCAGGTGAGGGCTACTCCCAGCCTTGGCAACCTCTCTCAACAGCAACTTCTCAGGCAACATGCAAAACATCTCGGGCTGCAGGGCTGCAGTGCAAGGGTGTGTGATTGTGTGGTGGCCCTGCAGACGTGACAACCTTTGTGAACATGAGTTCCTACATCACGTGGGGCAGCGGCTCCCCTGACTCGCGCATTCAACCCAACTTCTACGCCACACGCTTCACCTGGTACCAACAGGTGTGTGTCTGGGCGGAGAAGAGGGGGCTCATGGCAAGGCTGCAGCAGGAGTAGCAGCTAGGAGCTATGTGGGCATAGGAGCATCCAGGCCGGCCCCTTGGGCACACAAGGCACAATTCACCAAGGTCGGGCACCTGCCAACCGGTCATAGACTACGCAAGGTGCAGTGGTGACGCTAAGGGCAGTGGCCACCATCATCTCTTACCCTGACACACGTCAGGTTCATGGCTGATGCTCATGTGTGTGGCTGACCGTGACATGCGCCCTGTGCCGCTCATGGTGTTGTGCAGATCGCGGCTGCGTCCAACTACACCTTCTGGGTCAATGCAGACGACCAGAGTGGCCTGGCTGTGGATGACGTGCCTGTCTTGACGAGCAAGGGGAGCACGACAATGCGCCTCTCTGCGGGCGTGCACAAGTTTGTGGTCAGTGGTGCCTGGCCACACCTGACCTGGTCACACCTAGCCACCTCATTAGCTGGCCAGCCTCCTGCCATCCTGCCATATGTGCCTGTGCCTCTCCTTAAGGTTGGGGCATGTGCACCTGCTGCAGGCCGTCCAGGTGGAGTATGCTGGGGCTGCCTATTTGGCGGTCCAATGGGATGCAGGCAGCGGCTCCGCACAGAACCTGCCTTGGTCACAGGTGTGGTGCATGAGGGCAGCCTCAAGTGGCTAGGCCACTGACCTCACGCATTGCCGCCAGCTGTGGCTTGGGAATGTTCTCAGTGTGCTCTTGAGCGAAGTGGCAGTACAGGGCTTGATCCAATTCCTAGTCCAGTATGCCCATGCTCTGTGTGGCAGTGCACTGTCCAAACTGCTGCTGCAAAGCAGGACAGGCTCCCAACACAGCCTCATGCTGCGTGCCTGTCTGCCCTGCTTCACTGTCTGCAGGTGCTGCCCTTCCCTTTCGGCACACCCCAGCCTATCAGGGTGTTTGTGAATGATGTGCCCATGACCAGCGCATGTAACAACACCCAGCCCCTCACACTCGCGCTGCCTGGCAGTAGCATCAACAGCATGGAGCCAGCGAACGTCACTCTTCCAGGCAATGTGTGTGCCTATGTGTTCTCCACATACCGCACCCCCTACTTCACCGGTGAGTGCCAGGGGCCAGACAGCCAGGACATTCCGCCAGGAGCTGTGCTACAGACCTCGGTAAGGCACAGCATGGCAGTATCATCAGCCCTCCTTGGACCTTGTCTCACAGCTGACTGTCCTTGAGTGATAACTATGAAGATGGCCTCACAGACCGCGGGACATCCCTTGGTAGCATCCACCTACCTGCCAATGTAACCGCTCACTGTCCTTCCCTGCCTTCCTCTGCCCATCATTGCTCTTCTTTGCCTGCTCTTTGCAGCCCCCCTCCCTGCCAGCCTAAATGACCCTGCCACCGGTCTGCAGCTGAGCGGTGCTCTGCTGGCCAGCAGCCTGGACCCATCCCTATTCAATTTCTCAGTGAGTGACAAAGTTTGCCTGCAAATGCGCACTCCATGCCGCTGACCTCACGCTTCCGCATGTGTTGCTGGCCAGGTCGGCGGCGTACTGGGCACCATCGCAGCAGTGTCGGGCAACACCAGCCTGACCAATCTGAACGTGACGGGCCCACCCCTCCCTGCTGGCCTCTGGCCTGTGTCCATCACAACTCAGGGCCTTGGGGCGGTGCGCCCCGCACCCTCAGCGCCGTCCAGCCGCCTGACCATCAGGCAAGGGCTTATCCTGCTGGGCTGACAGCACCCAGCGGTTACCAAGTACCATGCAAAGGCATAATCAGGTCTCCTCACTAGGGGTGGTGTTCTGTCTTTGTGGTGTTGTTCCCATGCACATGGCATGGGTGCCTACCACCTGCAGTACTGCCTAACCCCTGTGACAGGGCTATAGCCTAAAGCTGGCATGGCAAACATGCACTGACAGTACGGACATGTGCTGATACCGCAGGTACAACCTTGGGCTGGCTGGGACCCCCAGGCCAGCTGTGGGCTCCCTGTTTGGGGGCTTCACCACCACTGTTCAGGGATGGGGGTTCGTCCCCTCCTCAGGCCCAGCCTACGGCAAGGTGGGGTTCCTTGCTGCGCTGGAAGGGTCACACAGCAGCACGAGCCAGTGGGCAAATAACATACAAATTCAATGGCCAAAGGAATCGATTGCACACTGCAAGGGAGGGATGGCTGCAGGGATGGCCATGTGCCCCCTCGCTGACTAGGCACTAGGCACAGTTGAAAACGTAGCTGCAATCTCTAGGACCAGGCGGGCATCAGAGTTTGTGGACCCATACCCGGCCAGCATCACATGTCTCTGCACATGCCACCTGCTCCTGCACCTTTGTGCAGGTCATGTTGGTGCTCCCGGCAAACTCAGCCAGTAACCCCTTTGGTCCTGTGGTTGGCGCCACCCTCCTCACCAGCACCACCACCTCCCTGACCCTCAGACTAGACCGCTTCCTGCCCAACAACCAGAGCATGGCCATCGCTGGGGTGAGGTGGCTGCATGTTGGCAGGCCTTTGCACTAACTGCACGCTATCGACTATGATGAGCCTGCAACATGTCAGCAGAGTTGCACAAAGCCACTGGCTGACTGGTTGCCCAGTTGTTAGTGTGACTGCCATGGAAGTTATTGCTGCCTACGAGCCTCACTTGTTTGTCAATCGCTGACCAGGCTGCAGGATGAGAAATGTCGGGGTCGAGCATGGCCGGTGTGTGTGGCTGGCCTGCAGGCGTTCTCTGCAGCCCTGGCCCTGTACGTGGTGGATGCGGGCAGCCCTCCAAACTCCACCACACCTACCACCCTGAGCCTCAGTCTGTCTGCGGCCTACACTCCAAGGTACAGACTTAAGGGCTGCGGGACTCTGCCTGCATGGCTGTACACTGCATGGCGCTCACGCATTGCACAGCTTTGGAGTGGTATATGCCTAGGTGGCCAAGGCTGCCTAGGTTCCCAGCCAGGCTCAGGTCTCAGGCCAGGCTCAGACATTAATGCAGACCAAGCACAAACGAGAGGTATGGCGCACTGTGTGCTTCACACTGTGCTTGCAGCTTGCACAGCACTGAAGTGGTAGTTGCCCTTGGTTGCCTAGGTTAGCATCAACCGTGTACGCAGGCCTGGTGTTCAGCAGGGAAGGATGTGTGGTGCCCCCTGGCGGCTTCTGTGCTTGCAGCATCTCCTCGTTCTCCCCCACCACCCTGTCTGGCCCAGCTGTGGGAGGCAACCTAACACTGGTGTGGACGGCTCCAGCAGCTGCTAACGCTGGCTTCAGGCCACAGGCAGCTGGCACCCCTTCCAACTCCACCTTCCAGCTGCAGTCAGGTGACGCCAAGCTTCCGCACCCACGGTGCCAGGCACTGTGCCACTTGTGCATTGCATTGCACTTGGCTGCCCCATACAGGGTGAGCATGTGCTGAGCATTTTGGGCTGCAATTGTTACTGAACAATGCCTGTTCCTTGTCTGCAGGTCCCACCCTTTACAACTGCAGCTCCCCACTGGTGTTGGCCTCTGCCCAGAACAGCACTGGCTACACAGAGACAGTCAGCTGCAGCCTGCCTGCCTACCTGCCAGCCTCCAACTACACACTTTGGGTTACGGCTGTGGGAACGAACAGCAACATTGGCGCCGGCCTCAGCTCCTCACGCCTCTCTGTGCCCCTGCAGCTGGGCAGCGTCACCCCAGCCGTCACTTCACTAGCTGGTGGCCTGGTTGCAAGCCTCACTGGCCCGGGCTTTGGCATGGACGCCAGCATCAGCATCGCAGGCGTGACTGCGCCCATCCTGGCTGTCAGCGACACTGTCATCACCTTCCTCACCCCTTCCCTGGCAGTGTCTGCAGCCTCAGCGCTCCTGGTGGTGGTCACGCCCACAGCAGGGGCCATGCCGCAAAGAAGTACAAACGTCTCCATGACCTATGACCCGGCCGTCACCACCACCATCGCCAACATGACCCCAACAAGGGGCTCCTCTGCAGGGGGTACACGCCTCACCTTCACCTCCTCCAACACCACCCTGCCCGGCAGTGCAGGCGACTACAGCATCTGGTTTGGTGCCAATAGCAGCACTGCCTGCACTGACCTGGTGCTGTCTGGCAACACGCTGTCCTGCACCTCGCCGGCTGCTCCCATGCCTAGGCCCAACGGGCCGGTCCCAGCCACCATCATGAGGGCAGGCGTGGGCTACCTGATGACCAGTCTGAGTAAGTTGCCTGCGAGGCCTCTAGTCTAAGGGTCAGGGAGGTGGTGGTGCTGGTAGACAGAAAGACAGCAAAACACCTTATACACAGTTACATGCCACCTTTGTTATTGCCCCAGCCTTGGAGTCTTGTGCCTACTCCTTTACGCCACTGTGCCTGCCCCTGCTGCTGCCGTTACTGCTGCTGCCAACCTTGATGCTCTTGAGTCTGCCACACGCATATCGCTCACCGTGCTGTGCTGCTGTGTGGGCAACCTGCGCAGTCACGTTTGAGTGGGCTGACCTGTGGAGCCGGCGCAGCACTTGGGGCGGGCTGGACCCTCCGGGACCTGGTGATTCCGTTGTCATCCCTACCAGCACCACGGTGAGCACCTGCCTGCTGCACGGCTTATTGCCTGGCTTGCTGACTCACCCGATGTGTCAATGCCGGACAGCCATGCAGCAGCCATGAGCCTAACCATCGTTCCTTTGGCCTCTGATGCCAGCATACTGCACTCTGCGGGTGTGTGCAGGTGATACTGGACCAGTCCACCCCGCAACTGTATGCAGTCGTGGTGAGAGACTCTCCCCTCCCGGCATTCTTGGCCACTCGCTGGAGGTGCAGCAAGCAGTCACTCAAACGCATCACAGCACCTTGGCTCTTAACCTTGAGCCGTCATTGCAGTCGAAAACTAATTGTTGACCACTACAAAATGGTGTTGAACTGTGTTGAAGACTTGAACTGTATGCTCAGCATATGCATGGCATAAGAGACAAGAAAAGGGCTTGGCTTGGCTAGGCTGGATGTGCAGAGACAGGTTGACCTTGGCTGACTGTGGCCTTTGTACAGGTGCAAGGCAACCTGGTGTGGGACGAGCTGGCCACGTCAGAGGTGTGGCTGCAGGCCTCGTACATCATCGTCAAGGGCGGAAACCTGAGCATTGGCTCTGATGCCATGCCCTACCCAGGCCGTGCCCGCATCACACTGTAAGTGCCGCACTGCTGGCTGTGGATGCCATCTGATGGTTAGGAGTGTTTTTTTTTATGCAGGTGTTAGCATTGGTAAGGATCAGTGATAGGATTGGGTTTGGATGCAGAGGAGCAGGAGGATCGTAGGCTCCTGTGTGAGCAGTGCCCTGACGCTGCTGTCCTGCAGGCATGGCCCACCCAACAGCTTGGAATTGCCTCTGTATGGCGCCAAGGTGCTGGCGGTGCGAGACGGGCACGTCAACCTGCATGGCCAGCCCAAGCTGCCCTGCTGGACCCAGCTTGCAGCCACCGCGGATGTGGGCGACTCCACCATCACACTGCTGGGCGTTGTGAACTGGCGGGTGGGGGACCGCCTTGTCATTGCATCGTCCAGTCTGTATGCGGAGGACATCGATGAGAGGACCATTATGGCTGTGATGCTCAACACTGCTGGTAAGAACAAGCAGTGCAAGGCCATGCTAGGTTCGCTGGGGGTTCAGCCTCCCAGTGTCAGGCGGGGCTGACCCAGGCTTTTGGTGTCCCACCTGTGAGTCGGGCTGCCCATGCCGGTAGATTGTCTGTCAGTCTCCCAGTGTCAGGGCCGACCCAGGCCTGCAGTACCTTTTGCTTACTCCTGCTGCAGCACACAGCAGAAGAGGATTGGGAGGCTGCAGCCAGTAGGGTCTTCCCTGCCCTTGGCATCTCATTTCATATTGTTCACTGCTGCCTGCCACGCAGCCAACACCAGCATGCTGACTCTGGATGCCCCACTGACGTACACCCACCTGGGGGAGGTGGTCACAGTGGCTGGAGATGACCGGGGCCACCGCCTAGACATGAGAGCAGAGGTGGGCCAGGCCAGGCCAGGCCAGTGTCCCAGTGGCGCTAGCAAAACAGGGGCTGCTAAGACTCAGCAGCTTTGGTGCTGGGTTTTCTTAAGAACTGATTAGTAGTGATCAGAGGTGTGGATGTTCCAACTGGCCCAACTGGCCCAACTGCTGCTGCTACTGCTGAGCTCAGTGGTTGTTGCGATGCCGCAGGTTGCTGTGTTGGATCGCTCCATCGTGTTCGAGGGCGACCCCACCAGCCTGCCGAACCAGTACGGCGCCCAAATAAAGATCAGCACACCCCAGATGGGGGGCCGACCCCGAGCTGGCTTCTATGCAGACTCTGTGCTCCTGCGCCTTACTGGCCAGGCATTCCGTCTGGGCAGCTACTCCTTGCACTGGCATCTCCACGGGGATGTTGCGGGCAAGCAGTACCTCAAGCGGTCCGTCATCGCCAACACCTTTAACCGTGCCGTCACTATCCAGTGGGTTGTCGTGTCCAGGATGTCTGCCCTGCCCCAGTCAATAAATGGGTGCCACCATAGCTGTTGTCACCACCTGCAACGCTGTCATCACCTTCCATGTTGTGCCAATTCTGCACCTGGCCTGCCTGCGCAAAGGCACCACAAGTGAGGCTGGTTGTTGAGGTCTCATGCGCTTCAAAGCAACAGTATGTGCTGACCCTGTGTTGGCCTGTGCAGTGGCACATTTGGCGTGCTGCTGTCAAACAACGTGGCGTACAACACAATGGGTCACACGTTCTTCTTAGAGGACGGTGAGTGTCTGAGGCTAGAGTCCGAGTGCCCTCCCACTGCTGCTCACCGTCTGCTTTGCAACAGTCTGCATGGCTGCATGCAACAAGGTGTAATGCTGCACCAGCAAGATGCAAGATGCACTGTTTTGCTCCATGTAGGCATTGAACAGAACAACGTGATTGATGGCAACCTAGCCATCCTCACTCGCCCTTCTGATGCGCTGCTGAATACTGACACCTCCCCTGCAAGTTTCTGGATTACCAACCCCAATGTGAGTATTGCTGCAATGCAACGCAGTTGCACTTGCAGTGTAAAGGTGGTGCCAATCAATGACTTCGAATCTGCTGATCTGCCTGCAGAACACGTACCGCAACAATGTTGCAGCAGGGTCAACCATGGGGTGCGTGGCTTGACTGTGCTCATCAATTGTTTCTGTACTTTGTTCTACCAATTGCTCACCTGCTGCAATTGTCTTGCTTGTAGTTATGGCTTCTGGATGAGGTTCCTGGACAATCCAGATGGCCCAAGCACGGTGTGTTGTCCAAACTGTTGCCCTTGGTTGGCAAGTCAGTCGTCACACGACCGTTGACCAATCTTTGACCATCTGCATTTGACTGTGTGGCATTCAGACCACCACGGTGTGCCCAAAGTTCCAGCCTCTGGGCGAGTTTTACAATAACAAGGCACACTCCAACAAGTTTTACGGTGGGTTATGCAGACAGCACCGACCTCAAGCCCTGGTTAGCGATAGTCTGTACCGTGACTGGCATGCTGTAGTGCTCTGTGCACTTCAAGATCTAATGCGTTTGTCCTTCCTTGTCATTGCCTGCAGGCCTTCGCATCCATCCAGAGTGAGTTTGGCAAGGGTCCGGCTTAGATGCGAATTGATGCCAATGTTGATCAGCAGGAGCCTTCGTTGAGTGTGGCAATTGCTGTATGCGACATGACACTGTTTACCCATGCATTGCTCTGCTGCAGGTGGTACCCCATGCGCAACCCATGCGCTGCAAGCCCACTCGATGGCTTCTGGGTGCCTTTTCCACAGGTGCACAGCACTGCTACATAATTGTTCATGCGGGAGCAAAACCATGCGATGGTGCATTTGAAGGCCAGATGGTTGGCAGCAGCCTGTGACACTGCCCACTGTGCAAAAAAGAAAAGGTGCTGATGTGTGGTGCAGGTGGCCGCCGTCATGGACACTTTCTGTGGCTACAAAAATGGGGTGAAGGGCATCATCGCCACCCAGGTGCTGGCTGAGACCAGGGCAGAGGGCACTGCCAGGACGGAGCCAAGGCCAGAGCCAGTGCTGGGCCAAGTCTAGGGCCGAGGCACCACATGGGCCAGGAGGTGGCCATTGTCATTGAATGACAGAGGCCCAAAGCTGCGTTGCTGGCTACCTTGCCTGACGAGCTGCATGCACCCTGTGCAGGTTGGCCTGGTGCAGTTCAACAACGTGACACTGGCGGACAACGGTGGTGGTCCCCTGATGCACATTGGTGCGCCACGCCCTTGGTGGTCAAAGCTCATCACCTAGGCCTCAATCATCCTACCTCACATTTACATCCACATTCGACAACACATGCCCAGTCATTTCCACCCCATCAGCCAGACCACTCACCCTCCCTTCTGCTGCGGCCCTGCCTGCAGTGAACGGCAAAGACATTGGCAGCAACTTTGAGATCAGCTGGGTTCTGGATGACAGGAGCCGTGAGAACACTAACATCACCGACATGGCTGGGTTGCGCAATGCCCTGTCCATATCCCGCACAGATGTAGGATGGCGGGGAACAGCTGGGCGCGACTGGAACAGCAACCGTCGCATCGCCTCTGTCACCATGCAGTCCCCTGTGCCTGTGAGTGTTACCCTGGAAGCAGGCAGGCAGGCAAGCAGTTATTTCAAGCCAGTGCAAGTGTGAGCAATAGGGCGTTTGATGAGGCTCAGGTGACCACCCCTGGAGCGTAACCATGACTTATTTGAGCCTCTGACTGAGTTCCCTGTCGAAGTCAACCACACTGCCATGGTTTCCCCGCAGTTTAACGACAAACACAGTGCGCTGGCGTCCCTGATCAACGTGACCCATGTGAACTATACCTCGGGAGGCCAGTTTGTTGTGCTGGAACACTGTGGGAAATGCAAGGTGTTCCAGGTGGGTTGGAAGGGAGGTCGCGGGTGCCTGCTCACCCAAGTGGCGCAGCATTCCAGCAATGTTGAGTGCAGGCAGAGGGTGAGTGAGGCTTAGAGCTCGGGCTGGCATGTTTCCAATTGAGGCTTGCTCTTGATCGGGAGGTCCATGTGATGATGCTGACAAGGAGACGGCGTGGTTGGTTACGCAGTGGTTGGTGGCAAGCTGGATAGAACCACCCTACTCTGCAGGGGGGTGCCACCACGTTCATGGCCGGCACCAAGCTCATTGGCCCACCAGGCGCCACCAACCCTGCCCTCTCCACCTGGACCTGGGGCAGCCAGGGAGTATTCCTGGATGTGGACGGCAGCTTGCTGAGCGCCAGCAACCTGCCAGCAGCGCTGGTCGCTGCAGCAAGCTTCCCAGTGGGCCAGCCGGGGATGACATGGCACAGTTCCATCACCACCGACATGTTCCGAGCCAGCCCAGAGGACTGCGTGTATGCTGACACGGTGACCAGCTCGCCGCCATTGGGTAATGGCATGCTGTGCCGAGCTGACTTGAAGTTCCGGAGGGTCATGGTCAATGGTCATACCCCGGTGAGTCACACCTCCCTTCCCCTCCTTGCGCCCTGCCTGTTCTACTGGCGCACATGCGGCCCACAATTCCTTACCTGTCTGGCTCTGCCCAATGCTGTGCAGGCCCCTTTGATGTTCACCGGCCTGTGGATCACCCAACAGCGTACCAACACCAGCAGCTACATCACCTTCCAGCACTATAACGAGGATGGTGAGCAACCGTGGCTTGCAACCAGTCGTGGCTTGCAACCGTGGCTTGCAACCGTGGCTTGCAACCATGGCTTGCAACCAGTCGTGCAATCACTCTTGTCGAGTGTGCTGTGGCAGCTGCTGATGCGGTGGCAGACAGGGCGGCAGAGCACAGAGTGGCGGGTGGCGTGGCGCTCTGCCCTGATGCTCTGGCCTCCTGCACCCTGTCTCCTGCAGGCTACCAGATGGTACTGCCCACACAGCGTGACTACTGGCTCCACTGGGATGTGTTCAGCTCCCTGGTGAACGCCACAGTCAGGGTGGACCCTCAGACCCTCAGGTGCGCTGCTGCCAGCCTTGCGCACACAGCCTGTACCCCACCTGACATCACCCAATCACTATCAACGGCATCCTCAACTTGGCAGCCCGGTGTGGTACCTGTCTTCCTGATAGTGCTGGCAGTGCTGGCAGTGCCGCAGTGCTGGCAGTGCTGCAGTGGTGGCAGTGGTGGCAGTGCTGCAATGATGGCAGTGCTGCAGTGATGGAAGTGGTGGTAGTAATGCAGCAAATCTAGTCATCTGGTGTATGGAAGGTGCCTCCAGGGAGTGTAGCACATCAGCCTGTCAAGCTGTGAGTGCCACTTTCCTTGACCAGTGGGTGGTTCTTGGCTGCACCTGCCCGCCCCCTGCAGTGTCCACAAGATGGACCTAATGCGCCCGGCTGACTGGCTGTACCTCACTGCAATGTACACACAGCAGCTGTATGGCGTCAAGGTCAATGGCGCCATTGCTGCCAATGGCACGAGCTTGCCAAACACGACCATGTAGGTGCCACTGCACTGCTGCGCCATGTCACTGCATAGCAAGAAACTGCGAAGATTGTGTGTTGCAGTGACAACCTGTCCTGAGATGTGGCTTGATGGTGAGCGAGGTTGCGTGTTGAATGGCTCTCTCATAACCAGCTGCTCTTGTTGCCGCCTCCAGCTGCCCATGCTGCTGCTCCTGCTGCTGCAGCCATGGTGCTACCTTCTACAATGCAACCCTTGACCTGGACTCCTGGCGGGTGAGGCGCATGTGCCAGCAGCCTGGTCCCATCATCAGCTCCCAAGTGGCCGGCACCCTGTCTGTGCTCTCGGCTCACCTCATGCCTGGCAGCTGCAGCCTCAATGTTGATCTTCTGTGTGTGTTTGCATGTGCAGTACGGCAACAATACGTACAACCAAACCTCTGCAGTGTTAAACCTGGCAGGGCCTACCAACCAGTGAGTGGCTGCTGCACAATTGGTTGTCAGCCTTGTGGACATTTGACGTCCTGGCCAAGGTGCCCATTGCTGACCACAGTACATTTCCTTGGCAGCTGTAGCAGCAGACGGCAAACCCTGTGTTCCGCTCTGCCTGCCTGATCACCTGTGCAGGCGTGTCAACTTTGTGGCAATGTACTGTCCTGAACAAGGCTGCCCCACCAACTCCGCACCCCCCTCCGACTTCTCACGAGCTAACCAAACCCTATTGTGGTCCAACCCAAGCACCTGGCTGGATGCCAGCCTGCCGCTGCCCCAACCTGGGGACAACGTGACCATCCCCTATGGCTGGAACCTGGTCATTGATGTGAACGTCTCTCTCACCATGTTCGCCATCCTTGGCAACGTCTCTTTCTCCACCACAGCTGACATTGCACTGGCAGCCACCTACATCCATGTCAGGGACACTGGCAGCCTCTCCGCAGGGTCTGCCAGCCTTGGCCCGCACCCCTGTGCTGTCACCATCATCCTCAACGGCACCCGCCAGACCCCAGGCATGAACTTTGACAACAGCCTGCCACCGGGCGCAAAGGTGAGCAGATGCTGAGGCAGCTGGGAACACACGGTGAAGGCAGGCACTATATGACCTGGAGGAACTGGCTGGCCAGGCTCCAGGTCTGAGACACCTGGCCTTGAGATGGTCTGTGATGCAGCTCCCTAGTCTGTCGCTCAGCAGGGCCAGCATCCCAGGGGCATCCATAGAGGCCACCTTACTGCACTTTGACATATGTTTGGCAGTGAAAAAGAAACCTTGATCACTCCCGCACAGTCAAGCGCAAGAGCACCCATGGCAGACACGGCTGGCCCTACAGGCATATGGTCTTGAGCTGGAGTTGATGCCACAGCCATGCCATAGCGAGTGGGTGGCTTTCTTTGCAGATGCTGGCGGTGACGGGAGGAGGCAGGCTGAGTCTGTGGGGCCAGCCAGTGGGCCAGCGCTGGCTCAAGCTCGCTGCAGCCACCAGCAACGACACCCTGCTCCTCAGCAGCCCGATGCACCGCTGGGCAGTGGGCCAGAGCGTGGTGGTGACCTCCTCGACTTACAACATGCAGCAGGTAAGCCAAGGGATCGGTGCACAGTTCCTGGCTAGTGTTGTGGGTGCGTGGGCACTGCACTGCCCCTGGGTCACCTGCATAGCCCCTGGGGGCTGATTAGCCCCTGCCCCTGGGTCACCTAAACACGCAATGTCAGCGCACATAGGCAGCAAGCGCTGATCACCAGCTTGGCAGTGGCTGCCCTTGACAGGCTGAGGTGGCAACCATTGCGGGCATCTCCCCTGACCGCCTCACCCTAACCCTCACCTCGCCCCTGGCTTACGCTCATGAAGGCCTGGTCAAGCGCTACCCAGGGGCCAGAGTTGCCGTGGACCTGCGTGTGGAGGTAGGCGGCTTGCCAGGCAAACCACTGCAGCTGCTGCTCACTCCCTCTCTCCCTGCTTCCCTCTGCATGTATGGGCAAGCACTGGGTGAGCACTGACCCTAACCTTGACATTCGACCATCTCTTCCATCTCTTCAACACACATTGTCCTCCTTGGTGAGGCATGTTGCTCTAATAGCATGGTGTGCATGCCATGGGGTGTGTTCAGGTTGGCATGCTCTCCTCCAACATCATTATCACAGCGGCAGATGGGGCGCAGACCCGCGGTAGTGGCGGGGAGATGTTTGGCTGCGCCCTGGCCGTCTCTGGTGCCTCCACCGCTCAACTGGACAATGTAGCATTCCAGTGAGTGCTAGGCCCCGTCGCTTCTACCCCTGCTGCATCCTTGTCTGACCTTCCCTTGCACCACTAGTACTGCTGACATCATTGGAGCACTGCCAATCATGTGTCCGAATCATATACATAGAGTGTTCTACCTCTCACCTGGTCTTCCAACCCCTGCAACCCTTCGTTGCTGTGCAGTTGTTAACACATTGCACCGCATGGGCATGCTGACCCGTGCCTCCTGCTGCCTGCAGGTACATAGGCCAGTATGGTGTGGCCCCCGGCCTGCTGTTCACCTCGCTGACGTCCAGCAACAGGAGCAGCCCTGCCTCTGGTGGCACCGCACTCACCAACAGCGCCCTGCTGTACGGCATGGACACCCTGGTTGCCCTCAGGGGCACAAGGGCCAGCGCCCCTGTCACCCTGTCTGGCAATGTCCTGTTGCATGGGTGAGTCACCGCTGCCTCACCCTGCAAGCTCACATCGCAACGAGCCATTGCTTGCCACTTCATGTTGATAGGGATTGCATGCCTCTCGCTACAGCTTGGTGAATTGCATTGCACTCCATATCCTTCCCTTACCTCCTTCCTCTTAGGTTCCACCTCCCTCTACATGACATGCGTGCAAGTGATTGTGTTGCCTGCTGAACGGATGGTCGCCACGCTTGGCTGGCTGCTGGCCCCAGGTACGACGCCAGCATGGTGGAGGTGAGCACCCCAGGCAACACGGTACAGGGCAACCTGGCGCTGGGCCTGGTGAAGGAGATGGTGAGGCGTACCCAGGACATGAGCACCATCGCCGTGTTTGACATCAGGTGCGTTGCCGGGCTGGATGCCAGCAGCGACTTAAGGTCACAGCAACCTATAGTCTTTAGTGCTGAGTTTTTCTGGAGTGATAAGTATGGAGGTGGCTTTCAATGCCCAAAGTATGCCTGGTCATCGCGGCATCAGAGTCGTCAGGGTCAGTGCCACTGGGCAAAGGGTGCATACCCCAACACTTCTCCCAGATGCTGCCAACGCTCCTGCAGCTCCATCCTTCCTCCCGCCTGCTTCACCCTCTTGGCTGTGATCCCCTGCTCTCTTCTTCTCTTCCCCGCCCTCCTGTTCAACATCCCTGCCTACTCACCCTCACCTTCATGGTGTTGTGGTGTTGTGCAGGGTGCAGCCTAACTTCGTCACAGGCAACACAGCCGCTGGCTCCGAGCGCATGGGATTCCTGCTGGCCGGGCCCAGCTGCAGCTCCAGCAGCACACTCTTCAGGTAAGCAGCATAGCCGTTGGTGAGGTGGCAGGAAGGAGGGGAGATGATACACACTGCTGGTGTTGATGGACTCCCTCCTCTGGAGCACCTTACAGTCTACGGCTCATGGAGTTTGTAGGGGTAAGACTAGGGTGTCAACGCGGCCTGCAAGGGCCACCCCCCTGCAACGACCTCCCTGGGAATTAGAGCTGTGCGTGTGGTGCAGGAACAACACCGCTCACAGTGCCCTGGCTGGACTGTGGCTCAGAGCCTCGGATGCAGCCGTCGCGGAGGGCTGCACGGGGCTCTTCAACTTCACCACCTTCCTGACTTGGGATTTTGGTGTCATCACCACGCGAGGTGGGGCAGCAGTGGGCCTTCTGCAGGCACTGTGTTCAGTCTGACGTGCAGCAGCTTGCTGGCCTTTGTGTTCACTGTGCTAAAGCAGCTGTGCCAGACGAGAGGCTGCCATGCTGTTTCTGGGTGCCTGCAGTTCTCCTATAAGCAGCCTGATCACGAAACAGTACACTGGTCATGTCAGGCATACACATGCCATGCTTGCCCGCACACATCATTGCACGCAGGCCTGCCAACCAGCGCCACCTTCACTGGCCTCGTTGTGGCAGACACAAAGCACGTGGGCCTGCTGCCCCTGTTTGCCCCCGGCATGTGGGACAAGTTCCAGCTGCAGCTGTCTGAGTCCACCTTCATAGGCCATTCACGCCCCACCGTGTGTACTGCTTGCACGAGCATCAGCCCAGCAGGCAGGGACACTGGCTGCCCCTCTAAGCTGTCAGCCCAGAGCTACAACCAGGGGTTGCCCTTCACGCCCTCAGTGGGGTTTGTGGCCGCTGCCTTCGCCATGGTTTGGACCATTGGCCCTGAGCGCAAGGCATGGTGAGCAGTGCGGCGGGGTGGCAGTCGCTGCCTGTGAAGGTGCTTATTTATCAGCTTCACTGAATCTTACCTGTTGCCTTGACCACCTCAGTGCCAAGATAGGGGTGCCAGGCAGGCTGGCATGGCAGTACCCTAGTCCTCACCCCTGCTGCTGCCGTTGCTGTTACTGTCGCTGACAGTGTGAACGGGCTGGTGGCTGACATGTGCTGTCTGACTGTTTCACAGGGATGGCCAGATGGGCTACTCCACAGTGCACGGTGCCTCCTTCGTCACCAACACCACGTTTGCAGACTTTGGCGGGAGTGCTGGCTGCGGGGTACGTCATGACAACACAACCCGTAGTGCACGAAGCATTGGCAGGCTGTGAATGCTCTGGTTCTCAGCCAGCCCTGTAAAGGCTGTAGAGGCTCACAGTCTGTTCTGGACTCGGTGTGGTGTGCAGGGTCATGATGGCGCAGGGGTGTTCGCCATGGGCAACCACCCTAAGGCCCCAGATGCAGCGCACCCGGTCTTCCTCACCGCCTCCACCCTGGTCAACGTGTCGAGCTCAGGTCAGCGTGCCAGCCAGTATGCAGGGCTGTGCAGGGCCACTGAGGGCAGCTGGTGTGAGGGGCAGCAGGGCCTCAGCTGGGCAGGCACTCCTGCACTGACCCATTGCTTTTCCTCTTTTCACGCATTAGGCACCAGGAGATGCAGGTCAGCCAAGAAGCTAAACTCATGTCACACCTCCAGTTCGCAGCTCTATCTAGCTCCATCACTCCGTTGCCCCTTATCCTTATCTATCCACATGCTCATTGCTGTAGTCCTTGCTCGCCTCACACTCAGCTGCATACAGCTTGAGCTGCCTGCTGCCCTGCAGGCCTTTTCTACTTCCAGGGCCCCGACCCCTCCTGGCGCAATGAGGCAGACTGCGGCTTCCAGACCTACAACCGCAGTGATGGCTCAGTGCTGCTGTGAGTGGCAGCACCCACTGTGATCAGCATCAACATGTCAGCAGCAAGTCTCAGGCAGCATGGGTGGTTGTGGCATGCTTCCAGTGCGCCGTACAGGGGGTGAGCACAGCAAGAAGACAGCAGCAAGATATCCAGGTAGCACAGTAGGGTAGCAGGCTCCAAACGCATCACAGCAGGATGCACAGCAGCGTCCCCACCCCACCCCACCCCATCCCACCCCAGCCCCCACCTTCTGCCCTGTAGCGTGACTGTCAACACCTTCGTGCTAATTAGCTTTCCTGACTCGCCTGAGCTGGCTGCCCGGCTGGCTGTGTGCCCTGCAGGCTAAACTGCGCGGGTCCTAAGCACACCCACTTCCGCGACGTGGACGGCAGCCTGACAGGCACTGTGGGCACCGTGAACGGGCAGTACAGTGCCCAGCGCTCCTTTCCCCATGACCAGGGCACCCCTGTGCTGCCCGGCCCCTGCCAGTTCTCAAACCCCTGGCAGGCATACCAGTGCAGGGCAGGGGACCAGACGTGGGTCAGCGACCCGCTGCTTAGGCCCACCCCTGCGCCTAGGACTGGCATCAACGGCGACCTGCAGGTGAGCCTGGTCACACTGCCTGGCCCGAACACACTGGGGGTGTAGGGCCTGGAGGCAGACAACTGACCTCCACATGGGCTGGGTATGGCATGAAGCTGGTGACAGCAAGGAAGCACTACTGTTCCACAGCGGGCTGCTGCTGCTGCTGCTGCTGCTGCTGCTGCTGGGCCTTGTGTGGTCGGTTTCACAGCCGCTTGTACCCCAGCTCAGGGTACTCCTTGCCCTTGGCTGGGTGTCCCGGTGACAGCCCAGGTCTGTGCAAGTGGCCCTGGCTGCTGCTCTGCGCTGCCCCCACACCACGTCCCCAATACATCTTGCCCTGCAGTACTTTGTGCTGGAATCGCGTGATGCTGACTCTGAGGACCGCAACTTTGGCCCCGTGTCCTTCAACGTGTCGGGCAGCGTGGACATGGTGGTGGCGGCGCAGGATGAGGGCTGGTGCTTCGCATGTGAGCGACACCTCACGCCCCCCCGCACCCCTGCCCTGCTCCTGCCTCGTCCCCCCTGGGTCCAAACCTACAACTGCAGTGATGCTGATCACCAAGACACAGCACGCCACACCACATCGTGCACAGCTTATTGATGATCTTGGCATGGCGGCGCTGCCATCCTCCACACCCCTGTGGGTTGTTGCTTGTGTGGCGCATGCAGACACCTGCCAGAAGCGGCTGTCGACGTTTTGGACCTACCTGCCCTGTGAGTGTGCTGACCAACACCTTGGCTCTCAACCTTGAGCCGTCATTGCAGTCGAACACTAATTGTGGACCACTACAAAACGGTGTTTTGTCTGTGTGGTGTTCCCCTTCACATGGCATACTCATGGCTCATACATGGCATACACATGGTCATGGTCGCCTACCACTTACACTATTGCCTAACCACAAGGGCTATGATGTTGATGGAAAACACTATTGCCTGACTAGCAGCATGGGGACCAACTTGTGTCAGCTGAGGGCAAGGTCAAGCTGCGCCATGACCCTCTGCACCCTCTGCCATGTCCATACGCAACAGCATTCACGGCGGAGGCTACTCAGAGGTCCCAAAGGGGCTGACTTACCTCTGGCTGCTTCCCTGGCTGCTTCTGGCTGCTTCCCTTCACATTGTGGGAGCAACACCTCGCCACGAACATCCCACATGCAGACATTTTTGGTGTCTCGTACAGTTCATGGTGTGTTGACCTATCCTGACCTGCATGCCCTGACCTGCGTGACCTGTGCTGCTGCCTGCAGCGTTCCAAACAGTGTGGGTCAACTTCACAGGTGGGTGGCAGAACAGCCAGGGAGGTCTACAGCCACATGGGTCAGCTGCCTGCCACGCTTTCTAGTGGCATCAAACATGCATTCAACAGGACCAAGCCCTCCCCTCCCACTATCTAGCTGCAACACCTCCTCCTAACTGCCCCCTGCAGGCACCCCGCCCAGGTTCACCCGCCTGTACCGCCCCTACGCCGACCCTAGCGCTGAGCTGGTTCTCATCATCAACTTCCTGCAGATTGCAAACAGGTGGGGGGCGTGCAGCACTCTCTCCAGCCCTCACACCACCACCACCAGTGTGCCAGGCAAGCTGCTGTGGACCTTGCAGCACTCCT
This sequence comes from Haematococcus lacustris, assembly GCA_030144725.1. Taxonomy (NCBI): domain Eukaryota; kingdom Viridiplantae; phylum Chlorophyta; class Chlorophyceae; order Chlamydomonadales; family Haematococcaceae; genus Haematococcus; species Haematococcus lacustris. The sequence goes on from JASKMD010000005.1 coordinate 3,346,167, forward strand.
CACCATACCTTGCCCACCGCTGTCTTATCCGCTGAGCGTCACCACCAGAGCATGTCTTGCCGCAGGAGGTTTGTGTTCCTGGACGACGCAGGCCGCCAGGCCCCTGCCGCCCAGCCTCCTGCCGTGGGGGACGGCTCGTCACACGGCAGCTACCACTGGTGCGTGGCAAGCCAGGGCCACAGTGGACACCTGGGGAAAGGGTGATGGGCACCTGGGGAAAGGGTGATGGGCACCAATGGGTGATGCGCACCTGGGGAAAGGGGCACAGGCCCCCTTCCCTGGCCGTGACCAGCCCCGGTATAGCCTTTGCTGGCTGTGGGAGCACTGTATCAGTCCTAGTTTGGGAGTGGGTGCCTGGACACCACAATGACCTGGTGGCAATGGAGACTGTCTGGTCCTGACCTGGCCATGATGGTGGCACATGAGCCCTGGACGCTGCTGCTGCTGCTGCTGCACCTCCACCCCAGAGCCTGCCTGCTTAGTATCCTACTTGCTCATTGCTGGTGCGTCCTGTGCTGGTGCCCCTTGTGCTGGTGCGCGCAGGAACTTCCTGACCAGCGAGATGGTGGTCAAGCTGGTCGGCAACCAGCCCCTGGAGATCCGCAGGGAGGAGGCAGTGGCTGTGTCCACCACACTAGTGAGTGCCACTGAGGCTGATGGTCAGGCTTGCCACGGCAGCCATGGCTGTGGAAACGGAGGCAGCAGAGGAGGCAGCACACAGATGGGCCTGTGCCATCCTTACCCCGCGTCTCCTTCCTTCCACACCACAACACGACACATGAGAACCAGCACCATGTATTCCAAACCTACTTCAACGGGGCTGTCACTGGCTGCAGGCGATGAGCGTAAACGACTTCTTCGACAACCAGGCCACCTTCATTGCGTCGCTGGCCACCGTCCTCAACATCGCGCCCAGCCGGCTACGCATCGCACAGGTTGTCCCTGGCTCAGCTCAGGTCACGTACCAGATATACGAGCCACCCTCCGCCACCGCCGGCCCCAGCACGCCACCCACCATCGACACCTCCGCAAACGTCGACTCCGGCACCGCGGCCGCCATCGCGCTGCTGCCTCCCGCCCAGCAGGCCGCTGCTCTGCTGCAGCAGCTGCAGGACATCCAGGCGTCTCAAAACGCCCTTGCGGCTGCCCAAGGCCTGCCCCCCGCCCCTACCATCACTGCCCTGCCACCGCCCAGCCGCCCCCCTCCCCCCTCACTCGCCCCTCCCACCACCACCTCCCTCGCCACCGTCCTGCAGCAGCTAGCCCAGGCTGTCAGCAGTGGCACCTTGGCCCGCTCCCTGGGCGTCCCCGTCACAGGCTTTGCCGTCAACACCGCAGCCATGGCCCTGGACCCCTCCCTAGCAGCAGCGGTGGCCCAGGTGGCAGCAGCCATCAACAGCAACCCGCAAGTGACAAGCGGTGGGCCGCTGCTGGCTGTCCCGACCCGAACCCCTCCCCCTGACAAGCGGGTGGGCACAGTGCTGCCCTCAAGCTCCACCCCGCAGCCCCCTGCCACCCCCACAACAGCTGCCGGTAGCTCGCCAGCGCTGGGTACGGCGCCCCCACCCAGCCTGCCAGTCAGTGCTGCAGCTGCTGCTGGGGAGGCCGGAGGCAAGGCCACGCCTGCGGGTGTCATTGCAGGAGCAGTGGTGGGCAGCGTGGTGGGTGCGACAGTGCTGGCTGCAGTGGTGCTGCTGGCGGTCAAGGCGGTCATGGCGGCAAACGCTGTGGCTCCTACACCGCTGGTCGTGTAGGAGGGACCTGCTCAGGATCTTAGCAGCCGCTGAGAATTTGTTATCAGCATTTGTATCCCATGTCATGCAAGCCATGCATGCATACATCGTACCTCAGTGTGGCCATGCATGCTTACTTCAGGCACACATACACCACATTTGCGTCCCTCATCATCACTACTTCCTTTTCTCCCGCATACCTTACTGCATGTGTCATCATTGGCACAACACGCATCCCTTGGTGGTTTTGGATTTGGAAACTTTTATCTTCAGTCGAACCACAGTGAGTCACTCTCATTCGCTGTACTGACACTCATCACCCTTGCATTGACCAAGCGAGCTCAGTGGTTGGGGCATACTGCTTAAGACACACCCTCCCCACACACATCCCTCGAGCACACCACCAGCATCGCGTGGCGTGCAAAACAGAGGCAAACACCTCGACAAGCATTAGCATGTGCAACTTCACATCATTACTGTGTGCCGCGCTGCATACCATTTACGCGCATTGATCAGCAATGACCTGTTCTGGCTCGGTCACCACAATCAGCCTACGGATCCGGACCACTGCATGAATAAGGGCGGATGGGCTGCCAGTTCACACAGAACCGATGGCAAGCCTCAAGAGCAGCAGGCTGCCAGCATGCAAGTGGCAATAGCAACAGGGTCATGTAGTGGGAGGGTGGCGGAGCATAACGTGGCACCATGGTGCAAGGGTACATGGAGATGGTCGACATGGGTAATTTTTGTGGGAGGAGATGTTATTAAATGCATCGCTACTGTGCTTCCTCCATGCTTAGTTTGATGCCAATGACTTTGCCGAAGGCTAAAACTAAATCAAGTACATTTACAAGCCATGTGGTGTAAGTGGAATGCATGTATGTGGTTGCATTCAGCCGTCACTAGTGCCCCGTCACATGAACGTGGCTGGTGCTGGTGCTGCATAGGGACTCAAACCAGGCCACAGCGCATGCTCACAACGCGACATGGTACAGATCTGGTACAGATCACACACAAAGAAGTCGTATTCTTCAGCCGTCACTAGTCTGAAACGACAAAGCCTTACAGCACCTTGGCTCTCAACCTTGAGCCTTCATTGCAGTCGAACACTCATTGTGGACCCATACAAAACGGCGTTTTGTCTGTGTTGTGTCCCCCTTCACAAGGCATGCTCATGGCTTATACATGGCATACACATGGTCATGGTCGCCTACCGCCTACAGCATTGCCTGACCCGTTAGGGCTACACCGTAGAGTTGGCATGGAAAACATGCACTGATAGTGAGTTGATAACAGCTCAAAGGGGGCACACACTACTGTGCCACAGCAGGCTGCTGCTGGGCCTTGGGTGGCTTGTCTCGCACCCGCTTGAAGCCAAGGCTTGGGTACACCTTGCCCTTGGCTGGCAGCTTCCCTTGCTCTAGCGTGGGGCCTGTGGGGGCTTGCGGGGGGCCACTACCGGGCACCACATCATGCCCCGCACTGGCTGGTCACGCAGCTGGCTCCAGGCTGGGCGCACAAGGCGCTGTTCAACCTGCCCTGCTGGGGGCTTCCAGTCCACAGGCCTGGTGGCCCTGCGTATGTTCAGATGCCTCTCGCAGGGCTGCTGGCCGTTCACTGCGTCGGACATTTTCCCCCCCGCCGATCCCGCCTCGATTGCGGACCGAATAGGGGGGCCGACGCCGACTGATATCGGCCCAGTGTGTCGATGGGGTAAGCTGTCGATTCGATGGGGGTATCGATTTTTGTGGTTTCGAGGCATGATCGAGGCATGTTTTAGGCATGTTCGAGGCATGTTTGAGTCATGTTCGAGGCATGTTTGAGGCACTTTCGAGTCGGCTCCATCCATCGATTCGATGGGGGATTGATGCAGGAAACTCATCTATGTTACACTGGCTTATTGCCGAAGCACAAGATGTTATGCCAAAGTACAAGGCCTAGTGCCAAAGCACAAAGCCTACATCCAAAGCAACAGGCTTGCTGCCATGACATTGGGCATGCTTCTAGGACTCAAAGCCTGCTGGTCATGCCATGCAGTGCGGCACTAGTACCCTTGTGAGGTGCGCCCTGTGGGCTGTGGGCTCAGCTATAATCCCTAGCGCCCCGCAACACAACACCAACAACAACAACACCACCACCAACAGCAACATGACCTTAAGATAGGGATGGGATGGGATGGGATAGGGCAGGAGGCCAGCTGGGCTGGGTGTCAGCTACTTACCGGCAGGTGGTTAGCCACTTCTTAGAGGGGTAGCCACTTCTAGATTGGGCAGGGAGAAGAGGGACAAGAGGGGGCTTCCTCCTAGCTGCTGGGTAGGGTAGGAGGGAACTTCGATGTCGGGGGAAAGTGAGGGGGAGGGGGGAAATGGGGGCGTAGGAGACTTGGAGGTGTTGGAGATGGGACAGGGTAGGGTTAGGATTAAGGGGCCAAGGGGTTGGAGTGTGATTGTCAGACCTGCAGCAAGCAAGGGGCATGCTTGTGATCAACAAACAAGGACATGCATGACTAGAGGTGGGCAGGCTGGTCAATCACCCCAACAACATTTGCACTCACCTTGGCTCTCGGCTGCTGGCATCCTCCTGCCCAGTATGACTGCCGCTTTTTCGCCTCCAAGCTACGACTCCTGGCTGTGTCTCTAGGCTGCGTTCCTTGGCTGCTTGTTGGCTCCTGGCTGCAAGGTAGGGTAGAGAGATCAGCTGACTCCTGACTTTTCGCGCCCTTCCACAACTGCCACACACCTGCCGGGGAGGGGAGGGGAGGGGAGGGGAGGGGAGGGGAGGGGAGGGGAGGGGAGGGGAGGGGAGGGGAGGGGAGGGGAGGGGAGGGGAGGGGAGGGGAGGGGAGGGGAGGGGAGGGGAGGGGAGGGGAGGGGAGGGGAGGGGAGGGGAGGGGAGGGGAGGGGAGGGGAGGGGAGGGGAGGGGAGGGGAGGGGAGGGGAGGGGAGGGGAGGGGAGGGGAGGGGAGGGGAGGGGAGGGGAGGGGAGGGGAGGGGAGGGGAGGGGAGGGGAGGGGAGGGGAGGGAAGGGGGAGGGGAGGTGCTGGTGGGAAAGGGGGATGGGTGTGACCATTAGAACCTGCAGAAAAACAACGGCATGACAGCAGTCAGACTAGGTAACAAAGCCACAAAGTTGCAAAGGCTAGCCACTCACCACTCATTCACTTCCTAGGTTGAGTGTGTGAGGGGGGAATGGGGTTGGGTGTGGGACGAGGGGGGTGGGTGCTGCTCATGGGTGCCGCTCATCGATGCCGCTTCTAACTGCTCCTGGCTGCTCTTGGCTGCTCTGCCAAGCTGCTTCCCTTGGCTGCACTTCATGGCTTCCAGCTTACGACTGGTCCTGCGCTCCAGGCTCTGCACCTCCACCTGCACCTCCAATCCAGTTCACCTGCACCTCCAATCCAGTTCACCTGCACCTCCAATCCAGTTCACCTGCAAGCAACCCATGCTACACATTCTTTACCAATTGACTAGTAGCTACTTCGCACCTTCCCGTGCTACTTGGCATAAGTCGTGGAGCAGGCCGCGCTCCAGGCGGACGCTCAACCGGAGAAATCTTCTTTACTTCTCTTCTACCTAACTGCACCTCCAGCCACAAGATTGATGAGCGCCACCTTGCTCCTCACAGCGCCCTACCATTCTTTCTCGCGCCTCTTGCTCCTTTCGCTCGACCTGGTCGCATGCCTTCTATCGCTGGTGGGAATCGATGGTGGCGTGTTTGGTCCGGGCTGCTGCTGGCTGGTCCTGGCTGCTAGCTCATCCTGGCTGCTAGCTCATCCTGGCTACTGTGTGCTGTCCTTCGCGGTTCCTTCGCTTCCTTCGCGCTTCCCTTGCGAAACCTGCATGCAACCTGAAAGTACATAAATCCGTGTTACATAGATGGCCTGCTGGGTTCGCACCACCTCTAGTGTGTTTAATACGTTGCCTCAGTAAGTGCGCTGTGTTTATGATGGTTGGGATGACGACCGTTGCCGGTCTCGCCCGTCTCAGCCCATCGGTCGGCAGCTTTCAACCAACTTCGACCGCAATCGACCCTATTTCGATGACCACATCGATTTTGCGACAATCGACAGGTTTCGATGACCTGGGGGGAGTCTCACACGACATATCGACATATTTCGATCAGCTTCGACCGCCTTCGATCGCAATCGATCCTGTTTCGATGACCCCATCGATTTTGCAAAAATCGACAGGTTTCGATGACCCGGGGGAAAATGTCCGACGTGCTGAGCTGACCCGGGTGGTGCGGTGCTCATTCACAAGCACCACCCTGCCCCGCCGCTGGTCTGTGCCCCTGGGCCTGCACACCATCTTGCGGCAGGCCCGCAACGCCGCATCAGCACCCCACCCACCCCTGACGTCGGACATTTTTCCCCGGGTCATCGAAACCTGTCGATTGTTGCAAAATCGATGGGGTCATCGAAATGGGATCGATTGCGGTCGATGGCGATCGAAGCTGATCGATATTTTGAGTCGGACATTTTCCCTGGGGTATCGAACCCGTCGAT
>JASKMD010000005.1:3352903-3380403 GCA_030144725.1 Haematococcus lacustris
TTGGAGCTTTGGAGCCACTCAGCAGCAGCCAGTCATGGGCAACAGCCAGTTAGTTGTTGGCAGCTTGGACCAGCTGTGAGCAGCTGGGTGCATTGTGCGCGTTGAGTTCGTCTGTAGCCCGTGTGATCGCCTTGTGATTGTGCCTTGTCATATACAAGCTAGGCTAGGAGATGACGATGCTAGTTTACCTTGTCGTTTACCTGCTGGTTGAACCTGCTGCCTACATCCTAAACCAGTTACATCCTAAACCAGGAGGTTAACTCAGAATTGAACTAGCTTAAATGTGTCGTCGTTCACCGAGCCTAAAACGAGTTTAGCAGGAGTTCAACTACCAGTTAAACTGGCTGCCATGGTTGAACCTGGTTTGGCGAGCCCCTCGGTAAACCCCGGCCTGATTCAGTTTAACTCCTGGTTTAATTCCTAAACCAGCAGATTAACTCAGAAATAAACTAGCTTAAATACGTCGTCGTTCACCGAGCAGTTTAGGCAGTTAAACGCCTAAACTAGTCGTTTAACTCATGTACCCCTGGTGTAGGGTAATGGGACGTCAACTACCAGGTCCCTGGCTGAGCTGGCTGAGATGCTTAGCGAGGTAAGGCAGTTCGTGATGCTGTTGCTGCCCTGTTACTTGTGCTGGGGGGGCGCCTGGGCTGGTGGTAGTCCTGGCTGCTGGCTGGACAGCCTGCATTAGCCAGCGTGCATTAGCCAGCGAACTGTGACGTCCAGGACCTAGCCTAGTTGATGGCCAACAAGTTGAAAGTGGCAGCTAAGGCCTGGCCTGGTTTTGTGCCCCGATTTTGTGGCCTGGTTTTGTGTCCCGAATTGATATGTAATGGACCTCACTTCCGCCCCACTCCGGTTGCCGGCGCTCCGGTTAGATGCCAGCCTGATGCACACCCCAACACAGCCACTCCGCTTGGATAATGTAACTAAATCCCTGAGATGCCCCCGAGGGCGAAACGCAAGCGCCCCGTCTCTCCCCCGCGCAGAGTGCAGCCGGTAAGCCGAGATGCTCAACGACAGGCTAGGCTCCCCCGAAGCTAACTGACGACGCGACGCAATGTGCGCCACGCGACATTGCGACTCCGTGCATCAAATCCTGCCGTGCGTGTGCTGTGCTTTCCCGTGTCTGCAGGTGCCAGTGGCAGTGGGCAGCAAGTCCAGGGGCAGGGGCAGGCTGTCAAGGTAGTAATTGCAGAGAGGCGCCAGGTCATCAAGGCAGCTCTGCGTGGTCTTGTGGAGGCAGCCCAGCCTGACCTCAGCCCAGCTGAGGTAGACGCAGTTGGAAGGCGGGGGCGGTGCGGTCGGGGTTTCGCCAGGTGGTGGAGCAGCCCAGCAGGCCCAGCGCAGATCCCAGGCCTGACAGGCTGGTGATCGTGGATGAGTTCCGCACCAGCCGTGTCAGCTCCTCAATGCATGCCCGCCAGCCTTGTGAGCTGCACCTGCCACCTAACCAGCCCAGGCCAGCAGACTGGGTACCCCCAGCAGGCCAGGTCAACCCGCGGCTGGTGCGCCCAGCCTGGAGCCTGCGGCATGCGAAGTATGTGCGGGGCCTGTCGTGGTGCCATCAGGTGCCGCCCAACCCTCCGCCCCCTGCCCCAGCCCAGGCCCCACCCCCCCCTCCCCCAGCCCAGGCCCCAGGCCCACTCCCCCTCCCCCAGCCCAGGCCCAGCCCCTCCCTGCAGCACCTGGCCCAGCCCCACCACCCCAGGCCCCCCCAGGGGGCAGGTGGCTGGACCGGGACACCAACGGGTGCCTGAACTTGCAGCGCATCGGTGAGAGCAGGCAGCGCCCCATAGAGCTGTGCAGATGGGATGACCTTGAGGCTCTGCCCCCCATAGGCAAGGAGTACCAGCAGCGCTACAAGCGGGTTAATGACCGGCTGCCCAAAGGCAGGCAGTGGTTGCACCGGGCTGCTGAGTACCGGCGGGGCATTGATGGTCGGGCCCGCAACAATGCATAAGGCCCTAGTAGTTTCACACAGGCTGTCAGCCTTACAAAGCATAATGCTGTTAGTTTTGATGAGGAGCTCAGTGGTCTGTCCCGGGAAAGTGCCATCTACGTGGGGTTTGCAGTCATCAAGGGTGCGACCGAGAATGCTACAACTTGTAGCGGAGTGAGATTACCCACAGGCCGACATGTTGTTCCTTGTTGAATGAGTTTTGTTGGCCTGTGTAGGAAGGTGGACGGTAGGTGCACAGCTGGGCAGGTTAGGCCCTCAATGAAAGTTCTTTCTCAATGAAAGGACACAGAATCCGCTGACTGCGAGGGGCTGATTGTGACAGTGGATCTAGTTTCATGGAGTTTCATGGAGTTTCATGGAGTTTCATGGAGTTTCAGTTTCATGCTAATGAGGAGGCACACAGTCCAGGAGGTGCACAGCTGGGCAGGTTATCCAGGAACGCCATGGCCATGCAGGATGGGAGGGAGAAGCACAGTAGCTCCTCCCTCAGGATGGGAGGGGGAAGCACAGTAGCTCCAGCTATCAAGTCATGAGCTCCTTCCCAGTATCAGTGCGTGTTGGGCTTGCACCCCTCTGTGAAAGAAGAGCTCCGGCAACCTGCCCTAAGGCTAGGAGCGCAGCATCGATGGGGATGCTGTGCAGCTGCTAGCCAGCATTAGAGGTTTGTCACTCGTGTTAAGGATGATTTGACACCTCGGACAACTCGACAAGACGCGTGTGGAGGTGAGCCCAGTGCCAGCTACCAGTCGCACCGCTGGCACGAGGTGAGCTAGTGTCAGCGGGAACTGAGGCTGAGCTCTGCAGCAAGGGCGCATAGGGCGCGCCTATGTGAAGCATCCTCTTTGCGCTGTGGGGTGGCGGCATTGGCGCTCAGGATCTTATAATGTGAGCAACTGCAGGGTGCGAGGAGAGCTAGGACGGGGCGCCTACCACGGATCTCCTTCCCCACAGCTCCCTCACCCTGCCATCCACACCGGTTATTGACCTCATACACCTCCTGCTCACCTCCATCCGCAGGCCCCTGCTCCTTCCCCTTCACTACCCTTGCTGGCAGCACTTGTTATAACAGGCAGCCATGGTCTGGTGGAGCCCTGCCAAGCGCCTGCTGCTGACCTGGCTGCTAACCAGCTGCTGCTTAGTGACAGCCCAATTCATGGCACAAGGTGAGGCGTACAAGGTCGCTGATTACAGACAAGCTGCACAGCAGATGCTTGCCCCATCATGCAGCTGTCATGCATTTGCCGTATCTGCATGGCAACCAACATGAATGGCCCTGCTGTTGGTGCTGTCATGCAGACAGCAGCCTTGCTCTAGCTTTCTGCACCAGCCCTGCCGCCAAGCAGCTCAAATGTGGCTGGGCCAGCAGCAGCGAGGTCAGCAATACCTATTTGGGCTGTGCCTATTGTGGACCTCTCTATGCTAATGAGCCCCGGCCGCTGCCCCGCACCCTGGTCCAGGACACCAACTACCTGCAGTACTATCCGCAAATCATCAGCCTTGGCTGCCCTGAGCGTGTGGTGTCCAGGACGGTTTACAAGGTGTTGAGTGCGGCTGGCTGCACTCGCCTGCTGACTGACCAGCTGGGACCCTTGGTCACCACCACCACCTTCATCACCCGCTGTGAGCTGGAGCTGCCCCCTGGCAACGAGGAAGAGGCGTCCGTCAGGTCCAGGGAGGTGAACTGCAAGCCTTGCAGCTCTTGTGAATCATGCCCACTGAAGGAGGGGCAGTGGTACAGCGACACCTTCAGAACCAACTTTGGTGGCTGCAAGGCGGTGCTCAGCTCAGGCAAGTACGAGCCAGCTATCGCTGCTATACTGATGAACCCCGGGGCCAAAGTGCTGCTGACCAAGTTCGAGGTGCAGTCTGACTAGCGAGCTAATCTTGAAAGAAACCCGGTTGACTTGTGTGAGCATGTAGTGTGATGTGGCCATGCCAGCATGCAGCAGGGTCGATGAGCAAACTGTGGCGTCCAGGCTCTAGCTATGGCCTGCTTGGAGGGCTGTAAAGGGGTAAACCTGTAAACACAGTAAAACCGGTATTACACCTTATAACGTATAACACCGTATAACACCTTATTAATACTCCAAGAATGGGTAGTCAAGCACCATGGACGAGCTGCAGCCCCGGCCACGCTCCCACAGCAGTAAGGCCGACGACGACCACCGCCCGCATTGCTGCCCATGTCGTCGACGGCAATAGAAGCAACTGACCGCATTACGTTCCACGGGATAGACCACTTCCCATGCCTTCGACCGCAGGGTTGGTGTGAACGTCTCCTAAACCACCTCCACAGCAGGAAACCATGGTCTGGTCCACCGCTGCCAAGTGCCTGTTCCTCGCTTGGCTGCTAACCGCTTGCTGCTCAGTGACTGCCTAGTCTACCCCTTTCAAATGGGCTGCATAAGGTATTACAAGCACCATTGGAGGGTACTACCATTGGAGAGTACTCATGCCGACACCTATCGCCCCATCCTCGGCAGGAAATTAGGTATTGGTGCCGGCTGTTCTAGGCTGTTCACAAAAACGTATATTGTCACGGGAAACCCAAGTTGCTTGTAAAGGCCACCGCCCATCTTAGGCCACCGCGCTGGAGCAGTTCTTCAACAAGGTGAGAGCGGGGGAGGGAGGGTAAGGGGTTAGGCGTAACGTGAAAAGGTACTTGATTGTGCCATGCCTAACCTGGTGCCACCATGTCAGCCACCATGTGTGTGCCTTGTGTGCATGGCTGCAGCTGGAGGAGGAGGTGGCTGAGGTGTCCATGAAGCGACATGGGCGTGCCAAGCAGCTGGTGGTGTTCTTTGGCGCTGCTACCATTGGCACCGCGGGGTGGCTGGGGTGTTGATGCGGTGTTGCGTGCCTGCCGCAAGGTGGTGTGCAGGCCCAGGGGTGCAGGTCAGCGGCGAGGCAGGGTGGTGCTCGTGGATGAGCACCGCACCAGCCGGGTCAGCTCAGCAGTGAATGGCCAGCAGCCCTGTGAGGAGGAGCTGAACACACTCAGTGCCACAAGAACCGCAGGCTGGAAGCCACCAGCAGGGCAGTTGGAACCCCGCCTGGTGCGCCCGGCCTGGAGCCAATAGCGTGACCAGCCAGTGCGGGGACTGATGTGGTGCCCTGTAGTGGCCCCTCGCAAGCCCCCACAGGCCCCACGCAGCAGCCAGGCAGCCACACAGCCTGCAGCCACAGAGCCTGGGCCCAACACTCCCCAGCCAGCCAAGCGCACCAAGGCTGAGCCGGCAGCTGAGCCCACTAAGGGCAAAGGCAAAGGCAAGGCTGCCAAAGCCAAGCCAGCACCACAGCCAGGCAGGTGGCTGGACAGGGACTGCAATGCAGCGCTGAACATGCAGCGCATTGGGGAGAGCAGGTGGCGGCCGCTGGAGCTGTGCTACTGGCCAGACCAGGGAGCTCTGCCAGCCAAGGGCAAGAAATACCCTGGCCTGGGCTACAAGCGGCTGGGAGACAAGCCTCCCAAGGCCCGGCAGCAGCAGCAGCAGCCTGCTGTGGCACAGTAATGTGTGCCCCCTTTGTTGAGCTGTCATCAGCTTACAATTAGTGCATGCAGGTCATGCCAACTCTACATCATAGCCCTCGGGTCAGGCAATAGTGTAGGTGGTAGGCGGGCTCATGTGCCATGTGCACTGGGTTTACTCCACACAGCCCAATAGCACTGTTTGAGTCGGGTCAGTTAGTGGCTGCTAGTGGCTGCTAGTGGGTACTACTGATCCGGCTCAAATGGAGGCCCTAGTGAGGGACAGGGGGGCTGCGTCACTGAAGTCCAGGGAGGTCAACTGCAAGCGCTGTCCTTCTTGCCAGGACTGCGTTGGGAATGAGGGGCAGTGGTACAACGACACTGTTTCCGCCTCACATCCGGCGGCGCTGACCAAATCTTCAACTCATGGCATGCTGGTCCCGAGCGTCACACTCGACCTCGTTCTTCGTCGACCCCGTGCAACGCTGCTGCTCAGAGCACGGCCTGTCACTACGAGGAGAGTTTGGGCGCTAAGCAGTAGCCGGGAAACTGGACCCTTTTCGGGACGACATCTGAGGTTCGTATGTGGCATCACGGTCTTGTCTGCTGATCTTGCGTTGTGTGGCACGGGCACTTCATCCATGGTTGCCGACCGGCAGACCGGCGATGCCGCGAGGGTTGCTCCTCCTCGACAGCGCCGTGTACTAGCACGGGGTTTTTTTCACGATCATCTGCCACAGGGATCCTGCCTGCCGAATCCGTCCCCTCCTGTCGGCCATCACGGCTTCCTCCCACTTGCTCCCCACCTCGAGATCTGCCCACAGGCAGCTGCCCTCCAGCTGCACATGTTCCTGCACCGCCTTGCCTGACTGCTCCTCAGGCAAGCATGGTTTGGACAACCGCTGCCAAGTATATCCTGCTGACCTGGCTGCTGGCCGCCTGCTGCTCAGGGGCTGCCCAGCCTGTCGCACTAGGTGAGGCTTGCAAGGTAGCCTGTGAAACATAGAAGGTGGCAGGTAGTCGACACCAGACTAGCTGCAGAGCTTGGGCTGGCGTGGAACCTCTGGCTGAAACTGCCTCTACGTGCAACAGCCATGGGTATTCCGCTCCTGCTTGCCAAGCAGCCCACCTGGCCCCGCTGATGGTGCTGCCATGCAGACGGCAACCTTGCCCGAGTGTTCTGCAGCAGCCCTGCCGCTAAGCAACTGACCTGTGGCTGGGCCAGCAACAACGAGCTCAGTAGCACCTTCCTAGGCTGTGCCTTCTGTGGCACCATCTGGGCTGGCCAGCCCCAGCCACTGCCCCGCGCCCTGGTCCAGGACACCAGCTACCTGCAGTACTATCCGCAAATCATCAGCCTGGGCTGCCCTGAGCGTGTGGTGGTCAGGACGGTGTTCAAGGTGTTAAGCGAGGCTGCCTGCTCCCGCCTGCTGACTGACCAGCTGGGACCCTTGGCCACCACCACCTCTTTCATCACCCGCTGTGAGCTGGAGCTGCCCCCTGGCAACGAGGTAGAGGCGTCCGTTAAGTCCAGGGAGGTGAACTGCAAGCCTTGCACTACTTGCGCCGACTGTGCCCTGAAGGAGGGGCAGTGGTACAGCGACACCTTCAGAACCAACTTTGGCGGCTGCAAGGCGGTGCTCAACTCAGCCAGTAAGTATGAGCCAGCCATCGCGGCAGTGCTAATGAACCCCGGCGCCAAGGTACTGCTGACCAAGTTTGAGGTGCAGGAAGATTAGCCAGCGATGGGAGCCGTGAAAGAAGGGAAGACGATGTCCGTGCCATAGGCGTGGAGTAAGAGAGGAGGGTAGCATGGAGTGTGTCCTCTTGCTGCCCTCCCAACAGAGGCAATGGGATAGGAGGGTCGTCAGGCTCCCAAAGCCGACAGTTCCAAGCTGTGCATGGGACCCATCATCCGCCCATGTGATTGCCCATGTGCGCATGCATCATGCGTCAGTGTCTGAGGACTAGCATACAAGTCTGAGGACTAGCCCCGTGTGTTGAGGCCGTTGGGCTATCAGGTCGTTGTTGCACCCTGGACGAGTCGTTCTATAGATAGGTGGTCAGCCAGCATGCGTGGTTCCAGCCTGGACGGCTGTGGGTGTGAAAAACGTACTAGTAGAACTGCAGTTGAGATGGTTGCCATAAAGGCATACGTTGTGCACCTAGCTTAGCTATTTAAACGTTGTAAGTGTTCAAGTACTAGGGATGGGTACTACGATGCAGAGCATGTTGACTGTAAGCATGTCGGCCTACTTTTAGCCACCGCCTGGTACTGAGCCCGGAGGGGCTTGCCGAGGTTGGTCAGAGCGGGTCAGGACAGCTCCGTTACTCCAGGGCTGCTTCTTCGTAGGGGGTCTGGATTGGGAGGGAGGGGTGGGTGGGAAGAAGAGTTTGGATGCAGTGCACGCACAGGTTGGACTCACCGACTGCAATGGCTCACCCCTCCCATTGAACCACCACGTAAGGGACATTTGACTTTGCGGCGTGCCTGGTGGGAGTTGAGTTGTCCTTTTAACGCGGAACGCCTTATCTTTGCGTTGCGCTTGCGCCTGCGCGCCCGAGCTGCTGGCACACCGGCAGTCTGCCAGGCACGCGAACGGTTTCGCTCTGCGCGATGGGCCTTTGTAAGTGCTGCTTCACAACACCCACAACGCGGGATGCGGAGTTCTCCGCTGCGGTACACTGCGGTACACTTTACGCATGGAGCCCAGTTTCCTCAACGTCATCTTACACAGCCAGCTCAGTCGCACTCTGCCTGCTCATTTAGATGCTGCAGCACCATGTATCGTAGGTCAGCACGCAAGGTGCTGGCTGGCACACACAACCCCACTGCCTTGCAATACTCGTTTAACATCTTCACGCTCAGCTTCTTGCCCAAGGTGCACAGCTGCTTCACGCTGTCTGGTGCAAATGAGCACAGAAGGGTGAGGCACTCATCGTCCCAGTGCTTGTCATCCCTCTTCTGATCGAACATGGGCATGGCTACAAAGGGCTTTGTGATGGAGGGCCTCATGCACACTCACCCCTTGGTGCGGGGGTCATGCATTGGGCACATGCACATGCAGTCTGTGACCACTCAACCTGGATCCCTGCAGCGGGGAAGAAGCAGCTGTGCATGCTCATAGAGCCGGGGATGGATGTTGCAAAGGCATGTGCATCCCGCTGTGGAGCACTGCAAAGCCCTACCTCCTGTGCGCTCAGCTCCAAGCACCACCGATGGCCCACACTTGCTCGTGCACGGTGAGCCTTGCTGGGGTCAGCAGCAGCAGCTGCCTTGTGATATGCATTGCAATGCTGCACAAACCCCAATGCATTGCACTTCCCAACACGATCAGCCAGGATCTCACCCCTCAACCACTGCTTCACCACCCCTCCCTCTGAATCATGCCTGCCCTTGAAGTGTGCTGTAGCCCCATAGCTCCACCACACCGGCACGCTGAACCTCTGTGCCATGCCCCAATGCTGTCGCATGGCTGGGGCGCCCTTGAACTGCCCTGCACACCCATCAGACCACATGTACAGCTGCCTCATGTCCATGTCATGCTCTGCCAGCAAGTAACACACCACCTGGTTTACTGCTGCTTGGGTAATGGCTGCCGACTGCTCCTTTCCATCTGTCATCACATACACGGTCTGCTCATAGTAGGCCCCCTCTTTGTTCTTGAAGTATGCACACGCAACGAGAATGCCTATCTGCTGCTGCATGCCAGTGCTCTGACATGATCTCAACGCTGCGCTCAACAGTCAGCTTCTCTGACCAATCACATGAAATCACGACCTTCCCATCCTGGCCTGCCTTGACGGCCTCACGGTGCTCACGGAAAACCTGCAGCTGGTGATGTGCCAACCGGTGGTGCCTGATGTACTCTGGCATCTGCTTGTTCAGCATGCCAACAGCATCACTCAAGCTCACCCTCATGCATAGCAGCTCACTTTAGCCTTGCCTGCTGCTGCTGCCGGCCGGCTGCCTACAGCTGATGATGGCTTTCCATACTGACGCACAGTGAGCATGACGCTGCCATCTGCATTCGGCTGCAGCTGTAGCCTGCGCGACTTGCAATGGAGGCATGTGCGCAAAGAGCATGCAAGGCCAGGCTGCTGGCCAAGCTCACAAGGACACAGGAAGAACTGCCGCATAGCTGTGGCGCTCAGGGGCTGGATTTTGCTGGGAGGTGGTGGGATTAGGATGGGGGAGTGGGGGGGGAGGGGAGGTGGCGAATGCAGCGGGACAGGCGGAAGGCCAGGAGTGTAGAGGGGAGGGGAGAGGGGTGGGGGAAGGTGGGAAGGGTGGAAGGGTGGGGCGGCCTGCCAACTGTCTACCCGGTCCTCAATGCATGCATGCTGATCTAGATTCTGTCGCGCTGCCTCTGACACCCAGTGGCGGTCCAGGCCAGTTTGTTGAGCAAATGCACTGACAAGCTGCTGCTCTAGCAATTCTGGAGGCACCAAGCGTGCCAGAACTCTCCTTGCTGTCACGTCATCTGTGTGCTGGCCCCCCTTCTTGCCACACGTGCCGGAGTCCATGAGCAGCTGCACTCTATCGAGCAGTAAGCATGCCACCCTCTGTTTTGTGGTGGGACACTGCTGCATGGCTTGTTGCACAGCCACCGGCAGCTGGGGGCTGGTGAGCACTCTGTTCCAACAGCTGAGCCTGCTGGTCTGCTGAGCCACATCGCTCAAACACCTCCATCAGCTCCTGACCCATGCGCTCAGTGTGCTTGTCACGGGGGCCTGCTGCTGATCCACGCTTCCTCCGCTTACACGGCTCCTGCTGCTGTGGCTGCTGGTTCTCCGCATGTGTGGCGGAATCATGGGTGGGAGCAGCCGGCCCTGACCTGCCCCTCCCCCTGCTCCTGCCCCTCCCCCTGCTCCTGCCCCTTCCCCTGCTCCTGACCCTCTCCCTGCCCCTGCCCCTGTCGGTGTGTGGTACACTGTGTTGCGCTGTGGCAGCACGGGTGGCAGCTGCGGGAGGGGGGGCTGGCGGGGGCGGGCTGGGGCTGGAGCGGGGGGAGGGGAATGGGGAGGGGGAGGGGGAGTGAGGGGGGCAGCAACATGCTGCAGCTTTGGCAGCCCCCCTCACTGTGAGGAACTGTATGGTGCTGGGTGACAAGCGTGCCTCCGTTCAGCAGGGCTGATGGCCTGCAGACAGGCCAAATTTTGGTCGTGCCAGGAACAGGGGTCGGGGCTAGGGCTGCAGCTGGGGCAGGGGCAGGGACTGGGGCAGCCCGGGGGGCTGGGGTGAGGGCTGGTGCGGGGGCTGCGATGAGGGCTGAGGTGGTGGCGAGGGCTGGGATGAGGGGAGGAGTGGGGACCAGGGCAGGGGCTGGCATGGGGGTTGGGGTTGGGCTGGATGAGTGGCTGCATGGAGGCTGATGGCATGCTGTATGCCGGCGTATTGACCTCGAAGTGGATGGCCCCCTGCTGCAAGGGTGCGGGGGTGCCAGGACCCTGCTCCCCAGGTAGTGCTGCCAACTGGGATGTCGAGAAGGGCCTGCAGCACATCATGGCAGGGCAGGTAGCCTGGTAGCATGGTAGCATGGTAGCATGGCAGGGCATCGCCCCGCTTCTCCCTCCCTTGCTACCTGGGTTGCATGATGTACTGTAGCGCAAACTCCAGTCGGCCAAGTTGTACCTCAGCATCTTGCAGTGTCCTGACACCTTGCTATCAGGCTGTGACCGCAGAAGGCGCAACAGAGGTGGCACATGCTGTATCTGCTGGAGAACTTCAGCAGCAATTGACCTGCAGCCAAAGGACCAAAGGAGCAAAGAAGGGCAAGGCAGTTCAGCGAAGGTCAGGCTATGGCCATAGCCAGGGCAAGGCTGGTGCAAGGCAGGGCTGGTGCAGGTCAGGGCTAAGGAGTGGAAAGCGCACCTTGCGGTGGCCCAGTCCTGTTGCTGCTTGGGCATGCTTGGGGGCATGGTCTGCTCGTCCTGCTCCTCAGTGGTGTGTCTGCATGACACCACACACAAGAGTGTGACGAGTGGTGCTTTCACAAGGGTGCCAGGTGGAATCGCCAAGTCAGCCCATCATCCAGCAGGGGCACTCACATGATGGGCTGTTGCTCCACGGCAGGTGAGGTCACAGGGTTGGTGGCAGGCCTGGTGAGGATGGAGAGCCCCGGTGAGGTGCAGCAGTGCCGGCAGGGCTGGGTGGTGCTGGCTGGACCCCTGCAGCTGTGATGGGTGCGAGGGTGGTTGGTCTGGGAGATGGTGGGGGCAGGGCGCATGGGCTGGCCCAGGCTGTGCAGGTGCTTGCGTGGGTGTGGAGCTGAGACGGGGCATGGGCTGGAAATGGCTGGCTGGCTCCTGCCCCCGTCTCGGCAAGAGTTGAGACTTTGGCAGGGGGTCCACAGAGAGTTCCCTAGCCAGTGACGCAAGGCTGGAGAGTTGCAATGAGTTGCATGGTTGTCAGCCGGGCATCAGCAGAGTGGGGCAGCATGGAGGAGGGTTTGCCCACCTTTTGGAGCCTAATCCACAAGGGATTGATGCAGCTGCCACTGCTCTGCTCCTACTGTGGTCTCCTCCAAGTTTCAGAGCCCCTGGACCAGCGCATGTTGGTCACGATGTTGGACATGGGGTCGGGCTCCTCGCACATCGCGCACTATTCATCGCGTCAATGAGGGACTGACAGATACTGGGTCAGCGTACATCAAGTCCGCAGGCTCGGTAGGGACGGATACCCGGCAACATGCCCGACCAGCTCGGCGCGTGCCTCAGCGCGGCCGCATTCCGACGCTTCAATCCGCGTACAAACCCGTGCAGAGATGAGTCCGGAAAAGCCGTTGTCCCTTATCGTTAGGGGGTTCAATGGGAGGGGTGACCATGAGCTGTTCTAGGTTATCACACAACCGAATCCCAAGTATATCTCACGGGAAACCCAAGTTGCTTGTAAAGGCCATGAGATGGCTCGCCTTATGTGTATCCGCACTGTTTGTGTTGACCCCGCCTTTTTCTTGGCCTGTCAAAATGGCAACTTTGCTTGGTCATGCAGGTCATCAAGGTCCCCGAGGGCGCAGTGCTGCGCGGCTGCAAGAAGACCAGGCGCAAGCTGCGGGAGCACCACCGGCTGCGGGCTGAAATCCACTCCCAGCTCCATCTTCATAACGTGCCTGGTGGGCTACCCTACCCCGGGCTTCCCCAGCGCACCTCAGCCTCCAGCCGTGCAGCCCCCCCAACCCCCTGATGCTCCCCCTGCCCCTGCCCAGCCTCACCTGACCTGACCTGATCTGACCTTCTACCTGACCTGACCTGACCTTAACCTGACCTGACCTTATACCTGACCTGACCTTATACCTGACCTTATACCTGACCTTATACCTGACCTGACCTTATACCTGACCTGACCTTATACCTGACCTGACCTTATACCTGACCTGACCTTATACCTGACCTGACCTTTGACCTGACCTGACCTTTGACCTGACCTGACCTGACCTTTGACCTGACCTGACCTTTGACCTGACCTGACCTTTGACCTGACCTGACCTTTGACCTGACCTGACCTTTGACCTGACCTGACCTTTGACCTGACCTGACCTTTGACCTGACCTGACCTTTGACCTGACCTGACCTTTGACCTGACCTGACCTTTGACCTGACCTGACCTTTGACCTGACCTGACCTTTGACCTGACCTGACCTTTGACCTGACCTGACCTTTGACCTGACCTGACCTTTGACCTGACCTGACCTTTGACCTGACCTGACCTTTGACCTGACCTGACCTTTGACCTGACCTGACCTTTGACCTGACCTGACCTTTGACCTGACCTGACCTTTGACCTGACCTGACCTTTGACCTGACCTGACCTTTGACCTGACCTGACCTTTGACCTGACCTGACCTTTGACCTGACCTGACCTTTGACCTGACCTGACCTTTGACCTGACCTGACCTTTGACCTGACCTGACCTTTGACCTGACCTGACCTTTGACCTGACCTGACCTTTGACCTGACCTGACCTTTGACCTGACCTGACCTTTGACCTGACCTGACCTTTGACCTGACCTGACCTTTGACCTGACCTGACCTTTGACCTGACCTGACCTTTGACCTGACCTGACCTTTGACCTGACCTGACCTTTGACCTGACCTGACCTTTGACCTGACCTGACCTTTGACCTGACCTGACCTTTGACCTGACCTGACCTTTGACCTGACCTGACCTTTGACCTGACCTGACCTTTGACCTGACCTGACCTTTGACCTGACCTGACCTTTGACCTGACCTGACCTTTGACCTGACCTGACCTGACCTGACCTGACCTGACCTGACCTGACCTGACCTGACCTGACCTGACCTGACCTGACCTGACCTGACCTGACCTGACCTGACCTGACCTGACCTGACCTGACCTGACCTGACCTGACCTGACCTGACCTGACCTGACCTGACCTGACCTGACCTGACCTGACCTGACCTGACCTGACCTGCGCTTTGTCAAGCTGTGCGCCAAGGCAGCCAGGGCCAAGCTAGGCTGGAGCGGGGAGGAGGCGCAGCTGTTCATCAGGATGGCGTGCGGGTATGGCATTGACGCCAAGAGCTCGGAGCTGAAGGCCGCCACCCTGGACAAGGGGCATGTGGCGGACCTGTTAGAGGAGGCCAACACGCACCGTCGCCTAGTGGGCATGAAGAAGCAAGGCTCCCTGCAGGACACCCTGCCCCTTCCCTGCCGCATGCGCCATGCAGTGCATGTGTGCCAGTGGCTAGAGCGGTGGCAGCAGCCCCCCACCCCACCCGCATCAGGGCAGCCAAAGCGCGGCAAGAGGCGTGGGGTTGGTCCCCGGACCCTGACCTGCCCACCCCCCTTCACCCTCACCCCCATGGCCAGGGTGGGGGTGCACTTCATCAAGGTGGACAGCAGGGTGCTGCATGGGGTGTGCAAGCAGCTGGGCCTAACCAAGGAAAGCCGGGCAGCATTCACCTCAGGGCCAGCACTGAGCCATCACTGGGCCAGGTGGTTCAACGCCAACAAGCTCCGCAACAAGAAGTTTGCTTTCGAGAGGTTGGTGGACACAGATGGTGTCAGCGTGTGCTTGCACTACACGCGCCCCCTTCCCCCTCCTCCAGCCCCACCCCCAGCTGCCAGCAGCAGCAGCACCAGCAGCTGCCCAAGTGCAGCAGCAGCAGTGGCCCATGCAGTGGGGCTCCCCCACATAGGCAGGGGCATAGCTGAGATGCGTGAGTTTGTGTTTGACCCCGACACACAGATTGGGGTGGGCATCGACCCAGGCGTCACCCAGGCAGTCAGCGCTGCCTCTGGGGTGTGGGATCCGCAGTCAGACCAGCTGATGGCAGACCAGCTGCGCCGGTGGAAGCTGACCAAGGGCCAGGTGAAGCATGCCAGCGGCCTGAACAATGCCCGCCGTGACACTGAGCGGTGGCTAGCACCGATCAAGCCCCACCTCCAGCACCTGGCAGCAGCAAGCTCAGCCGGCACCTCCCTGGAGGCCAACCTGAAGCACATCACCGTCACCCTGGCCACCTGGGATGCGGTGTGGGAGGTGTACCTGGACCCCAAATGGTCACGGCAACGGCTGAGGCTGTACGGAGCCCAGGACCGGGCGCTGGAGCAGTTCTTCAACAAGGTGAGAGTGGGGGAGGGAGGTTAAGGGGTTAGGCGTAACGTGAAAAGGTACCTGATTGTGCCATGCCTAGCCTAGTGCCACCATGTCAGCCAGCATGTATGTGCCTTGTGTGCATGGCTGCAGTTGGAGGAGGACATGGCTGAGGTGTCCATGGAGCGCCATGGGCATGCCAAGCAGCTGGTGGTGTTCTTTGGCGCTGCTACCATTGGCACTGGGGGTGGGTGGGGTGCTGATGCAGTGCTGCGTGCTTGCCGCAAGGTGGTGTGCAGGCCCAGGGGCACAGACGAGCGGCGGGGCAGGGTGGTGCTCGTGGATGAGCACCGCAGCAGCCGGGTCAGCTCAGCAGTGAATGGCCAGCAGCCCTGTGAGGAGGAGCTGGACAAACTCAGTGCCACCAGGCCTGCAGGCTGGAAGCCACCAGCAGGGCAGGTGGAACCCCGCCTGGTGCGCCCAGCCTGGAGCCAGAAGCGTGGCCAGCCAGTGCGGGGCCTGATGTGGTGCCCTGTAGTGGCCCCCCGCAAGCCCCCACAGGCCCCACGCAGCAGCCAGGCAGCCACACAGCCAGCAGCCTCAGAGCCAGGGCCCAGCACTCCCCTGCCAGCCAAGCGCAGCAAGCGCACCAAGGCTGAGCCGGCAGCTGAGCCCACTAAGGGCAAAGGCAAGGGCAAGGCTGCCAAAGCTAAGCCAGCACCACAGCCAGGCAGGTGGCTGGACAGGGACTGCAATGCAGAGCTGAACATGCAGCGCATTGGGGAGAGCAGGTGGCGGCCGCTGGAGCTGTGCTACTGGCCAGACCAGGGAGCTCTGCCAGCCAAGGGCAAGGAATACCCTGGCCTGGGCTACAAGCGGCTGGGAGACAAGCCTCCCAAGGCCCAGCAGCAGCAGCAGCAGCCTGCTGTGGCACAGTAATGTGTGCCCCCTTTGTTGAGCTGTCATCAGCTTACAATTAGTGCATGCAGGTCATGCCAACTCTACATCATAGCCCTCGGGTCAGGCAATAGTGTAGGTGGTAGGCGGGCTCATGTGCCATGTGCACTGGGTTTACTCCACACAGCCCAATAACACTGTTTGAGTCGGGTCACTAATGCCCACTAGTATAATCCCGCTAGTGGCTGCTAGTGGTTACTACTGATCCGGCTCAAATGGAGGCCCTAGTGAGGGACAAGGGGGCTGCTTCTTCGTAGCTGCTTCTTCGTAGAACATGTTCCTTGGTTTGTCTAGACTGCCTGTATCTTGGCCATCAGGACCACAGGCATCACCCGCTGTGAGCTGGAGCTGCCCCATCACGATTGAATCATGTTCACCGAGTTTTTAAACATTCCAGGTTTATCAAAATCTCCATTCCTGCCATGTCCATTATTATGAGGCACAGCACACGACAAACAATCTTGTCTACCTCCGGCTAAACATGCAGCATTGTGCTTCTTTATGGTCTTCATTTCCGTCTTCGCTGCTGAGGGGTCTCAACTCTCGTCACTTGTCGTTATCTCGACGTCCTGTTGATTGCCTCCCTCCACACCTACTTGACGACAGCGGGACGCAATTCCTAGTGGAAGATCTGCTTTGCGCGGTCCATGAGGTATCGGTAGTCATGAGCCCAGCTCTCCACCCTGTTCTTGAACGAGACCGGGTCCTCGACAGCGACGGTGCCATGCTTCACTGTGAAGGTGGTGCTGCGGTACAGAGTGGCAGAAAGGCAGGAGAAGGAGCGGTGTAGACTGTGCTACAAGGGTGGTGGGCATGCAGGCAGGCAGGAGAAGAAATGGTGGTGGACATGATACAAGGGTGGCGAGCAGCCAGGGGTCGAGCCTAGAAACCAGGCAGGGACTGTGGGATGCACCCACATCAATGTCAAGCAGCTAGCCAACCGTGGCAAAGGCAGGCGCACCTTGTCTCACGCATGGCACGAGCAGCCAAGGCCTGACATGATACTGCATCAACATGTGCTCGTGTCGACAGTGATGTTGTGCTTCTTCACCCATGGGTGGGATGCATGTGATGCAACTGATGGCGAGGTACTTGAGGGAAGGAAGCTCGGGTCAGCTGTGGTGGGTTGGGAGGGGGTGGTCATGTCAGCTGTGTGGGTCTGGGAGGGGGTGGTCATGTCAGCTGCAGTGCGGTGTAGGAGGGGGGTGGTCATGTCGGCTGCAGTGCGGTGTAGGAAAGGGATGGCAAGACTCACGTGGACTTGGGAGTGTTGTGCACACCGTGGCACACTGGCACCAGGTACCAGGTAAACACGCCCTCCCTCCAAACCTTCACGTGGCCCCCATCCTGCGCGGGCCCATTGCAGCCCTCAGCACAACATGTCGCAGGCCAATACCCGGTATTGTCCGTATAGAACCTCTTGTGCGACCCCTTCTTGGCCTTAGAAACGCTCGACCCCACGATGTTGGTGACCTGCGGGGCAAGCACGCGCACCGACTGAAGCTGTGCAACTTAACTGCACACCGCAGGCCGTTGTCCTGAAGACTCACAGTCGTTCCACCACGCAAGGGCACAACCTCGACGTTTGGCTTGTTAGGTGGCATTGTCGCGTTTTCCTGTGCAGAGCATGCGCAGTACATGTGCAGTGACGCTGCCGTGCCCTCACACAACCCTAGGCGCATAGCCCTTACACTAGGCCCGCGATCCAATATGCAACACCCTGTTGTGGGTCAGGCCAAGGCCATCCGCTTTCCTTACTTAGGGTGATATGTGACATCGGCGTACTTAGCCTGCGTGGTGCTCTGCGATGGTTGGCACGGCTGTGCCCCATCGCAGGTATGGTGTTGTTCTAGCTGTTGCACGTAGGGCGTCAGCCTTTAGTGCACCGCAACGCATTTGTACTGCTGACCTTATCCGAACTAATGTAATTGGCACGGCTGTGCCCCATCGCAGGTTATGGGCCCACCCACTTCAATGTGCGGGAATCCAGAAATCTTTCAGATGGTGTGCACCAAGCCGTACCCCGTAAGTCTCGCCTGGTGAGCGCACCGGCGAGCAGGGAAGGGATGGCGATGCCAAACGCGGCTGCGATTCAAAAGTTAAGTGGGGACAATTGGGACGAATGGCATTTCGAGGTCAAGAATGCTCTAGCGTGCGCGGGGCTAGGCGCAGCTCTGCGGGTCACAGCTCTAGGAGGGCCGGGGGAAAGGCGGAGTGGGGCAGGTAGTTCGGGGTCGGGTAGCGGAGCTGCGGCTGGCACCTCCCCCATTTCTGTTGCAGCTGAGGCTGCAGCAGACGCCCTGCATGCGGCAGCTGCGGCTGCCACACCCACTGCCACTCCCACTGCGGCTGCGGCCGCATCTGCCCGTGCCCTGCCGGTCGATGTCGACGAGCGCGCACACGCTTTTATCTGTAGCACGGTCAACGTGCGCAAGTATAGGGGCCTTTGCGAGCGGCATACTACAGCCCGGGGGCTGTGGGAGGCTTTGCGGGATATGCATGTCAGCAAGGTGCTGGCATCCCGCTCTCTCTTGGTCAGGCAGGCTGCCAGCCTGCGCATGTCTGAGGGAGAGTCAGTACAGGACTATTGGGCCCGCGCAGAAGCTGCTTCATGAGCTGCAGGATGGTGGTGGTGGGCCAGTGCCCATCCGCTGTGACAGCCAGGGTGCAGTGGCGCTGCTGAAGAACCCAGTGGAGTCGCGCCACACACGCTCACGCGCCATGTGGTGCATGACGGCGATGTGCTTGCTGCGTTGCGACTCCACTGGGTTCTTCAGCAGCGCCACTGCACCCTGGCTGTCACAGCGGATGGGCACTGGCCCACCACCACCATCCTGCAGCTCATGAAGCAGCTTGCGCAGAAACAGAGCCTCTTTGGTGGCGTCAGCCGCTGCCTGGTACTCAGCCTCAGTGGTTGAGCGGGGTCAGGGTGAGCGGGTCAGGGTGGCTGGGTGCGGGTCAGGGTCAGGGTGAGCGGGTCAGGGTGAGCGGGTCAGGGTGAGCGGGGTCAGGGTGGCTGAGCGGGGTCAGGGTCGCAGCGGTGGGGTTGGAGGGAGCGGGTTTCAGGGGGAGTGTTACAAGTGCTTCCAGTGGGGGCATCAGGCTCACCAATGCCCTAACCGCCCTCGCTCCCCATCACCTTCACCCAGGGGTCACTCCCCGGTCACCTACAGTGGGGGGGCCAGCAGGCCACCCACTCCTGGCCCTGGGGGTGGTAGAGCTACAGCCTGGGGTGGGAGCAGTTCCGGCCGCGGCCGTGACCCCAGCCCTTCTGCCAACAGGTACCCTGCCTCCACCTCCCGCAGCAGTGTGGCCTTCCAGGGGTTGGCAGTGTCTGATGCCATGTCGGTGGTCTCCAAGCCGCTGCTCCGGGGGGAGTGGTTGGTGGATTCTGGGTGCAGTAGGCACCTGACGCCGCACCGGGATATCCTGCAGGGCTACGAGCCCTTGCCTGTGCCGCACACTATCATGTGCGGCAACGGCAGCACCATGGCAGCCACCGGTCAGGGCTCAGTGCAGTTCCGGGGTGCAGGTGGGGAGCTCACACTCCTCAATGTGCTGCATGTGCCAGCAGCAGACGGCAGCCTGGTGTCTGTGGGGAAAGCCACCAGGGCGGGGGGAGTGGTGCATTTCACCCCGCAAGGGTGCTGCATCAACATGCCGGGGACTGAGTGCAGCATCACAGCTCGTCAGGTTGAGGAAGACCTCTTTCTCCTTGACAGCCAACCAGTGCGCGCAGCCGATACCTTCAGCATGGCTGCCCGCATGTGTGACGACCCCTTGACTCTGCATCACCGCTTGGGTCACCCTGGTTACCGCCAGCTCGCAAGGCTGACCAGGGAGGGCATGGTGACAGGCACCAGCGTCAAAGCCGCCCACTGTGAGGCAGCTGCCGACAGCGGCAATCTGTGTGAGCCGTGTGTGCTTGCCAAGCAGCACCGGCTGGTTGCAGTGCAGCATCAGGGGCTGGGGGGGGCAGTGAAGCATCCGCTCGAGCTTGTGCACAGCGATGTGTGCGACATCAGCGGGCACGCCGATGCAGCTGTTCCCGCCCCATCAGGCATGCGTTACTTCGTCACAGTGCTCGATGAGTACAGCAGTCTGGTGGCAGTGGTGCTCATCAAGCACAAATCCGACGCCCCAGCTGCCATAATTGACATGCTAACACAGCTGCAGCGCCAGACGGGAAGGCGGGTGGTGGCCCTGAGGTCAGACCGGGGGGGCGAGTACATGGGTGCCGAGATGCAGCAGTGGCTGCGTGCCCAGGGTATCACGCACCAGCAAACCGCTCCCTACAGCCCTGAGATGAATGGCAGTGCAGAGCGTATCAACCGCACTCTCATGGCATGCGCTCGTGCCATCGTGTTTGCCTCTGGTGCCCCCAAGCACTTGAGTGGCGAAGCTATCCGCGCAGCCGCGCACCTGCACAACATCAGCCCTGTGGCTGAAAAGCCATGCACCCCTTTCGAGGCAGCCTTTGGCTCCAAGCCCGACATTGCGCACCTCCGGGTGTGGGGCTGTCCGGCCTATGTGCACGACCCTGCGCCTGACGGCAAGCTGGCCAGCCGCTCCATCAAGGGGCTGTTTGTGGGGTATGAGCCGGGGGGCAAGGCTTACAGGGTTTGGGCAGAAGGCAGGATCCACGTCAGCAAAAGCGTGGTGTTCGACGAGCAAGCGGTGTTGCGTCGCTATGCGCCCGCTCCTGTCTCCGGTCCAGCTGCGCTGGCTGCCCCGCCAAAGGGCGAAGCATCCAGGGGGGGGGTAGGCACAGAGGGTGCAGCTGGGGATAGCTTGGGTAGCAGGGGAGGGACCCCTGCTGTCACCCCCACCGTCACCCCCGCCTCAAGCAGCAGCGTCAGCAGCAGAGAGTGCGGGGGACAAGCGGGCGGTGGGGGACAAGCGGGCAGTAGGGGTGTACCCCCTGCTGCCCTTAGGGGTAGTCCAGGCTGGGACGGAGAAGGTGGGGATGGTGCAGGGTTAGGCGGGGCTGGTGTGGTAGGCTTAGGTGGGGACGGAGCAGGGGGAATGGAGCGCACGCCTAAGTCTTTGGCTGCGCCCGCACCTGAGCAAGCACCGCCAGTGCTGCGCCGCGGCAACCGTGCGCGCAAAGCTGTCAGATTTGACGACTATGTCACCATGTGCTACTCGGCACGTGACAGCGGCAGCAGTGGCGATGAGGGTAGTGGAAGCTGGGGGGGCAGTGGGAGCGTAGACCAGGGGGGTGGCACGGCCTCTGCAGATCCCCGCTCTTTCCGTGAGGCCATGTCAAGGCCTAACGCGGAGGATTGGGGTCGGGCCATGGACGCTGAGATTGCCAGCCAGCTCGCGAATGAAACCTGGCAGCTAGTGGACAGGCAGGTGGGCATGTCAGTCCTGCCGGGCAGATGGGTGTTGAAATCCAAGCTCGGTCCGGACGGCAGTATTGCCAAGCTCAAGGCTCGGTGGGTAGTCAAGGGGTTTAGGCAGCGGGACGGGGTTGATTTCTCTGCTGATGCCATCTTTGCCCCTGTGGTAATGCACACCACTCAACGCCTCATCTTCGCCTTGGCAGTGCAGAAGGGGTGGGGGCTTTGGCAGATTGACTTCAAGACAGCGTTCCTGAACAGCAAGCTCACTGATGCTGATCCGCTGATCTTTGTCGAGCAGCCAGAGGGGTATGAGGTGGGCAGGGGGCAGGTGTGTCAGCTGTTGAAGACCGTGTATGGGCTGAAGCAGGCTCCCCGTGCCTGGTACCTGTGCTTGCGCCAGCAGCTCGAGCAGATTGGGTTCAAGGCCTCAGCAGCCGACCCCAGTTTGTTCAGCATGCGTAACAGCAGTGGCAGCATGGTGCACATGCTTGTGTACGTCGACGACTGCATCCTTGCCTCGTCCGACACAGCAGCAGTGCAAGCAGTCAAGCAGCAGCTGCAGCAAGCCTTTGAGGTTCACGACCTTGGGCCAGCCAGGGACTTTCTCGGCATGCGCATCACCTATGACCGTGCTGCGCGCACCCTTCAGCTCAGCCAGCAGCAGTACATCGAGCAGCTGCTGCAGCGCTTTGGCAAAGCTGAGTGCAACGGCAGGCAGCTGCCCTTGGATGCTGGCACCAAGCTTGTCAGGGAGGGCGAGCAGCTAAGCAGCGCAGACACTCACACTTACCGTGAGCTGGTTGGGGCTCTTCTCTATGCCTCCACCTGCACACGCCCTGACATTGCGCTGGCTGTGGGTCAGCTAACCCGCTTCATGCAGGCCCCCACAGCTGAGCACGAGCGAGCAGCCCACGGGGTGTTGCGCTACCTTCGGCGGACAGCAGCTCAGGGGCTGGTTTACAGGGGCAGCAGCAGGGAGGGCATTCTTGGGTACTGCGACAGCGACTTCGCCAGTGACAGGGTGTCATACCGCAGCACCACCGGCTATGTCTTCGTGCTCAGTGCTGCTGCCGTGTCATGGCGCAGCAAGCTGCAGACCACTGTGGCTGCCTCAACCACTGAGGCTGAGTACCAGGCAGCGGCTGACGCCACCAAAGAGGCTCTGTTTCTGCGCAAGCTGCTTCATGAGCTGCAGGATGGTGGTGGTGGGCCAGTGCCCATCCGCTGTGACAGCCAGGGTGCAGTGGCGCTGCTGAAGAACCCAGTGGAGTCGCAACGCAGCAAGCACATCGCCGTCATGCACCACATGGCGCGTGAGCGTGTGTGGCGCGGCGAGGTGTTGTTCACCTACTGCCCAACGGCAGACATGGTGGCAGACGCGCTCACCAAGGCGCTACCGGGGCAGAAGTTTGGGAAGTGCAAGGAGGGCATGGGGGTTGGCTAGTCTTGCCTGTGCTGGAGTGTGTGGGAGCTTCCTGACTGCGTACAGCGGTTGGGGTGGAGTGTTTGGAGTCTTTAGAGGACAGCGGTTGACATGGAGTTTCTCTTAGCTGCGTACAGCAGTAGTGGCGTTCTATGCACATGTACTTGTGTCTTGCTTGTTGCATTCACTTCACTCTGCATGTAGCTTTGCTCTTTGCTGTCATCTAGT
This sequence comes from Haematococcus lacustris, assembly GCA_030144725.1. Classification (NCBI taxonomy): domain Eukaryota; kingdom Viridiplantae; phylum Chlorophyta; class Chlorophyceae; order Chlamydomonadales; family Haematococcaceae; genus Haematococcus; species Haematococcus lacustris. The sequence continues at coordinate 3,375,853 of JASKMD010000005.1, forward strand.
GCTCACGTGTGTTAGCATCACCTCTTCAACATCACATCATATCACCAACTTCACGTGTCTTGTGTGTGAGCTTGCATAAAACACGCATCCATCATGAACACACTGTCATGCATGTAGTTCTCTTCTCATGACGTACTCTGCGTTCTTCTGCTTTGCTAGCCTAGGCCTGAGTGGGAGTGTTGTGGGTCAGGCCAAGGCCATCCGCTTTCCTTACTTAGGGTGATATGTGACATCGGCGTACTTAGCCTGCGTGGTGCTCTGCGATGGTTGGCACGGCTGTGCCCCATCGCAGGTATGGTGTTGTTCTAGCTGTTGCACGTAGGGCGTCAGCCTTTAGTGCACCGCAACGCATTTGTACTGCTGACCTTATCCGAACTAATGTAATTGGCACGGCTGTGCCCCATCGCACACCCGACTTCCAGGTCTGTGCGCAGAGCGAAAATGGATTGCAACGTAGTAGACTTATAAATCACTCCGCGGCCCGCCTACCCGCACCAACCGGCCACCAGCACGCCTGCTCTCTCACCTCTACCGTGGCCTGGGCGCTGAGTGCTTGAATTCGCGGCTTCTTAAACCTCAGGCCAAGGTGCTCCTTGCCTGGGGCCGGTGGGCTCAGTTTAGCCAACATCACAGTTCCACTGGGCGCCATGGGGCCTCCCCCGACCGTTGGAGGTCAAAGGCTGAGTTACAGTCCCTACCAACCCACCCGACAAAGGCCATGATCTGGGCTGACCGCAGTTAGCAGTCTTGCACCTGACTTGGCTTGGGCGTCCAGCCTGCTGGCCTGGTGGGCTTGCTGTGGTTCAGACGGATCTCACAGGGCTGGGGGCTGTTCACAACTGAGCTGACCCGGACGGCACTTATCCACTGCCACCACCTTGCCAGGCAGCCTGTCTGTTTGCTTGCCACTGTGTCGAAATGGCATTGGCGTCCCACCCACCCAGCGTGCCAATGCCAGCATCGCCAAAGAACACCACCAACTGCGTGCGTATTCCCCATTGCTGCTGGCACACATCAGCTGCCTCCTCATCCAGCTGCATGGCACACAAGAGACACACAATGCGCAAGATGTCACATGATCACATGGGGGGTATACATCAGCCTTTGGCTCCGCCCCTTCCCCCTTCCAATGGCACACCCACGTTCTTGTAGAAGAGCACCAGGCGCAATGCAGCCTGAGCTTCTGCTCTGCCCACTTGGGGTGCATGTACTCCTCACACTGCAGCCCGGGTGGCCAGGGTGACGACCACATGCCCCTGAAACGGCCACCAGGGAGGTGCCTGCTGGGCTGAAGGCTGCCAGGTGCTGCAGCTCGAGCTTGATAGTGTCGCTCCAGCGCTGAGTATTGCGGCGGGCCTGGCTGAGGCCGCTGTCATGCGGCTCTTCTCTGCGGTTAGCTTGCACCTGTAGAGATTGGATAGTATGCCATACTCATCCCACACACCTGTGGCTGCGCTAACTGCCTGGATGGCGCCAGGGTCCAACCCCATGTCCATCTGGGTGGTTGGGTTGACCTGAACGCCCACCTGTCAGCCCGGTCCATGCCTATGTCAGCTGGTGGGCACTTGTCAGATGTTGTTGTTGCTGCTACTGCTGCCAGAGGGGCCTGCTGCTGGGGTGCTGTTGGTGTCACAAGGGCTCGCGAGGCCAGAGGGGCCAGAGGGGCCTGCAGCTCCCTGAGAGAGTGTGAGGGGGCGTGTGTAGTGCACACACACACACACACATACACTGACCCCATCAGTGAGGGACCCCTTGTTGGCCAGAATGTCTGTCTTGAAGAGCCTGTTCCAATACACGTGGATGGCATGCTCGATATTGCTTAGCATCGAAGGCTGCCTCAGTGGCCTTAGTCAGGCCTAGCTCCCTGCAAACCTCATGCAAAGCCCGGCTATCCATCTTGATGAAGTGTGCACCCTAACCCCGGTGACCCTTGCCCCTGCCCTGCTCTGCCTTTGCCATTAGGAGGTAGTGCTGGGTGGTTGGGGTACCTTTAGGCCACCAAGACATCAAGAACTAACACTGCAAACAAGCGGGCCAAGAAAGCCAAGGGCACCTGGCCGGATGGACCTAACTGACCGACTCCTTGCCTTCGCCACCGACGGGGACATGATTCCGAGAACGCATTTTCCTAGTCGCTGCATTACACCCCTCCACTCTATTCAAAATGTGTTAGCCAAGCCAGCCTCGTTTGGCAACCTCCGGTCACCAATGTAGGCATGCGACGGCGAACATGCTGTCTGCCTGGTCATTTCGGCTAGTGCGGCGTGTCGGCCAACTGATTCCGTTAAAAAGAGTATAGATTACGCGCGAAATGAAAGGTGGGGGGTGGAGCGAAAGTTGAGCTCTCTGCAGTTGGCAATAGCAGTAATGTCGCCCGAAGGGCTGCAAAATCCCAGCTTAACCCTCGCGGTCGCGGGGGGTCGCGGAGGGTCGCTTGAGGTCGCGGATGTCAGCCACGAGCCAGTGGGGTGCGTTCCCTGGCGGCCCCTTTCCCGCTTTTTGTCCCTACCTAGCGCACGATCGGATGCTCCCGCCGCAACATTCCCAGACGGGCGCAGCTCCCTCAGGGCCAGGTTCGGCCTGTTGGCGACAGCCCTTGATGAGCCATTGCCGTTTTTCGAGCTGTGGCCGTATCTTCAGCAGCACGGCAGCCACTGCCTGGCTTGGTCATACTTCCAGGTGTGCTATGACACATTCTTGCTGTTAGACTTTCAGGAGCTGCTTGTTGCAGCGAGCTGAAGGCAAATGCATGGCTACTATCATCTCAGCAAGCCTATGAACTCCTATGTCATGAGTTGTAGCCATGTGCATGCAGGCGGGCTTGCGACACTTCTTGCTGCCCGGTGTGGGCTTTGTGGCATACACTCCCATGCAGCAGCCTGCGTACACCCAGGTCATTGTGTTGGGTGCACCTGTGTGCTCAAAGGAAAGGTGCGATTACCTTGCTGCTCATACCTTGCTGCCCATACCTGCCCAAGCCCATAGACTCCTATGTCATGAATGACAGCCTCGCCGCACCTTCAGGCTCGTCTGCACAGCCCAGCTACCACAAAGTGGCTTGGTGTGACCATCTAGCCAGCAAGCGCAGCCATGCAGCCAAGCATGGGGAGGCCCATTTTCAATTGCCACTGTCATCATCAACACATGCGCCCGCACCCCATCACCACCCACCGACACCAGCTACTGCTACTGCTGCTGCTGCTGTTGCCCAGCATCACACCAAATACAAACACCACCTGGCTGCTTGTTTGCTGACGTGGCAGTGGGGGCTCTAAAGGAGGTTGCTGGTGAGCCAGAGCCATGTGAGCATGCCACAGCTACCCCAGTGAGGGGCGGTGCTCCGGCTGACGCGGCATGGCCTGCACCTGCACCTGCACTGCAGCGTGGGGCAGCTGCTGAGGGTTTTCCTGTCGCGCTACCCTCGCGCCATGTTCATGCAAATCCCACATGAGCTGGGGGCGCATTTGAGGTGCGGGGGGCGGGGAGGGAGATGAGGGCATGAGTGTGGTGGGCTGTGATTAAGGTCAGGGACAAGGAGTTAGAGTGGGGCTGGGAGGGTGGGAGGGAGCAGGGGTCGGGGCTGGCCGACAGCGGCACAGACACAGAGCAGGCGCCCTCTTGTGCTTCCCTGTGGCCCATGTGGTGTCCTCATGCTGATTGTCCTGTGCGGGGTGGGGCTAGACACGGAGCACAGAGGCGGAGTGGTGTCCTCATGCTGACCATGCTGTGCATGCGGGTGGGTCTATGTGCAAGCCCACCTGCTGCCTCTGCCTCTGCTTCTTTACAGTGCGGAACACGGGTACCTAGTGAACGCTCTTGGCGGAGAAACGCAGCTGGATGTCAGCAGCTACAGCTACAAAGGCAACAACAAGAAGGCGCTGCGTCTGGTGGCAGCCAGGGCTAAGAGGGTGAGGGGCAGCATGGGTGCGTACCAGGTTTTTTTTCAGAACAGCCAATCTGATGCTGGTCACGAAGGGTCCAGGACCATCCCATAACTGGTTACGCAGTTGGTCCCGACTGGTAACGAAAAACAGGTATCGCAGCATTTTCTTATGCCAAAAATCATTTTGTATTGAATATTATACACAAAAAGACATTTTGCAGCTACGAAGCAGCCGAGGCCAGCCAACGCAATGGCCCGTTTGGTAACGAAAGCCTGGCCTAGAAAACAAGCTTTTGGTTCCGGTCGTTACGTCTTACGCAAAAAAAAATCACTGGTGCGCACTGCCTGAGTAGTGCCAGCTGCCTCACCCTCCTGCTGCATTAAAGGCCTCAGGGCCTCAGGGTCAGGTGGGCGTGCAGGTCGGTTGAGCCCCCTTGGCCACTCCACATGGCCTCACCCTGCAAGCAACGCATGGTTCCCGCACCGGCGCTATGGTCAGTTGGTCAGTCACTCTCAGTCGCCCACGCTGAGAGTGGCACCCTCCACACAGGCACACAGCCACTGCACCTCCACAGCTACCTTGCACGCTACCGGCCGCCTTGTCACATGCACACATAGAGTGACTCTCATCCCATTCAATGTGTAACCCATGGCAGCGGTGGAAGCAG
>JASKMD010000005.1:3385403-3491890 GCA_030144725.1 Haematococcus lacustris
GGATGCCTGGGCTGCAGCCAGCATCACCACAAACAGCAGGCCGGCAGTGGGCAGGCAGGCCCATGCAGTGCTAGTGCTGTTTGCTGAGCATGCGAGGTGGTGCATTTGAACTTGCTCTCAACACTGGACATGGCCTATCACATTGACTTGGCTGTTTCTGGAATGGCTCTCAACACTGGCGAGGTGTGGGCAGGCAGACCCATTCAGTGGGAGTGCACGATGTGGCACTGGACATGGCTGATACTGGAGTCATCGCTCAGAGTACTCGCAGCGTCACTGCCTGCTGGCCTGTGGTTGGGACGCCCCCCCGGACAGCCAGGATCACCACACATCAGGCCGGAAGTGGGCAGGCAGGCCCAGACTATTGACAGCGCCAGCTGGCCTGCTGGCCTGTGGTTGGGACGGTTGGGGCAGGGACAGCAGGAATGCAGCAGGTGGGCCGCTGACTGTGCTGCAGCTGATGCTTCCTTTGCTAGTGGCTGGTGTTGGTCACGACTGTCATTGCTGGCTTAGCCCGCTGCCTCCTCCCTGCCTCTGCCACCACTGGTGCTGCCCTGCCCCTGACTGTGAAGGACCTTGGCGGCAGCGAAGGCGCGATATGGAGGAGGGGCCTCCGGGCTTGAAGCGCGGGGCCAGTATGACGACCCAGCTACTCGGTGGGTCTAGTGGCGTCTGCTAGCCCCGTGTTGCTGAGCAGGCCGGGCAGCGACAGGTGGGCTAAGTAGGCTGCTGCAAAATGGGTGGGCCTGGCCGCGCGAGGCACCTTACCGTGATGCTGAGCAGGCTGGGCAGCAGCAGCAGCAGCAGCCAGCAGCGGCAGCGGCAGCGGCAGCGGCAGCAGGCTACCGGTATGGCTGAGTAGGCTGCTGCTACTCAGTGGGTCTGGCGGCTGGAAGCTAGGAAGCGGCAGCTTCATGTGTAAGGTTAGGTTCAAGGCCAGGGTCAGGGTGCACCTGGTTGTGGCTGGCATCAAGCCGAGGTGTCAAGCTTCCCTGCCGAGTTTGTTGAGGCTGCACCATGCCATGTTGGGCGGCGATGCGAGGCCGGCTTTCTCACCAGGAGCAAGCAATGACCAGGACTAAGGAATGCGGGGAGGCGGTGCTGCTGCAGGAGCGTCAGGCAGGAGCATGATGTAGAAGGGGGCTGGTGGAGCAGAGTGGGTGTGAGGCACCTGCTGTGGTCTGTGCGGTGGGGCGACACAGCGCCGTGTGCATGCATGTGTGGAGTGCAGGTGGCTGCCCATGTACATCGCCATGCCCCCAGGGGCCACCCTCACTGGCCAAGACATGCTGCAGGTGAGGGGGAGGTGCGAGGGGGAGGTGTGAGGGGGAGGTGTTTGGGGGAGGTGTGAGGGGGAGGTGTGAGGGAAAGGTGTGAGGGAAAGGTGTGAGGGAAAGGTGTTGGGGGGAGGTGTGAGGGGGAGGTGTGAGGGAAAGGTGTTGGGGGGAGGTGTTGGGGGGGGGTGTGAGGGGGAGGTGTGAGGGGGAGGTGTGAGGGAAAGGTGTTGGGGGGAGGTGTTGGGGGGAGGTGTGAGGGGGAGGTGTGAGGGGGAGGTGTGAGGGAAAGGTGTTGGGGGGAGGTGTGAGGTGGAGGTGTGAGGTGCTGCCTAGTCAGGGGGGTGCACCTCAGGTGTGGGCTAGGTAGTATATGGGTCTAGGGCTAGAGGGAGGGTGGGTCCAGGATACAAATTAGACAAGGTGAGGTGCAAACCCAGGCACTGGGGCCTGGCATGGGCCTCGCCTGGGGTACCTTGGCTTAGTGGTGGCATGTGCTGCACACGCCGCCCTGAGTGTAAAGCTGCCCCGCTTTCGTTGCTCCAAGCCAGACTTGGAAACGCGGACCTTGGCTGCAGATGGGCGTCACCACGGGCATGTTGAAGGGACTGTTTCATTGCTCCAAGGTCCTCATGCGGGAGGCGCTGGGCAAGGCGTTGCGTAAGACAGGAAGTTTAAAGAAGAAGGCGGCGGAGGGTCGCGGGGAGGAGGATGGCGGGAGGGACCAAGACCGGGACGTGTGACACAAATTTGCGTGATGGGACGCGGGCGGCGATAGTCGAGTGATCTTCGACATCTGCATTGCATGTGTGTCGGTCGTGCGATATAGCGCATGCCTGCGTGCACACCCGCGGAATGCTACCCAGGAAAGCGATCGATGATGGCGGTTGATCATGGAAGCGTTGCACAACACACTTAGCCTAACATGCATCAGCCTCGTCAGTGACAATGATTGCGTCAGTTGTGCTGCCCTGTTGTTCCCACCATGCAGTATCTAGAGGACTGTTGCTCGCCATGCACTGGTGTTGTTGGAGAGAGTTCAGCATGTCAGTTGCCAGCCTTGGATAGCAATTGTCAGTAGGCGGCTGAGGGTTTGATGATGATTATGATGATGATGGTCATGGGAGCATTGAACAACACATCATGTCAGTGAGAGTGATTGAGGTAATCGTGGTGCCAAGTATTGCATACTGTAAACAGCTCGGACGACTGCTGCGGGCCATGCACTATGCCAGTCAACCCCACCATTGGCCCCTCTGTTTCGGGCACGACTGTTGAGTCCATCGCGAGACACGGAGCACACCGCTGAAAACCAACGTCGCCGGCCATGGGAAGCAGGCTGATCAGGGTGGTACACAGTAAAGTGCCTAATTCTGGCCACCCCGTTCCTCGTGTTCTCTCGTTTCTTCGCTGAAAGCCCCCGTTTTTTTGCCGCGCATCGCATTGTTAGGTAGTTACAAGGGTGGTTGGCGGGTCGCGTTATGTTTGCGCATTGTGGGAGGAGAGATCCTAGCACTGCCGGGACCGCCGGTTTTACCCGCATCCGGAGTTAAGGCCCGGCCGCGACTACCAGGAGCGTTTCAGGAAGCTTCCTCAACGCTCCTAGATACCTTGGTAGGTAACATAGATGGTACAGTCGGCGCGCTGTGTCAAATGTGCGGCTGTTCGGCGGCAGCGCTTGTCATGTTGGCTCGAATATTTCTCATGTAGCAAAAATTGGGTTTTCTACTTGCAGAGCTCAGTCTCCGGCCCCTGCTCAGATGACCACCGCTTCTACAACAGGCAGGAGCTGGAAGAGCAGGTTCTACAACAGGCAGGAGCTGGAAGAGCAAGTTCTACAACAGGCAGGAGCTGGAAGAGCAGGTTTCCATCAGGGCAGCTAAGTATGGCGGAGGGGCTCGCGTGTAAGGGGGGGTGGCACACTGTGATGCTTTAACTTATGACTCACAACACAACTTCCTTTAACTATTCCTATTGCATTTGGTGATCAACCCCATGGTGAATACATGCCTTGAAATGCAGGGTAGGGTTTAAGTCAAAGTTGGGAGTATTGCAAGTGGCCAGATTTAGGTAGAGTTAGTTTTGAAACACCCTATTTTGGGGGTATGTCAGAGTTTTGGCCGTGTTGTTTCAAGCCTGTGGATCCCAGACATGAGCTTGCTACTGCTGAGCAGCAGGTTTCAAGCCCTACTCAGTGATATGAAGTTCATTCACTTTGGAGCAGTGGTAGAGAAGTTATGACGGTTTTGGCAAAGAAATGGCCGGAATTAGGCACTTTACTGTGTACGTGTCAGGAGGTATAGGCTGAGGTGTAGGGCGGCAGCGCCACGCAGCCAGCCATCTCCTCCAGCAGACCAGCGTCATCCACCTCCGCCAGCTCAGCAATGGCCCTGGGAACAACGCACAACAAGGGGAATCACAGGGGCACTGCCGGGTGTGTAGGTGAGACCTAGAGGTATGGGGGAGGTGAGGCATGGCCTGCAGCTTCGAAATGTTGGCAGGGCTGGTCGGGGCCGCCTGTGGCTTGAGGCCAACGGGGGGAAGCAGGCCCGGGTGCAGGGGGCTGCGCTGGGCTGCGCTGGGCTGCGCTGGGCTGCGCTGGGCTGCGCTGGGCTGCGCTGGGCTGCGCTGGGCTGCGCTGGGCTGCGCTGGGCTGCGCTGGGCTGCGCTGGGCTGCGCTGGGCTGCGCTGGGCTGCGCTGGGCTGCGCTGGGCTGCGCTGGGCTGCGCTGGGCTGCGCTGGGCTGGGCTGCGCTGGGCTGCGCTGGGCTGCACTGGGCTGCGCTGGGCTGCCTGCTGGCGAGGTGCTAGTGAAAGCTTGTAGACCAAGCGGTGCGGTGCAGTGCGGGTAGGGTGAGGGTAGGGCCAGATCAGGCCAGGCAGGTCAGGGCCGGCCCTCCCTCCCCTCCTCAATCCACCTGCACAGCTCAGCCCCTGCACTGACGTAGTCAGCGGCACTGAAGTGGCAGCGGTCAGCGGAGCGTCCACCCAGGGAGGCCTCCAGGGTGTATGCCCCGGCACAGCCCAGCTCCCGGTGAGCCACCACACGCGCTGCACCCAGCTTGGGCTTGCGCTGTACGGGCAGGCGCGCAACAAGATGTGACACAGGTCAGAGTAGGTGTACCTGGCTGCCCCGCCCCGGACAACTGAGAAGGCAAGAAGCTCCCTCTGGACTATAAGGGATGGCCGGCGGAGGCAGCCAGGTTCGCAGCAAGCGCAGCAAGGCTGAGCCGGCAGCTGAGCCCACCCAGCATACCAAGGACAAGGGCACAGGCAAAGGCAAGGCTGCCAAAGCCAAGCCAGCCCCGCAGCCAGGCAGGTGGCTGGACAGGGACTGCAATGCAGCGCCAAACATGCAGCGCATTGGGGAGAGCAGGTGGCGCCCGCTGGAGCTGTGAAGGTGGTCAGAGCAAGGGAAGCTGTCAGCCAAGGGCAAGGAGTACCCAGACCTGGGCTACAAGCGGGTGCGAGACAAGCCACCCAAGGCTCAGCAGCAGCCTGCTGTGGCACAGTAGTGTGTGCCCCCCCTATGGAGCTGTCATCAGCTCACAATCAGTGCATGTTTTGCATGCCAACTCTACACCATAGCCCTCGTGGTCAGGCAATAGTGTAGGTGGTAGGCGACCATAACCATGTGTATGCCATGTATAAGCCATGAGTATGCCATGTGAAGGGGGACACCACACAGACAAAACACCGTTTTGTAGTGGTCCACAATCAGTGTTCGACTGCAATGACGGCTCAAGGTTGAGAGCCAAGGTGCTGTAAGGGCAGGTGGAAACAAGTAAATGTGCAACAAGATGTGCTCACTCTAGTCCTGTGTCTGTCCCAGTCAGGGTCAGGGCCATAGTCAGGGCCATAGTCAGGGTCATTGTCAGGGTCAGAGTCAGCCATCAGTGCAGGGCAAGTGCAGGAATCAGTGCAGGACAAGCAAGCAGGTGCAGCCATAGGAAGGCTACTGTGGCCCTTATCAAATGACAGGGGGAGGGGGAGGAGGGCAAGGTTTGTAGGCTAGAGGGTAAGGGTCAGTGCTGTGTGGCCCGGACAATGGCGGACGAGGCTGTGAACCTGGGACTGCGCCATGAAGCATGTTGCCTTGGCTAGTCCATAGGCCAGGCAGGTGGGCGGCTAGCTTGGCGGGCAGGCAGGGGAGTGAGCGGGCTGGCCCATGCTAGCTCTCTCATGGCCCGTGATTCACCACCACAGCACACCTCGTGCACTCACCACTCGAAAGTTACTCTTTGCGAGGCTGAAAACTTGCGGCGAGCGTCGCGCAAGTAAGTATGGCAGCATGCGGACTCGTAGTCGCGCCGCAACTCGCGGCGACACCCCTGCGGCTGGACAGGCCCCGCCACTGGGCGAGCTGCCCGCCCCGTTGCACTGATGCCCATTGCTGGGCGAAGGGGATGAGAGTACTGCGGCCTGCCCGGACACTGACAAGCCTGCGATGCCGTCGGTGAGGTCGGAGTGCGACCCGCGTCGGCCAGGCGTGGGCCGTGGGGCAGCAGGTGAGTTGCTGCGCTGTTGTGCCGCGGGCTGGGTGGGCAGGCCGGCGAGGCTGGGCTCACATCCATAGCTGCGGACAGTGCCAGCAGCAGCCAGAGTACGATGTACCAGGTTTGGTGAGCGCATGGGTAGGATGGTACTAACAGCTAGCGGGGCAGGGCTGGTCCTCTTGTCTGGGTAAGGATGAACATGCCCCTGGCAATGAAGGGATAGTGCCAACACGGTACATGGCTAGATGGGTGAGGAGAGAGGGAAGGAGAGGTTGGGGAGGGTGGGAGATGTTCTTGGCTGCTTGTGCTTTCCACCAGTGTTGCAGCAAGTGGGTCCTGCTAAAGGAATATCCTGGGGCAATCCTTGGGGATATATTTGACTGACCTTCTCCTAGTGCCTAAAGCAGGAAAAGAGAAACAGCAATGAGTGACATCGCCTCCTGGCCTGATATTGGCTGCTTGTGCTTTCTTCTAATGTTGAAGCAAGTAGGTAAGGCTTGAGGGATACAACTGCCTGGGCTACTGCCGCCATTGCCGGCCATGATGCACTCACAAGAACACGTCTTCTTTGGTGGAGTGGCCGTGGATGTCGATGTACAGTGCCAGGCGGCTGGCGGGGCTGGCGGCCAGTGCCTGCATGAGGCGCTTGGTGTGGAATACTGTGGGCTGCAGCCAGCGCACAGGCCGCTCCCAGGTCCTACAACACACAGTTGAGCACAGTATGGCCGGCGCTTGGTGCTGTGGGCGTGGTTCAGGCGGCAGCAAGCAGGAGGGGCAGAGGCAGGAGGGGTCGGAGGAGATGGAGGGAGAGTGAGGGCAACGCAGGGTTTGAGATGGGGTGGGTAACAGGGGTTTGAAAGGGAGGGGTGGGTGGGCAGGTGGTCAGTCTGGTTGCCCTGCAGGCCCCACCTGTTGAGGTCACAGCCTGCCAGTGAGCAGCGGTAGCTGCCGTTGATGACGCCATCTGTGTTGAGCATGGGGATGAGCTTGAACACAAAGGAGGAGCGCAGCAGAGCAGCCTCCGGCGCCGCAGAGGTGAGGAAGTCCAGGATGCCCTACAGCGGCCAGCAGGCTAATGCGGATCAGACCAGGCCAGATCAGATCACATCAGATTATGTCAGATCAGTGGTGTTTGCGGTGTCCATGTCGCGGAAGGGGGCATGTGTTGATAAGGGTGATGGGACTACAGGCAGCAGTGTGCAGCTACGCAGCTGTGGGCTGAGCTGGCCTGGGGTGATGAAGGCTGGGTCTGGAGCCCTTCCTGAGCCATGTCCAGCAACCCTGCCCACTGCCCTACACCCCTGCCACTGCCCAAGCCGCCTGGTGCAGGCATGCTTCAAACACCCAGTTCCAGCAGCCTGCTGAGCAAGCCTGGCTCTCCCTGCTGTACACCAAGTGAGAGGAAGCAGCCCCTTTGGGACCTCTCAGTAGCCTCCGCCGTGAATGCTGTTGCATATGGACATGGCAGAGGGTGTAGAGGGTCATGGCGCAGCTTGACCTTGGCCTCAGCTGACACAAGGTGGCCCACCCCCATGCTGATGGTCAGCAACCTTTGGAGGTGCCCTTTGGAGGTGCCCTTTTTCTGTTTTCTACCAGCCGCCAGAGGGCACCACACATCCCGCACCAAGGCTGAGCCGGCAGCTGAGCCCACTCAGCCCACCAAGGACAAGGGCACAGGCAAAGGCAAGGCTGCCAAAGCCAAGCCAGCCCCGCAGCCAGGCAGGTGGCTGGACAGGGACTGCAATGCAGCGCTGAACATGCAGTGCATTGGGGAGAGCAGGTGGCGCCCGCTGGAGCTGTGCTGGTGGCCAGAGCAAGGGAAGCTGCCAGCCAAGGGCAAGGAGTACCCAGGCCTGGGCTCCAAGCGGGTGCGAGACAAGCCACCCAAGGCCAAGCAGCAGCCTGCTGTGGCACAGTAGTGTGTGCACCCCCTATGGAGCTGTCTTCAGCTCACAATCAGTGCATGTTTTCCATGCCAACTCTACATCATAGCCCCAGTGGTCAGGCAATAGTGTAGGTGGTAGGCGACCATGACCATGTGTATGCCATGTATAAGCCATGAGTATGCCATGTGAAGGGGAACACCACACAGACTAAACACCGTTTTGTAGTGGTCCACAATTAGTGTTCGACTGCAATGACGGCTCAAGGTTGACAGCCAAGGTGCTGAGCAAGCCTGACTGACATGTGAAGGGGAACACCCAGTGCCTACAGCCTGCTGAGCAAGGTTGGAGAGGGACAAAGCTCTGACCGCACCCCACCACCAGGCTCGACCAGTGCACCTGGGCAGCACAGGTTCTGTGGGTTCTGTGGGTTCTGTGGGGCGTCTGTCCTAGTAAGGGTCAGGGCCATAGTGAGGGCCAGGGTCAGGGTCAGAGTCAGCCATCAGTGCAGGGCAAGTGCAGGAATTGGTGCAGAACAGGTAAGCAGGTGCAGCCGCAGTGCTCCAATCAGTACACCTGGACAGCCAGGCTGCTGCAAGCTAGGCTAGCGCCCCTGCCTGCAGCCCAGCCAGCTGACCTGCATTATCCACGAGGCGCAGGTCTCTCCTGGGTGCACCCGAGCACTGATGACCACGGCTTCGCGCTGCCGCACCACATCTGGCGCTGCATTGAAGTCAGTGATGGTCAGCAGCTCGCACCGCGCCCCGCTCAGGCTCCAGCACAGCAGGGTGCGGGCCAGCAGGCCACCTGAGGGCTGGGGTGGCACCAGGGGCAGCGCGCCCAGGAGGCTCCTGCCGTCTGCACCCTGACCTGTGCCTTGACTTGGACCTGGCTGGCCTGCACACGCGCCCAGCCCCTGCCCCTGCCCCTGGGTGAGCCCTTGGCCTTGGCCTTGGCCCTGGCTCTGGCACAGGTCTGGGGTGGAGCTGGAGGTAGTCACGTGCGCACCCGGCCCCTGACCTGCCTGGCTGCCCCGCCCAGGACAGCTGAGAAGGCAAGAAGCTCCCTCTGGACTATAAGGGATGGCCGGCGGAGGCAGAGGCGGGGGTGGTGTGGGAGTGGGTCCGCCGGGCTGGTTGCCGGCCAGGCGGGCAGTCAGGCTGTTGAGGTGCTCCTGGCCAGAGGATGAGCAAAAGCAGCAGCAGCAGCAGGCAGAGCAAGTATGAGCCTGAACAAGCTGGCTAATCCCTATTATCTACAGTAAAATGCAGCCCCCGCCCCTGCTTACTGCTCCTGCCCCACCCCTGCACCTCAGCCTGCCTCTGTTTTCTACCAGCCGCCAGGGGCAACCACACATCCCTTCTCCAAGGTAACATTATCAGCGCTATTAATTGCGCTCTCCTAAAACCAAGCCAAGCCCAGTATTAATAAAGGGACTTAACAATAGAGATTAAGCTGCTAACCCGCCCCTGCACCTGTCCCTGCGCCTGTCCTCACCCGCCTACCTGCAGGTCAGAGTAGGTGTAGGGGTAGCAGCTGGCCACATAGTAGGTCCCTGGCACCTCAAACACCAGGGTGAAGGTGGCGCAATACAGCCCAGGACCCACCACCTCTGAAAGCCCGGCTGCCGCCAACCCACTAACTGCCGTCAGACCTCCCCCTCCACCCCCCTCACCCTTCACCCCCTCCCTCCCGACCTCTCTGGTGGCGACAGCAGCAGACCCCTCCCTGGCGTCACCCCTGCCCTCCCTGCCCTCCCTGCCTGCTCCAGAGGAAGCTGCAGAGGTGGGTGTCACTGTACTTGCTGGCTGGTTGAGGCTGCTGCTGGTCTGGCGGCCAGAGGCAGAGCCAGGAAGGGAGGTGGAGGAGGAGCGGGAGGAGGAGGAGGGGGTGGGGGAGGGTGCGCAGGGACCGCTGCCGTTAGTGGCGGTGTGGCTGGCTCGACTGGAGCGGACTGCGCTGGCTGCCTGCAGGGGGAGAGGTGGGACAGGGACATGGAAGGGAGAAGAATCGGTTGTAAGGACTTGAATGAAATGGCAAGAGGACAACGGGTCAGGTCGAGTTGCATTGTACCTGCCAATGAACCTGGTCAGGCCAGATCAAGGCAGTGTGGGACAGCAAGGTGTGAGGATGAGCACTGCCAACTCTACATCATAGCCCTCGTGGTCAGGCAATAGTGTAGGTGGTAGGCGACCATGACCATGTGTGTGCCATGTATAAGCCATGAGTATGCCATGTGAAGGGGGACACCACACAGACAAAACACCGTTTTGTAGTGGTCCACAATGAGTGTTCGACTGCAATGACGGCTCAAGGTTGAGAGCCAAGGTGCTGTGCAGTGCTGTTCGCAAGGCTGGGTCAAAGCAAAGGGATGAGCAATGGCCGCCGCCCCTTCCCACCTTCTTGACCGTCACCTTCTTAGGTGGCGGCGCAGGCTCTGATCCAGCAGCAGCAGCAGCAGCAGCAGCGGACAGGCGGCCCCGATAGGGCGAAGGGTAGTGCGTGATGCCTGACCCCGCCCGCACCCAACACCCGGTTGATGCTGAGGCTGGCACCAGAGCCCCCGCTGGCCCAGCACCCCACCCCTCCGCCACCTCCTCCCCCACCCCCTGCCCCTGTTGCCCCTGCCCCTGGGGCGCTAGCTGGGGCGGAAGCTGCATCTTGCCACTGACACGGTGGTCTAAAGAGGAGGCAGAGGAGGGGGAGGGAGATGCCACAGCTAGCCCTGGGCGGGGGGCGGGGCAGGGAGCTGGCACTGCCCCCAGGCCTGGCTGGAGCCCATGTGGTGGGAGAGGAGGGACGGTTGCCAGGGCCCATGGCGCCGCAAGAGCTTCCCCAAGATGGCCCCCGCCCACTGGGGAGGCTGGGAGGCTGGGCTGAGAGGCACAGCTGGCGGCTGGGGAGGGTGGAGCGAGCTGGTTGAGCCCGGGCCCTGTGCTGGTGGTGCGGTGGTGGGGTGGAAGCTGGGTAGAAGCTGGGGATGGGGCGGGTGAGGGGGCCCCACCTTGCAGGGCCTGCCCAGGTAGCACTGCCCGGCAGACAAGCGGTTGTTTGCCTCTGAGGAAGAGTGAGACCTAGGGTGGCAAGTGTGACCATGGCACATCACATGGCCAACTCATGCAGTAGAAGGACATGCCTTGTGCACTGTATGGACAAACCAAAGTTCCCTACCCATGAGTAGGTTGTTGGCAGGCACGCCATCATCCATGACCCAGCTGCATGTGGTGGCTGATGAACCTAGCCAGCAGGATCCCAGCCCAATCCATGGTCACAACATTGCAAGGGGTTGGTCCCCTGTGGTCCAGCCCTAGCTGGGTGTTGCATTCACAAGCCCTACACAAACGCACGTCACACACTACCTGCCTGCCTGCACCCACCCCCTGCCTGCATGCCCCAGGCACCTGCCTGCCTGCCTTGGGCACCTGCCTGCCTGCCCACCCCTCCACCCCTCCCAGTGTGTGCCCTCCTACCTTTTTCCTGAAATTCACCAGGTTGAATTTGTAAGGCACATTGGGCTGGACGTTGGACACTGCAAAGTAGAACCTGCACAGCAGCAGTGACCCACTGTGACCGACCTGAAAGAGGCGAACAGCTGGCAGATCTGGGGGCGTGTAGGACACCACAGGGGCAGCAGAACAGGGACATCATCAGCAGATGACATGTGACTTTTGTTGCAGTTAATGGTCACAGTAGGTATTTGTGTGAGCGAGCTTACCTCTACTTACTGCCCTTAATCCAGCCGTGGCTGTCTCCCTCTCCCTCTCCCTCTCCCTCTCCCTCTCCCTCTCCCTCTCCCTCTCCCTCTCCCTCTCCCTCTCCCTCTCCCTCTCCCTCTCCCTCTCCCTCTCCCTCTCCCTCTCCCTCTCCCTCTCCCTCTCCCTCTCCCTCTCCCTCTCCCTCTCCCTCTCCCTCTCCCTCTCCCTCTCCCTCTCCCTCTCCCTCTCCCTCTCCCTCTCCCTCTCCCTCTCCCTCTCCCTCTCCCTTCCCCCCTACCCCTTCCGCGCACCACTGGCACAGGTTGCCACCCTCACTGCGGTCGTTCAAGTCTGAGGCCATGAACAGGTCGTATTCGTTATCATACACCTGCACCGCTTCATGGCAGACAGACGTTGTAATGCCAACAGAGCTGAGGAAAGCGTGGCCACAATGCATGAAAAGTTGCCTGTTACTCTGTTCAGCCCTGAGCCCCACGACACGGTTCAGAAGGCAGGTATGGCCATGGTATGGCCAGCAGGTATGTAAGGCTAGGTCAAAGCATGCCAGGTAGGGAAGGATGTAGCCTAGAGCACACAAGTGGCGTCACATGCATCAGCAGCAGCGCTGTCTGCCACCTTTGCCAGCAGTGCTATGGGCTGGCAAAACAGCAGCAGTGGCGTCCGCCGGCCTGTTGCCTGCACAGCCCGTCACCTGCACTGCGGCACGCAGGTTGCCGGACTCGAACCCCGACTCAAAGACCAGCGGGGGGACGCTCAAGGGGGTCAGACGAGAGCCAGAGGGCCGTCCGCTGCCTGGGCCTGGTGCAGCTCACCAGCCAGTCCAGCAGCAGCAGCAGCAGCAGCAGCAGCAGCAGTAGCAGCAGGCGGATCAAGAAACAGCTATAAAGGCTTATGGAGTGTAGGGCAGCCAAGCTCATCTCAATGCATACACATCTCGCACCCAACAAGCCCAGCCAAGCATGCGTGGCTCACCGCACTCGGTTCAGACGCACCCGTGCAGCATCTCGAAAGTGACATTGACAGTGGTTAGGCAAGCAATGCAAGGCAAGGCACGGTGAGCCCGCGCCCCCCTCACCTGCCGCCCCTGTCTGCCCCGCACTCCTCGCAGGCCTGCCCAAGTGCGGGGGCAGGGCAGGGCTGTGCCCCAGGCTGTGCCCGGCCCGGGTGAGCGCTGAGATGAGCGTGTCGCCAAACACCGCCCCCTCCCTGTCAGCTGCCCGCTGAGCCATCAGGGACTGGTGGTGGACGTCAGACAGGGCCAGCCGGGCCAGGGGCGTGCCCAGGGGCAGAGGTGGAGTGGTCAGGCAGCCTGCAGCAGGCAGGTGTGACCTCCACTCTCCCCGCATCTGATAAAGCCTACTATAGTGTTAGGCCACTTCCCACGCAACTTGGGTCCCACTTGCAAGCATCCTCACCCTTTCCTATGCCTCCACTCCCCACAGATGGCCCTCTGCTTCCTGTGGCTCCATCACCGCAATGACCACACACGCCTCCTCTGATTGCCCTGGCTCCTCACCGCTGGCAGCCCTGTCCCTCCTCATGCCTGACCTCACGTGTCTGTGTCGCCCTCCCAGCCCTGCCCCACCCTTGTCCACCCACTGACCCACCCCACCCCTCCCCGTGTGGACCTTGTTGGCTGGCAGGCAGGCCAAGCGAGGGGCTGGGGGGGTGCAGGAACACCAGCCGGTTAAGCAAGGCTTCAGGGTGCACCACACGCCGCAGGTCGTGCATCTGCAGCCGGGCGGGCGGCGGGCAGGTGGGCAGGACTTTGTGCGGGGAGTAAGCAGCGGGGACAGGAAGGTGGGTGTGGTAAGGCTGAGGCGGTGTGGTGAGGCGGTGCAACAGTGCAACAAAGGATTCAAGGCCACCTCACCTGCAGCTGCCGCCACCCACCCTGCATAACTTACCCTGACCCATGACTCATGACCCATGACCCCATTGGCCCCATTGACCCTGACCCATGACCATGACCCATGACCCCATTGGCCTCCTTACCTTACCCCTCTGCGGGCAGTGTCCACCCCCATTCACACCCCTGTGTGACCCCCTACCCCACCCTCTCTCCAGCCCACTTTGCAGCCATCCTTCACATTACACCTTTGCAATCAGCCCACCCCTCCAAACCACACCCCTTCCAACCAGCCCTCCCCTTCACATCACACCCTTGAGATCAGGCCGCCCCTTCATACCTAGTCAGCTGCTCTCCCTTTCCCTGCCCAGCAGCCACCCCTACCCCACACCCTGCAGCCATCCATCCCATCCATCCCTGTCGTCCCTCATCCATCTCATCCGTCGTGTCCATCAAGCCATCCCTCATCCATCTCATCCGTCTCATCCCTCATCCATCTCTGCAGCCATCAATCAAGCACCCCTCACCACCAGCCCGTCCCTCCACACCTAGTCAGCCGCCCTCCCCTCACGTGA
The DNA here is from genome assembly GCA_030144725.1 of Haematococcus lacustris. NCBI lineage: Eukaryota > Viridiplantae > Chlorophyta > Chlorophyceae > Chlamydomonadales > Haematococcaceae > Haematococcus > Haematococcus lacustris. Next base: position 3,399,196 of record JASKMD010000005.1, read on the forward strand.
CCCCGCACTGCCCCAGTGGCTGCAGCTGCTGCCCACCCCCCCCCTGCCCCGCAGCCACCCACCATCATATCCAAGTCAGTGGAGGCTGGGCAGTCGTGGAAGGGGGCGCTGGGCTGGCCGCCTGACCCCAGGCTGACCTGGGCGGCTGTGGGGGCGGGGAAGGGTGGGGCCCGCGGGGGGCGCACTGGGCTGAGCTGCAATGGTGGCAGCAGCGTGATGGACGTGACCTGGTCCACTAGCGCCTGGGGAGTGGAGCTGGGGCAAGGGCAGGGGCTGGCCGCAGGGCTGCTGGGGCTAGGGCTGGGCTGGTAAGGCGGCGGCTGCTGCTGCTGCTGCTGCTGCTGCTGCTGGTAGAGCTGTGGTTGGGGCTGGTGTGGGGAGTAGTAGGTGGGTGTAGGGGAAGGGGGCGTGGAGGTTGTGTTGGGTGTCCAGGGGGGGTCAGGGGGCTGGCCGCTGATGTACTCCTCAGGGAACAGCTCTATGTGCCGGGGCAGGTCTGCCTCCATGGCTGCAGGGCAGTGGGGAGGTGAGGGTGGGCAGTGGGGGTAAGGGGGGGGCGGGGAGGGGAAGGGAGGGGGAGGGGGAGGGGAGGGGGGGCCAGATGAAGAAAGTGGCAGGTTCGACAGGGGCAGGGGCAGCAGGGTCAGCAGGGTCAGCAGGGATGCAGGTTGTCAGGCAGGACCCACCTGACAGCAGGCTCAGGTGGGGTGCGTCCCGAGGAGGCAGAGGCACACCGGCTTCCAGCTCTGGCAGCGGCAGCAGCAGGTGGCGGGACAGCAGCCACACACTGCGGCTGGTGCGCTGCAGGGGGGGACGGCACGCGCAGAGGGCACAAGCACAGGCGGCGTGGGGCCGGCGCCAAAGGGAGCTGGGGGCAGGGTAGATTGCTTGGGAGGGGTAGCAGAGCAGAGGTGGCCGATGGGACGGCAGCCAAGTGCAAGAGCAGGTGTTGTGAGGCCTGAGGACACAGTGGATGGGGGGAGGAGGCAGCACAGTGGATGGGGGGAGGAGGCAGCACAGTGGATGGGGGGAGGAGGCAGCACAGTGGATGGGGGGAGGAGGCAGCACAGCCATAGCCACTTATAGGGCGGGTGTGCAGGGTTTGGGAATGCCAAGGGACAGCACCGTAATGCCCTGTTAAGCAAAAGCAAAGGAAGCCTGGGAAGGTGCTTAAGCAAAGCAAGCCTGTAAGCTGATGCAAAGGTGACTGTGGCCTGTGGCCTAGGTAGGTGTGACCTGTGACCTGTGTGACCTGTGTGACCTGTGACCTGTAGCCTGGGTGGGTGTGACCTGTGACCTGTGTGACCTGTGACCTGTGGCCTGGGTAGGTGTGATCTGTGATCTGTGTGACCTGTGGCCTGGGTAGGTGTGACCTGTGACCTGTGTGACCTGTGACCTGGGTAGGTGTCGTCCTAGCATAGCCCCCTCCCATCTTAGGTGTGGCCCTGTGCCCTCCTCCCCCCTCCCCACATGCACCCCCTCCCGTTCCCTCCGCCTTCCCTCCTTACCATGCACCACCCTCTCGTCACCCTCCCGCCCCCACACCCCTGACCTTCAACAGCTTGCGCTGGTCAGGCAGGCGCACCAGCAGGCGTGCCACGCCCAGCAGCAGCCTCAGCACCTCCCCATTGGCTCGGAGGAGAGTGGCCGCTGCAGCCTCGTGCTTGGCTGTTGTCTTCACCACTTTCAGCACGCCACCAAAGACTGGCCAGTTGCCCTGCAGAGGAAGCGCGGCCCTGCACTTCTCACTGCTCTCAACTGATTCCTCTGCATTTGAGCGATTGTCACCCAGGGCACAGGCCTCTCAGGAGCAATAGCCCCCACTGCTCCAGCTGCAGCGCAAAACTGCCCCAGCTGGTGTCGCGCTGTTCACACTGCTGTCGCTACCCTGGGAAGAGTGAAAAAGTGAATGAGACCACGAGGTGAATGAGCACCTGATCCCCAGGCCGCGTCAGCGGTGATCTGTAGGCCCTGGGTCACGAGTATGGTAAGGGAGAGGGTGGCCGGCCTCCGGCCCTGACTGACCAGGAAGTTGACCAGGAGGTCCTTCACCAGGGCCACCAGGGCATCCCCTGCCAGCTGTGAGGCGCCCTTGGGCTGCCGGCCCACCAGCACCATAAGATCCACGGCAGGGCCAACGATGTTGGCATCGCGCGAGTGTGCAGCCGCAATGCTGAGCAGCACAGAGCTGCAGCCCTGCAGCGGGTCATGCAAGAGGACCTCTGGGGGTGGGGCAGGGGGGGCCAGGACATGATGGTCAGGCAGGGGCGGGTCAGTAGGGGGTCCCAAGCCAGCAAGGGGAGGGGAGTTGGGTGAGGGACAGCAGGCGCTGTGGTGAGGGCGGCTGTTAGATCTGCAGGCGTCACCTCCACCTTTGCCATCATGAACCAGCTGTACCTGACATCGCCAAACAGCTACCCTGCCGCTGCCCTGCCACTGCTACTCATCCCCTCATGCCTTTACCTGCACCTGCATGACCTTAACCTCGCTGGCACCTCAACGTCCTTGCACCTGTGCTGCACGGCCCCATGCTGCTCGCCTGCCATGTCAGGACAGCGCACCTTTTCTTTGACCAGCTGCTGCTGCATGGCTGGGCTGGCTGCGCACTTGCAGGCGATGCGCAGGGCTGCAGCCAGGGGCCGGCTGTCACTCACATACAGGCGTAGCAAGCGCACCAGCAGCTTCGCCCCACCCTGTCAGGCAAAACATGCAAGCGGCTGCCAGGCTGCATGCAGGGAAGGGGGCTGTACCGAGCACCAGGCTTGCTTCCAAGGAGGCGTAAGGGGCAGCGGGGACAGTGGACAGTGGCAGAGTGCGAGCTAGGCAGGCCATCACAGCACCCGCAGGCCACTAGGTTGCTGTCCGGCACAGCAAGCGGCAGTGAGTTGTCACCATCAGCAGCTGCTGCCAGTAGCTATCATTGGGGTACGCAATCATTGTCAGCTGCCCTGAGCCATCAGCACTCTTGCCAGATAATCTAAGAGCGGGAATCACATGCTGTGAAAGGCCAACTCTTTCAAACGTCTAAAACTCTTTCACAATGCTGTCCCCTCTGGCTGTCACTAGGTGCAAATCCTGACCTGCCCTAATCCCAGCTCCCGGCAGTGTAGCTGCTGGGCCCCTCCTCTGGATACCCCAGGGTTATTGTTTTGGCTACCCCTGGCCCTGGCTGCCGTCTGCACACACCCACTGCTCAGCAGTCCCACATGCAGTGAGGTGGACACCAATGCAACTGGAGAAAACAGCAGCTGGTCCTTGCTCAATGTTGTACCAGCTGCATGCATTGCTCCTCACCTCCAAGCGGATGATGGCTGCGGCATGAGGCAGGGCTGCCAGAGCGTCCTCCAGGCAGCGCAAGGCAGGGCACACCTGGGCATGGGCAGGGGCCCTCCACTGTGCAGGCTACTGCCCAGTTCTTCGCGATCACAGCTAAAGCAAATGCCAGGAGCAAATTTGACTGTTTGACCACGTGCGCACCACGTCTAAGGTGTTGTAGTTGTTCAAAATCAATAGCAACTCTTGTACCCAGGACCCTGCGCTAGGATCTGTTCTGCCTGTGATGCAGCACCCGACTGCGCAGTCGCGCACAGGTGCATGTAGCTAGCTGGCTCGTCACGCGTGCAGCCCCCCTATACAACAACGGACCTGTCTTCGTCCGACTAATCTGTGCAAGCGCTTTGCTTGCGGCATTTACACGTTCAAGAGGAAAGGATAAATCGTCATCACTGGGCTGGCTTGGGTTAGGCATCTCCCTACTGGCCGAGATTGCACGAAAGAATACAGATATGACGAGCTCAAATAATCCATGTGCAAGCACGGGTCTGAATAGACTCGGGTTGTTTCCACGCAATCAGGGATAAATCCAGAGCTGGACAGGCTCAATGCGCCACCACGTGCTCGATTAGTGAGTAACTGGTGCCTAGGGAGCGGCATGTATCATGATATCTCATGATACACGTATATGGACTATTAGGCATACACTTACTATACATCCCAAGTCATCTTGGCGACCCTAGTTCGACTCTTGGTAACCGCAGAATTTCAAGGTTATCGCAGGTTGCAATTTGCTCGTAGCAACAGGTCGCAACTCACGGTTAGGGCTCATGAACTGGCTCATCGGCGTCAGCCATGATGCCGGTGCACGATACGCTGCCCAGAACCCAGTACTGCCCGCCAACTGCCGCCTAACTGCCACCCGAACCTCAGCGCGCACGGTTACGACCAGTGCGCGAGGGACAAAGGGTCCCCGCAGGCGTCTTGCGCTGCAGAAACAGGGCTTATAATGAAAATGTATATATCATATAATATCATGTATATATCATATAATATGATACAGCCCGGGACGCTCCTTACTGGTGCCTAACCCAACTGTGTGGCATGATCCAGAAATAGGGGAGTCGGTTTCGTAACCCGATGGCTGACGGCTTTAAAAGGTGTACGCCATCATTGTCAGCCACCCTAAGCCATGGGTACTCTTGTCAGATACATTATCCAAAAGCGGAAAAGCACCAGGGCAAACACTGCAAAACCCATCGCCCACAAATCTCTGTCTAGATGGCAGGTTGTGCTCAGCCTCCTAGCTCCCACCCCAATGAGCTCCACTGCCGGGCACAACCGCTACCTAATTTGTAACTACCGGTCGTTTTTCAATCAATGGCAATCAGTGTCCTCAGCCCTCAACATGCTGATATACATGCAACTTTCTTGCGAGTTTTGCTATACACAGCTCTCCCCATGCAAAGCTATGTGCAGTACCACACTGCTGCACCGCAAGAAGATTCATGCCACTCTACCTCTGGCCTTTGTCACACCTGATGCTACTTACACCACCCATTTACAATGTCAAAGTATGGCTGTGGAGTCTTGGAGGGACAGCCAGGTCTTCAGGTGTCTGGTTGGCTATTAGGAACCGTGCATTGAAAGTGTGTCATGAGACATGACCATCCGTTGCCATGGTACCCTTAGGGTGTGCTGTGTAGTACTGCTCAAAGGTGGCAGTGGAAAAGTCACCAAAGGTCTGTCCTCGTCGCCATTGGCCTACAGCAACTTGTTCGTCTGTAACGCCTGCGAAGAGCAGCAGCTTCAGTTATGTGGCACAGGGTCAGGGTCAGGGTCAATTTGGTTAGGGTCAGGGTCAGTCTGGTCAGGTCTCAGGTCAGGTCTCAGGTCAGGTCAGGTCAGGTCAGGGTCAGGTCAAGCTCAAGGTCAGGGTCAGGTCAAGCTCAGGTCAAGCTCCGCTGTCTCCGCTGTCTCCGCTGATGGTCTCCGCTGCTGGTCTCGCTAGGTCCGCTGCAGGTCTGGAGCTAACCAGCAGCTAAGGAAGTGTCCTCAAATGCAACGGCTGTCAAAGGACGGACACGCGCACAGTGTGACAGCGGACAGCATGAAAAACTCCGTTTGCCACAGATTGCCATCTTACTTGGAGCAGGCGTGGCGACATGCTCTAATTACCGCGCGGACCCCAAGCAGTCAGCCCCGGTGTGGGCCACGCTGGAACCATCGCTTATGCGGTGCGGAAGGAGCCCATTGAAGGTGAGCTCCGCCACAGCACCAGCAACACCAGCACCGCACCAGCACTAGCACCGCTGTCCAGCAGCCCCGCAATAAAGCAGCCCCGTTACGTACTTACTAACTATTGCCCTATGCTTGTGCTTGTGTCCGCAGATCGACGCGCCAAGTCGTGACCGCGCATTAATCCTTACACACGGCACGTAGAATGGCGTAAGGCCAGACCTCTCTGAAAGGTAAGCCCTTTGCCCTTGTTGCCCCGCACGTAGCCCGCACACCTTGCCCTTGTTGCCCCGCATATGCCATTGTCCCGCACATAGCACACAGCGCACAACGCACACAGGTAAGCAAGTCCCGCACATAGCCCGCATAGCTCAAGTTGCCCTGGTTGCCCCGCTCGTAGCACATAGCCCACACTCCCGCACTCCACCCTAATGTCCCCGTGCCCTTTGTGCTCGCAGGTGTCGCTGGCCGGGGCGATTAATTTAAATTCCGTGTCCACAGAGAGCTTCATTGCTCTCAGAAGCCCAGCCCAAGAGCCCTGGCGACCTCTAGGGTTGGTTAGGGTAGGTTTGTGTCGCCAGGCTGTTAGCCTGTAAGCAATTACGCTGTTAGTTTTGGTGGGGAGCCCAGTGGTCTGTCCCGGGAAAGTGCCATCTTCGTGGGGTTGGCAGTCATTAAGGGTGCGACCGAGGATGCTACAACTTGTAGCGGAGTGAGATTACCCACAGGCCGACATGTTGTTCCTTGTTGAATGAGTTTTGTTGGCCTGGTCAGGGTCAGGGTCAAGGGTTAGTGCAATGTTATACCTGCCGGTGCAGGCTACTGCCCAGTTCTTCGCGGTCTGGGCCAGGGTTAGGAGCAGGGCAGCACACTGCAGACATGCCAAGGACTTTGCCACCCACCCTTAGGCGTGTCCATTGGCACTGCCACGTCCGGCTGCATGAACACCTGCAGTGCGCCCAGCAACATATGAGACATGTGGTCGGAGCCTGGAATGGGTCCTACACACAGTAGCAGTAGCAGAGGAAGGTGGCTCTGCTGCAGTGCAGGTTGGTTGAGAGCAGCTGCTCAACGGTAGCCTTAATGGTTGCCTCGCTCTGACGCTCCTGGCATCTCCATGCGCCTGAGCCTCAAGCACGCACCGCGAATGTGTTCCGCGCCAAGTCCGCTGTCCCTGGTCCTCGCGCGCCGCGCACGTAATGTGGCGTGGCGCAGAGCAAGCCCCCTGAGTGGACCTGCAGCGCCTCGCCGACCTGAACCACACAGTGCGCACACAACAGTTGGTTTGGTCAGGCTCGTCTTGCAACGGCTGCAGGCCGACCCACGTCAGGCGTCAGGAGCTGAACACACGCAGAAACCCGCAGAAGCCCGTGGACGGACTTGAAAACCCCAAGTACACAACAGCTCAGGCCTCACACTATAGAAGTGTGGCAGGGTATAGGCATCTACACCGCCCAGCTGTTTTGTATCCCAGCGGGCTGTTGCGGACAGAGGCCGATGACAGTCCCTGGAGACACATGCATCAGCACCATGACAGACCCAGGGCAATGTGACCAGCCCGCTCCTGACCTCAACTACGCCCACCTGCCCACTTGCAGCACTCCACTCGAGGCACCTGGGGCAGGCAGGCTGTCACCAGCGTCACCACCACGCAACGCACCTGGAAGGCAATGTGATCAGCAGGGATGGCCACTTGCACCACCTGCCCCCTTCGGTTGCGTATGTAGAGACCAGCCGCAGGGTCGGGGCAGGCTACTACATGCGGGCCTCGCATGAACATGGCGCTGGTCAAGCCTGCAGCCGGGACAGCAACAGCAGAGCAGCAGAGGCAGGCTCTTCATCAGGATTAGTACCATTACATGAAATGGCATTTGCCCGTTGGCATTGATGCAGGCCCTTCGTGCCAAACTGTACTGGCACACGGCCAGTATGGCCAGAACATGGGTAGAGCATGGCCCATGGCCGGAGGCAGAGGCCTGGTGTGGCTGTTGTGCTGCAGTGCACCGCTTTGTATCTGCTGCGTTGAACGTGTCCCTCCCTGCGCTAAAAATGCCCCTCTCTGGGTCATCGGCATTGAAGCACCTAGTGAGATGCCTGCTCTAGTCTGGTTAGTGCTATGAGTACAATGAGTGCAATGTGGTAGCTAGGCAGGACCTAAGCTAGACGCCAGCACTGTGCTGCCCAGGCAGCTGGCCCACGTGCACCACATATGGGTGAGTTGAACAACCTATAAGGCTGTAAGGCTCGCTGCCGGGCTTGCTACGATTAGGAACATGCAGGAGACGGTGCATGGCTCGGTGCATGGCTCGGCACTTTGTGACGTGTGCAAGGAGCAGTGCTGCTGCAGGTCATAGCCCCGTGAGCTGGACAGTGGGCCAGTGGCATGGCCACAACACAGACTCACCTGTGAGAGAGCCATGGTCTGTGTGCCAGCCACACCAGGCCTGCTCATGATCCACCGCCTTCACGTCCGCTCCTGCCCCTGCCCCTGGTTCCCCAGCCTCAACTCCAGCCCCAGCTCCTGTGCTTTGCTGCTGCTCCGCCTCCACCCCTGGCCCCTTCCTCGTGAAGCCGTGCGCATCATTGACTGTCAATCGAATCCCACCCTCCTGCCATGGCCCTGAGCCTGCTCCATCTGCTTGTCCTACATCTTCTTGTGAGGCTGTGGGCTGTGCAGGGCAGGGCTCGGCGGGGCTGTCTGGCTGGCCTTGGGGGAAGTAGTGCAGCAGGCGGCCCTTGTGAGTGCAGGAGGCGGACAGCACGCCCAGCAGCTGGCCAGGCGCCAGGCCAGGGTTGAGGGCGCAGCAGTACCTGGGAGTAGGCAGGCCACACAGCCGTACTGGGAGCAGGCGTGGTGACCACCCTACGACTCCTGCTGCATGCTCTGGCTGCTGCGCCTGCTGATGTGTACACCCCTGATGCTCCCCCTGCCCCAGCTACTCTCATTACCCGCAGCATGGCCCACCGCTAACCCGACCTACAGCGGCAGCAAGGCCTGATGGGATGTGGGTGCAGCTGGGGCTAGGTGCGTGGTGTGTGCTTTGCCTTGCGCTGTGCCCAGTGGGCAGCAGCTGACCAAGGAGGGGTCAGCTTGGGATGGGAATGGGGCTGTGCTGTGGTGTGTGCTGTGGACTGTGGATGGCGGGCGGGGTGAGGCACCTGTCACAGTGGTGGGCCAGCTGCGTGCCCAGGGCCACCACAGCCTGGCCCAGCGCCTTGAAAGCAGGCTCCAGGTCAGGCAGGTCGGGGCCTGGCCAGATGTTGGGCCTGAGGCAAGGCGAGGCAGGGCAGCGCAGTGTAGGGCAGGAAGAGCTGCATTGCCAGGAAATGGCTGGCACAGCAGGCTGCACATTTGATGTAGGGTAGAGAAGAGCAGGGAAGGGCGGTCAAAGCAGGACAGGACAGGGACAGGGCAGGTCAGGCAAGGCCAGACATTGCGTATGTAACAGGCACGAGAACCAATGCTCGTCATGGAGAACATGGAACTATGGCTCTTCCACTGACACCAGCAGGCCTCAGGCCCCAAGGCAGCATGACGGGTGTAGGTCACGGCTTCAGGTACGGCTCTACCAGCAGCTCAGGCACTTCCAGACAGCAGCAGCAGCCACACTATGGGGACCAAACAAGTCAGAATCTATCAAGTCCAGAACCCGTCCAATGATATGCACTTCCAATGTGTTGCTGCATCGATGAGAGTGCAAGTTGGAGGCCAGGCCAGATTTGATGCACTGCTGACACGGTTGTCAGCCACCACTGGCACACCCACCCCAGCGCCCTCATGCTGCGTGGCGTGTACTGAGCTTGGCCTGTGTTGTGCATCAGTGCAATAGCACCTATGACTCAGGATGGTCCCTTCAGCAGCGCAGAGTGTGTGAGACAAAGGTTGCCTGCTGGGGCTTGCAGCTTACCTGAAGTATTGAGGGTACTGCTGTAGCAGGGGCGAGTCGGGTGCACAGGGCTGGTCCGTCATTGGGTTGGCATAGAACGAGCCCTGTTTGGGCACATGGGCATCACAGCAGGCCAGTGAGCAGAGTAGCAAACCAGCCATGCAGTGGAAGCAGCTGGGCAGGAGATGAGTGGATGCCAAGAGGGCATGAGAAACAAAAACTTTGACCATCAAGCATGAGAGTATTTGCCTGCCCTCCTTGCAATAGTAAGCTTGCTTTCTGCCCTCGGCTGGGGCGAATACATGGACATGGACATGGACATTGACGAAGGTGCACAACCACACAGGTGTGACAGGTGTGACAGGGCTTGCATGACCACACCTTGTGTGTGTCCAGGGCTCCAGACTGCAGCGCTTCCTTGCCGTGCGACCATCCAAAGTTATACTGTGAGGCAACATCCTCCAGGCGCTGCAATGCTGGGGCAGGCAGCGCTGCCACCTGGCTGGCAAGTCTCAGCAGTCGTTCTCTCATGTCTGAGATGTTTGGTACACCAGAGATGGTGAGCACTCCCAGACCGTCTGGCCCATAAGCCTGTGGCGTGTACGGCAACACAGCCTGTCGATTTCTAGGGCTGAGGGCAAACCTGGCGGGTACCTGCGCCGGCTGCAGTCTAGCACAATACATGCCTGCTGCAACTGGGCATGTAGGTCAGCGTTGGAGTCCGTCAGCCTCTCGTACTCAATCACCACGAGCTGCTGTCTGTCGCCCGGACGGTTTGTATTTGCCATGGCTACGCACACACAATTAGCGCCCTGCCCTTTGCCAGGCACAGTCCCCGCGGCAGCGGCGTGCAGTCCGCGGGCTCTCACACCTGAAACCCTCGGATTTAAACTGCGAATGACCCCACGACTGCCCAGCGATGTGCAACTGCTGAAGCGACGTCGTTACACTAGCGTGTTCTTCCCCGGTTTTTGTGCGTTCCAGCTAATACAACGAAGCATTTGTGCAGTGTTCAATTTCCTGCATCCCAGATGCACGGAGGGGGTAGTGGATGACGCCATGCATTTTATCTTTGAGTGCACTGCCACGAGTACCATCAGGGAGCATCCGAAGTTTGCCATGACTTTACAGAACAATAATGAGGACTTGCATGACTTCATGTTGAGCCCATGTGCACCTTTGTTTGTGCACCTTGCTTTGAAGTGCGTTACAGAAAGTCCCGAACCCCTAGAGGGGGAGGGCGGCCTAGCAGCCTAACGGCTGACGGCTTAAGCGGTGTAAGCCACATCATCACCTGCATCCCAGTTCATATGGATCCCAGTATGGATCAGTTCTCTACACACACGAGTGACTGCTCTGATCTCACGGCTGCCGTGTGTCTTGCTGCTGTATGACCAATTTCTATGAACTATGTCATAAATGCGAAGGGTTTGTTGAGGTTTTTGTTAAGGTTTTAAGGCCAAAACATCATTTTGGCTGTTAATCTTGGCACTTGGCTGTTGATATTGACGGCCGCGCCCTAATGATTTAATTAACATTTTCTATCATCTAATGAACAGCTTATTAGTTACAAGTGGTGTATGAAGACTTACTAATGATAAACTAACAAGGAACATGTCCAGGATTGCTTTTCTAAGAGTGTGATAGCAACTGAGCCCACTCTCCTGGTGCTGCCATGCATGCAACATCAGGTGGTGCAACACCCAAATCTGCATGACGTAAGTCTGGATTGAAGTCATGCATGCAAGTCTCCCCACTTTGTCTGGTGCTGTGATCACTGTTGTGACCTCCAAGCACTTGCCAGATGTGTGATGTGATCAGGAAGATGTGTGGAAAAGAGTGATACAAGTCTCACCACAGTGTACTTAAACTACCGCCTCCATCACACTGCTGAAAGCAACGCAGTTTGCGACATACTTGACCAGCACAACTCACAACCAGATTGTCTACCACGAGACCCTGGAGCCACAGGGTTGCTGAGCTTTTTAGAGTGTGCTTGCATGTTGGCAGGAGTACTGAAGCCGAGGTGTGTGATGCATACCGCATGCAAATCTTGCAGCATGGGCTTAACACAAATGAGCCACCATAGCTTGCCTTGGCGCACAATGGGTGCCCTTGGCAGGGAAGATTAGCATGCTTGCAAACACTACATGGTGATTATCCTATAGGCGCAGATAGGAGCTTGCCTTGTACAGCATATGCTAGGGGCCAAGTACCAGGAGCATGATACTACCACTACTGCAGCCATGCACACCTGGTGCTTATAGATGGCCACCAAGTAATGCAGCCCTAGCTCCAACCTCTTCATCAACCTTTGCTAAAGACAATGCTTACCCAATGCTGTGTGATCAAGATGGTGGCAGCACTGTCATCCCCTCCCACTGCACAACCTGCTCGCTACTGCTTTCAACTCCTCGCAACTGCTGCTCTCAACTGCCGACAACATCAACTGAACAACCCACTAACCCCTCACTGCTCACCAACCCTGCTGCCCGCTCATCGCTGGCGCTGGCACACTGCTTGTCTGCAGCTTATCAGCCACGGGGCAGACAAAGCTGACTCACTGCCCACTCCCCACTGGCACCTCCATGCCACTTGCTGCCTGCTGCCTCTCAGCCATACAGACTTCACCAGCTGCTCTGCCAAGCGGCAGGCAAAGATGGAGCCACTGCGCACTGCCCACTTGCACCTCCATGCCGCATGCCTCCTGTCCTGCCAAACCGCACCGCACAGTGGCCACCTACATGTGACCACGCTGCCCACTGCTTAGAGCTGTGACCACCACCATCCCTGCGCCACCTGCCCCACACCCATTGCAGTTGCATGGCACTCACAACTCTGCTGCTGCCAGCCTGGCCTCACTCACCCGCATGACCTTGTCCTGAGAGCCCTCCACCACCTCCTCCCCTCGGAGACAGTTTGGCCTGCAGGCACACCTGCTACGCCCGGCTGCGCTTGCCCAACTCTGCAAAGGCATACTGTTGGAACAGTGCCTCATGCACAGTGTTCTGCACGTCCTCTGGCTGCACGTTGGTGTCCTCCAGCTTGATCTCAAACACGTCGCGAACCTGGCCATCAGGCTGTGTGGTCACGGCAGCAGTGCGTACCTGGGCACGCAGCCAGGCCAAGCACAACCACAAGCACTGCACTGCATGGCGGTGCCACAGAAGCACGCATGACAACTCATGGCACACAGATGACAGTTACAGCAAGGGCACAGGGATGCGTCCCTTAACCCCACCCCTCGCGTCCGATTTCACCCCTTGCTGGCCTGCCCTCCCACTCCCGCCCCACCTCCAGTGGCAGATTCTTCAAGGCGTTGATGATGTCCGACAGCAAACCCTTGCGATCGCGGCACTTCACCTGGACGTACAAGCTGTCAGCAGGGCCCCTGTCCACCACTACACCAGCCAGAGCTGTGGGCTTCACAGGCACCTGCGTAGTTCAGGGCCAGGCAAGCAGGTAAGCAGGCAGTGGGACAGGCAGGCAGGCAGGTGGCTGTGTGGCTGGCTGTCTGGGTTGGGAGAGCAGGCAGGCAGCGGTAACAGACAGTAGTCATGATAAACTTCATGATGAACTGTCACATGGAGTGCATGGCGCCAGCTCAAGTAATTCCGGCCCCTTCCGTCCTTTTCAACCCCAAGAGCACCCCCACTCTCACTTAAAATGTCTCTCCTGCTGTGCCAAGCACTGATCAGTGTGTAAGTGTTGTGGCTGACAGCTACTCACCACAGGCAGCTGAGGTGCTGAGCAGTTGGCCAAGCTTGTAGGCGCCTGGTCCTTCATCTCCTCCTCAGGGCTGGAGGCAGCAGGTGCAGCAGCCAGGCAGGCGGCCAGGCGGCCAGGCATTACAGGGGCACCAGGCAGGCGGCAGGCAGGCACACAAGTCAATGCCATGAGGTCAGGTGGCGGGAGGAGAGAAGGGCAGTCAAGGGCAGACAGAGTCTGGTGGGCATGAGCTCACCATGCATGCCACCCACGCTTCTAACTGCCTAGCTGCCTGTGGCTCTCCCTTGCTTCACCATGCACTGAGCTACCCCATGACCTGGCCCAGCCTGACCCCCACCCCTGAAGACCCCCTGAGCCCTGCCTCAGCCCAAACACGGCAGCTGCCTCTCCCACGGTTCACCTGTCCAACGAGCTGTTGTTGCTGTTGCTGAGGGAGACAGAGGCCGGCGGCAGGCCCACAGCCAGGCCCTCTGGGGAGCCCCCTAGCTCCACTTTGAGGGGCTGCTCAGGACCAGGCAGGCCACCACTCCTCAATGCACAGCCCGCACCACCACCCCCGCCCTGCTGCTGCTGCTGCTGCTGGTCTGTACCAGAGAAGGGGTAGCTGACGTGGGCCTGCCCCATTGAGTTAGGTGGCGCCAGCGGGCTGGGGGGAGCGAAGGCGGAGCCAGAGGCTGGTGGCAGCAGCAGCTGGCCTGGGCCGAGGTCATCAAAGCCAGAGGCTACGTTTGCCCCTGACCCAGAGAGGCGGAGCTGGCCCCCCCACCCCCCAGCTGCTCCTGGCCTGTCAGCAGGCTGGGGCGAGTGGGAGGTGGCTGGATCTGGCGGGCTGGTTTGCCTGCCCAGCTGCATCGGCTGGGGGCCTGGTGTGATGAGAGTGACAGAGGCGGAGTGACCAGGCGGGTGCCTTGCGTGAGGGGAGGGGGCAGTGGAGGCGGCGCTGAAGGCCGGGGCAGGGGTGTCAAAAGCAGCAGCAGCGCAGTCAGCAGCAGAGCTGTTGCCCTGGCCCAAGCAGAAGAAGCCAGTCCCGGGTCCAGGGGAGGAACCGAGGCCCTGCAGCGTGGGGCTGTAGCTGGCCCGCTGCCCCAGCCCCTGTGGCAGCAGCAGCTGCTGCTGCTGCTGCTTGTGAGTCACCACTGGGGGCACCTGACTTGGTTGCCCAAAGCTTTGGTGCAAGCCCTGGTGGCCACTGGCCAGAGTCTGGTGGGCGCCGGCACAGCCATGCAAGGGAGCGCCAGGGTGGGAGGCCGCGGCTAAGGAGCCCTGTAAAGCCAGGCAGCAGCCAGGCAGCAGCTGGGCCACAGCTATCATTCACATGGCAGTTGCATGTTAATCGTCCTCCAGTATGCTCAGTATGCCTTGCTTCAGGCTCGGCAGTCGGTTAGGTGTGTGGGAGGAGCTACTGCAGAGCTGAAGGCTATTATCGTTCGGGAGGCTGAGGTGCTAACAGGGGCTGCTGAAGGCCAGCTAGAGCGCTGCTAGTCTCGCTGCAACCCTCAACGTCTGATGTAGCTGGGCTAATGCTGCTGCTGCTACTGCTGCTCCCACTACTGCTGCGTCGGGTGAGGCTCCAAGCCAGCTTCACGGCCTCCCTCCAGGACCTGAGCTCACGGCCTGCTGCTGTGGGGGAGGTGAGGGCCAGTTCACCACAGGCAGCCCAATCTCTGCTATGATGCCAAAAGCCCTGGCAGGTGAGGGGATGGCCCTGTATCCTCACAGACCCACCCACCCAGCTGACGTGCAGCTGCCTCAGCAGGGCTATGGTGTCAGCCAGCACCACGTGCTTGGGGCGGCGCGCCTCCGCTGCGGCGGCCGCGTCCTTGGCACTCATCCCCGGGTTTGACGGTGCCACCTGACCCCCCTTCTGGGGAGGTACCAGCTCACGTAACTGCAACAGTGAACAGGCAGCAGGGGCCAGGCACATGCTGCTTAGAATCACATGTGCATGGTGAAGAAATATGACACAACTGCATGGGAGCTGGTTGGCATATCCTTCCATGGAGGTGGTCATGCAGCTGCGCTGGCTGTTATCGACAGTTGTGCAACAGTGCAACTCACTTCATCTATTAATGCATTGATGCGGTCTCGCCTCTGCTTCTCCACGGTGGAGTGACTGACAGGCGGCTTGTCTTGGTTCACTGCACAAGGTGGTGGCGGGTAGCATGCACACAGCTGGCAAGTGGCAGGCTAACATCTCTTGCCATGCAGTGGCAAGAAGCAAGGCGACTGCACCTTTGTAAGGGCGAGATGGCGTGGGTGATGGCAGGGCTAGCCCAGGATACCCTCCAGTGGGATTGCAGCTGAGGGGTAGGGATGGGGGCGGGGCAGCTGGGGGCGGGGGCATGAACTCCAGCATTCCTGGGCTGAGCTCCGGCAGCGACGTTGCAAAGTGCCCCTGCATCGAGAGCTGGCTACGTGGTCAATTCTCCCACAGGCACAGCTCAACAGCTGCCTTGCTTGCAACGCACTGAGTGTGCATCGGGCGGTTGAAATTGGAGCGGGACCTCGCCAGAAAAGAGGTCGCCGAGCCCGCAATCACCTAACACGTCCTCGCTCGCGACCTTGTGCAAGAAGACCTGCAACTCTTTATCTGCGACAATCCGTGGTAATCAGGCCACGCATTAAAACCCTCGATGCTCACAAGCTGCTCTACTGCCAGTGGCGATGGTGCTTGCATGACTGCTGAAACTGCCATCGCCGATGCAGCTACTGACTGATGCAGGCGTCATGATTCCCTACCAGTGAACACCATGAGCCTGTCCACAGCCTCACTGTTCATGCTAGTCAGCAATCCATATGCAGCCTGCTGCTGGCGAGGGCGCGACCGCGGGGGACCAAGCCAAACAACCAATCGCAGGATTTCCAACCTAGAGCAATGCCGATCGCAGGCTTGCAAACAGACAGGCTATCAGGGGTCTGATGCTTTTGCGAAGGTCATGCAGCAATAGGTAAAATATGACACGAGTCCAAGGTTCCTGATCCCTTCATTTTCCCTTCCCAGCCCTTTTGGCAGCATACAAGAATCAGGTACACTACCCCACAGTAGACATCATGAGACAGCTGCAGCAATGATGTAACAAATGCAGGCAGGCACTTGAATTAAAGTACTCTTCGTTGGGATGTCACACGCTGTCGTGTGGAGAGCACAAGCGTATAAGGAGGCGAGGTTTTGCCTCGTCGCCCAACTAGGTAGGAAGGGGTTAACGGAAGATTACAGGTTGCATGATGTCGATGCTTCTTTGTCTAACAAGGTTTCATAAATGTCCGGCCTATTTACTGCGGATGACCATGGATGTATGGCATGTCGCCCTCACCATCATAAATTTCACACACACACTCATCACCACCCACTGGTGCAGGGTTTGAGGACACATTTCGTCTGCGTGCACCTATCCATTAACGACGGTGAATTGAGTGACATGCACCATTGAGTAGTGTTGGTGCAGGGCCAGATCAGACGTGCTAGCCCCTGGGTGGCAATGTCCAACTTGTAGTGTGTGGGGTAGGACACGGCCCTAGCACAATGGCAGGTGCAGGATCGACAGCAGCAATAGGATGACTCAGTGTAAGGCATGCAGCATTGTCACGAGAACATGATGAACAATTGTTGTGGAATATGCATGGGATAATAAGGGTGTCAAAAGCTTCAGCCGTCGGATATGGGCCAAGGGCCAAGAGGGCAAGAATACCATTTGCCAACAGCAGGTACCAAAGACGGTCACCCTACTTGCATTGGGGAGCAGGTATGTTACGCACACAACTCACTAGCATCCCCACCCATGTGCATCCACTAGCATGAGCACATGGAGGGTCACTGGTTTTCAGCAGAAGTTGCTACGAGGTGATGACAAGCAACCATGCCAGGCTGACGTTCATCATAGCAGAATACCATCGTGGCGTGTGGTTTCAAGTGGCAGAAGGTGGAGAGGAGCGTCACTATGACAAGCCAGGACAGGTCGCACAGCAGCTGCATGTGGGGCACAGCAGCAATCATCCATGCTGGCATGCCACGACACATTGTCTAATAGAGCAGCTCAAGATGTATGCCACATGTGCGGCACACGCCTGCCTGCCAAGTCGCTCGAGGTCACTGCACCGCCAGTAGCACTGCCATCACATGGCAACAAAGCACACAGCAGGGGACGCAACATCCACCACGCCCGTGGCCAGCACGGATTGCGGGGCGCCAGGCGCTGGACAACGGTACACGTCCATTGCCTCCACCAGGCTCTGCACCACACCAGGGCAGCCCACAGCACTACACAGGTAGCACTCTGCACAGCACTGAGCACAATACCAGGGCAGCACAAAGCACTACAAAGGCATGATGCAGATCAACCATGGCAATATCCAGGAGTATGCCCCTGTGGCTGGCATGATAAGATGTTGCTGGGCAGCCTACACCGACAAGGCCCTGATGCAACATGCATCTGACTCAGATTCCGTTGCAAAGTTTTGTCAAAGTCATATGATGTGGTGCTAGAGCAGAGGTCACAGTGCATGGTGCTGCCCAAGCAGGCCATGGAGGGGATAGGGGGACACAGAGGAGTGGCTTCTTCTCATCTGTCCATGTGACATGCAAACAACATGGCAAGGGTCTGCTGCATGCATTAACTGCCTGCATGGCTGCCTCACCTGCAGCAGACCCTGTAGCGCGAGGGCGTCACCACCGCCTGCTGCACAACACACCAAACCCAGACAACTTGTTGATCCCTGAGTCATGACAGTGTCTGCCTAGTGCTAGGCGCCTGTTGTCTGAGGCCATGCATGGTACCCCGCATGGAGTGCATGCACAACTATTCCTGCATTGCGTATGACCAGGAGCTTATACAACCCCTTCCACACACTCCCTGCCTGCTCTTCACGCACTGCATGACACACTGCACATGTCAGGCGTGCCAGCTCAATGCATGCACAACCCTGCTTATGCAGTGCATCATGACTTATCAGGCCATGGCTTGATGACAGCAGAGACTCACCAGGGCGAGCGCCCAAGCGTTGCATCAGCTTTGGGCCTGTAATCCCACTGCTGCCTGCGCCCTCCACAGCCCGTAACACCCCAGCTCGGGTGAGTGGCTCTGCCTTGCCCTCTGGTCTGCCTCCAGCCCCTCCCCTGGCCTGTGCGACCACCCCACTGCTTTTGCCAAGTGCGGGACTAGCTCTAGAAGCCGCAGCAGGTGAGAGGATAGGGGCCGGAGGGCTGTAGCATGTGGGTGAGTGAGGGGAGGAGGGCGCCACAGCCTTTGGGCTGCTGCTGGCACAAGGGGTGGTGGTGCCCTCGGTGTCTTGGACCACAACAGTCACGATGGGAGGCGCCAGAGTCACACTGGAGGGGCTGTGAGAGGCCAAAAGTGGTTGGGAGTTGGGCTGGAGAGCAGGAAAGGTCCCGCTGGGCTGAGCTCCGGAGGGGTGGGACAGTGTGGGTGGGCTGGGGGAGGCTGGGCAGGGGGTCTCTTGGCGGGGCCGGGCAGGTGAGAGGCAGAATGTGACGGTATGATGTGTGGGCGGGCATGGCCAGGGGCTGGGGTTGAATTGGATCTGGTTGGGATGAGTAGCATCAAGTCCATGCTGTGGCTGCTCTGCTTGTTGAGCTCCGTCCTTGTTTGCAACGAGGCAAATCCCAGGATCTAAGCTGAGCGGCTGCTCTGCAGGAGCCCTGGGGGACTCTGCGCCGGATGCAGCTAGATCCAAGCGGGCGGCCAAGGCCAGCGGCCGTGCCCCTTGCTGCTCACAGTCTGTAACGATCTCAAAGCCAAACACTGGATAGCTACGGTGGTTTGCGCTCCGAGCTGCTCGTGACCCAGCCTCACAGGGTGGACTTGTGCTGTCTGACTGGCGCTGGACGCTTGCATGGCGACGTCGCCGGTGGCGGGTTGTGCTGGTAACCCCGACACTGCGCGCCTCCATCAGACCAGTCACTGGCGAACCGACAGCGACCGTTAACGCGGGCGCTTGTTCCGCGGACGGCGGCGAATCCTTGCACGAATCCTCCAGCGTGGGCGCGAAGATTCGGGCCGCCTGTGAGCTAGCGAAAAGCAACGAGCTGGGACTGGGGCCAAGGCTTCTCTGGAAACCAATCGACAAGTTGTCGCCGGCTGCGTTGTACATAAGGCTGGGCGAGCTAGGCGAGCGAGCCGCTGGTGAGGCATCGCCGCTGTTGCAGGGGGTGCGAGGATGACACCGGCGAAGCGCTGCGAACCCAAGGACGGCCGCCACCGCATCATGCACCAGCGTCTGTTCGGGGCCGATGGGACAATCTGCACTGCCCTCACTGCACACGGACTGGTCCGGTGAAGCAGGCGTTGACGCGGCTGGGAGGAGCGGGCAACGCTCGTGCACAGAGATCAAGGAGTGGGGGTCGGCGGGGGTGGCGGGGAGATTCTTAATGTCGCACTGTTCCAAGGCAGCAGGGTAACCCAGCGCGTCGGTGCGAGCAGGCTCCGGCCCGGCGATGGTGGGTGGTGAAGGCTTGCGTGCCTCGTACTCCATCTCTGCTTTGACTTCCTGCATGATCTCCGCGCGGACCTGCTGTTCCACCTCTGCTCGCAGCTCATGCCGCAGCTCAGCCCTGACTTGCTGCTCCAACTCTGACTGCAGTTGCTGCTGTTGTTCCCGCAACAACTCCCGCCGCAACTGTGGCTGGCTGAGCGCCTGGTTGGGTTCACACTCAGGCAGCTCCTGTGACAATTGCCCACTGGCTTGGCTGCTTAGCTCCTGCCCTGCCTCATCCGCCTCGGAGCTGTGCGCCTCCTTTTGTGCCATGCCGCCGACTGCTGCCATGCTGCATGTTAACAAGCAGCAGGGGGTGGCGGCAGGTGGAGAGGTGGCGCCAGGGTGTGCGGCCTGATGCGGCAGTGCCAGGACAGGCAGGGACTGACACGGCTCAGGGGTTCCAGCTCGTGAGCATGCCCGCTTGCATGGAGGCTGGGCAAGCAGCCCAGGGCCAGGCACTGCACCAGGCAGCACCACAGGCAGCACCAGATGCGGTACAACAGCAGGTATGCTGCTGCTGCTGCTGCTGCTGCTGCTGCTGCTGCCACTGCTGCTGTCCATGCAGTCCTGGTATGGTCACATCTGATGGCAGCTCTGGGCAGTCTTAGTAAGCACTGCACCACGTGCACCGCACTGCCTGGAGCAGAAAAGGACATCGCGACTCACCTGGGTCACTGCCTGCACCCAGGCAGAGTGCCCCGCAATGCTGCACCAGGGACGACTGCGAGGAGGGCACACAGCCACGCGTACCAGAGCATGAGCTGTCAGGCTGGCTGGTGGCTGCAAGGGGGGGGCAGGATTCCTGACTGCCAGGCTCAGACAGGCTGCACACTGCCTCCTGGACATCTGCAGCGCTGCTGTCTGTGCTGTGGTTGGGGCTGGGCTGTTCAAGGGGGTGCTCGTGACCGCTTGTATATGACCGTGGCAGGCGTGATGTGTAGTCCTGCATGCCAGCCAAACATCCCCTTGAGCTTTCACTGGCACCCAGCACAGCAACGCATCTACATTTGCTAACCTACACATGGTCAGGGCCTGACATAGCTTGACATGAGCTGAACATAACTTGGCTGTAGGAAATGTTGGGCTGAGGGAATGAAGATGGCAAGTGTGGTTACCTGGCTCTGAACCAATCGTCCCTCCTCGTGGTGCTTGGGTTCGTCGACGTCTGGTGCACTTGTTTCCGAGTGAGCACGCTTCTGTGAACAGTCCTATCACGTTCTTTGAGGTTGTGTAAAGTCAACGATGCGCGATTACGTGCCTACCAGTTTAGTTTTGCACTGCCCTACGACTGGGAAGGGCAGTGTGCCGTTTCGAGTAAACATGGTGCAAGCGGAATTGGTCATTTGTCGTTTTGCCTTGGACCTTCGTATGATTCCTTGGACTTTTCCAATTTTGCATGACTTTCGGAAATGTTGGTGGCACCACCAACTAGGGTGTAGCCTCCATCACCTCTTGCATGTGCAAACCACTGTGACATTGCTGTTGAGCTGTTCTGGGTCTGCAGCACCCTGCTGTACCCAGTGATGGGTAATACAAGATTGCCGTTGAGCTGTTCTGGGTCTGCAGCACCCTGCTTTACCTGACTGTGTGTCTTAACCCATGCTGTGTACTCTCTTACACTGCCAACCACCAGCCATTGAAGGCAATCTTATCATACGCCATGTGAGCAGGACCTCACCTGAACTCAGGGCCTTTATCTAATGAGGCGTTATGACGTGACTGCCGCAGTCAGAACTCGAAGGTAGAAACGCGGGGGACTACGTACATAGCCTTGGTCGACATGTTTCTTTCCGACCGGGGTCTGATGCAACGAGCTGGCCTTGATGCCGCCGCGAACGTTGCTCTGACTATCTATCTCCATCGTGTGGTCTGCAAGCTGCAACCGGGGGTGCAGCGGCTGCTTGCGTCGGTACCCGTCATCGCTACACTACTCACTCTCCCCTTGTTGTTCGACCCAGTGCTGGAGGTGGTGCCCAGTGCCTCCGTACTGTTCATGAGCGCGTGGCTCGGTACATTCAAGGTGCTTTGCGACTCCATGCGTGCTTACCTCAATTCTGCTCACTGACCAGCACATGGACACTCATGTGCTTTGCAGGTGCTGGCCTTGTGCTTGGGGCGGGGGAGCCTGGCTCGACCCTTGACGCTGCTTCAATTTTTCATGCTGCTGCTGCTGCCTATCTACCCTGCAGCAGGTGACACGCCCAGCCTCCCTCATCGGCTGCTCACCTTCCGCTGCTCACCTTGTGCTGCTGCATCCATGCTCCTCAACCTCTGCTGGTACCTCTCAAAGCATGGCAGTTCCATGCTGGAGAGTTTTGCCAGTTGCCAGTCCATACTGGAACTCTACCAACTACTGAACTCTATCAACCAGCCCCCTTGTCCCTCACTAGGGCCTCCATTTGAGCCGGATCAGTAGTATCCACTAGCAGCCACTAGCAGCCACTAACTGACCCGACTCAAACAGTGTTATTGGGCTGTGTGGAGTAAACCCAGTGCACATGGCACATGAGCCCGCCTACCACCTACACTATTGCCTGACCCGAGGGCCATGATGTAGAGTTGGCATGACAAAACATGCACTAATTGTAAGCTGATGACAGCTCAACAAAGGGGGCACACATTACTGTGCCACAGCAGGCTGCTGCTGCTGCTGCTGGGCCTTTGGTGGCTGGTCTCGCAGCCGCTTGTAGCCCAGGCCAGGGCACTCCTTGCCCTTGGCTGGCAGAGCTCCCTGGTCTGGCCAGTAGCACAGCTCCAGCGGCCGCCACCTGCTCTCCCCAATGCGCTGCATGTTCAGCGCTGCATTGCAGTCCCTGTCCAGCCACCTGCCTGGCTGCGGGGCTGGCTTGGCTTTGGCAGCCTTGCCTTTGCCTTTGCCCTTAGTGGGCTCAGCTGCCGGCTCAGCCTTGGTGCGCTTGGCTGGAGGGGGAGTGTTGGGCCCTGGCTCTGAGGCTGCTGGCTGTGTGGCTGCCTGGCTGCTGCGTGGGGCCTGTGGGGGCTTGCGGGGGGGCACTACTGGGCACCACATCAGGCCCCGCACTGGCTGGCCACGCTCCTGGCTCCAGGCTGGGCGCACCAGGCGGGGTTCCACCTGCCCTGCTGGGGGCTTCCAGCCTGCAGGCCTGGTGGCACTGAGTTTGTCCAGCTCCTCCTCACAGGGCTGCTGGCCATTCACTGCTGAGCTGACCCGGCTGGTGCGGTGCTCATCCACAAGCACCACCCTGCCCCGCCGCTGACCTGCGCCCCTGGGCCTGCACACCACCTTGCGGCAAGCACGCAACACCGCATCAGCACCCCACCCACCCCCAGTGCCAATGGTAGCAGCGCCAAAGAACACCACCAGCTGCTTGGTATGCCCATGGCGCTCCATGGACACCTCAGCCACCTCCTCCTCCAGCTGCAGCCATGCACACAAGGCACATACATGGTGGCTGACATGGTAGCACACGGTTAGGCATGGCACAATCAAGTACCTTTTCACGTTACGCCTAACCCCTTACCCTCCCTCCCCCACTCTCACCTTGTTGGATAACTGCTCCAGCGCCCGGTCCTGGGCTCCGTACAGCCTCAGCCGCTGCCGTGCCCACTTGGGGTCCAGGTACACCTCCCACACCGCATCCCAGGTGGCCAGGGTGACGGTGATGTGCTTCAGGTTGGCCTCCAGGGAGGTGCCGGCTGAGCTTGCTGCTGCCAGGTGCTGGAGGTGGGGCTTGATCGGTGCTAGCCACCGCTCAGTGTCACGGCGGGCATTGTTCAGGCCGCTGGCATGCTTCACCTGGCCCTTGGTCAGCTTCCACCGGCGCAGCTGGTCTGCCATCAGCTGGCCTGACTGCGGATCCCACACCCAAGAGGCTGCGCTGACTGCCTGGGTGACGCCGGGGTCGATGCCCACCCCAATCTGGGTGTCTGGGTCAAACACAAACACAGTCGGCTGGGGACACGCACCTTTCTGTTTCTTTCCCGGGTCCTTAGCCATCACGCGATGCGCATTACGACGGGCGGTGGCCTTTGCAAACAACTTGGGTTTCCTGTGACAATGTATGGTTGTGTGATAACCTAGAACAGCCGGCATCAATACCTTGTTGCCTGCCTGACATGATCAGCATCTTTGTGTTGCATTTGCGTTGAGCGCTGTAAACAGTCCCAAATCCTTAGAATGGGAGGGTGGCCCAGCAGCCTAGCGGCTGACGACCTCAGCGGTGTACCCCATCTTCTTCTTCGGTGCTTGCCAAGACCACGTGCTCGCCGCCCCAGCACTTGCACAGCACTTGCACAGCACTTGCACAGCACTTGCACAGCTACGTGATGCACTGCATGGTTAGTAGATGATGCCATCAAAGCAGTTATTCAGGGATAACCACCCCACCTGATTCTGCTATGCCCGAGCTTAGCTTTCTCTGGCAGGGGTAGCTGGGGCACAGCCACCCAGCGTGGCAGCGCCATTGGCAGCAGACCCTGGCCTGTGTGATGGCCTGATGAAGCACCTCCATCGTCAACCCGCAAGCGCAGAACCAGGTCCCCTCACTAGGGGTGGTGTCTTATCTGTCTGGAGTACTTGGCATGGGCGCCTTCCACCTACACTATTACCTGACTCCTGTGACAGGGCTATAGCCTAAAGTTGGCATGACAAAGTGTTCGATAAGTGATGAACACCGCTCTCATCACCGGGCGTGCATTAAGAGAGGAGGGCAGCATTGAGGGAGGAGGGCAGGGGTGGGGTTAGGATTAGGCTTGGGTCACCTGCCCCAGCACGGGCTGCACTGTTTCAGCCTGCTTGCTGCTCTAGGAGCAGGTGGATGAGAAGCGCAGGCACAGCAGGCAGCTGAGCAGAAAATGGCCATGTAGGGACCAGACAAGGGCTCATACTGCTGGCAGAACCCCATTACACATAGCTCTGCCTGTGTCTGCCGCTGTGCCACCCAACACCTATGTCACCCTACTCCGCTCAGGTGGGCCCACCCACCTGACCCTACTCTTCTTAACGGGCCAAGCTGTTCTCACTGCTCGAGCTGGCAAGGCCAGCAGGCAGACGCACATGCCGCCTGGCCCCTCCCTGCTGCTGCACTGTGCCCTGCGCACGCCCAGGCCCAGACAAGGCTGAGGGTAAGAGGAAGGGGCGGCTGCAGGACTCAGGCGGCACCCCCCTGCAGCTCCTCCTGTCGTCAGTGCTCAAGATTGGTGGGTCAGGGGTCTGGGTGGCTAAGCTGAGACCAGGGAGGCCAGGGTCAGTGCAGCCCCTGGGCATCGCTGCAGCCAGTGCTGCCTTCCATGCCACAGCCCTGCCCTTACTTATGGCCCTCCTCGCCCCCTGGCCTCCCAACAATCCTGACCCCAGCCCCGCCCATACCGTGCAAATCCACTCTCAGCTTCGCCCTCTCGCCGTGTCCCTGTCTTGCTGTGCCCTGCCTCTGACCCGCTGTGACCCGCCCCTCCTTGGCCAGGGCTCCTTGGCTTCACCGTGTACTTGCTGCTGGCGGTTGAGCTGCCGATAGTTGTGAGGGACCTGGTGTCAGGCAAGTGCCGCACCCACTGTGTCACTCTGCAACACCTCCCCCACCTGCACTGCCTCAGCAGGCTGCCGCACCTCTGCAGCACCTCCCTCGTTGGTCCGCAAAGGCAGCAAGGCGCCTAGCCCACCTGCACCGCCTCAGCAGGCTGTCCCAGCGTGGCTGTACATCTTTACTCTCCAGTACTGCGCTCAACTTGCTTGTGCCCAGGTTGGCGGGCTGCAGGGTCATGACAGTGCGTCTCTGTCCTCCAGCTCTGCAGCTGGTGTGACTGGGTTGTGCAGCAGGCAGGCCAGGAGAGGCTTCAGCAAGGGCCAGCTTCTTCTCCCCTGGCGCCCAGTCAGTGTGTGGGCACACCAGTTTCAGGAAGGCGGTGTGTGTGTGTGCGCATGTGTGTGTATGTGGTTGCAGCCTTTGCCATGGTGGGTTTCCTGGGTATGATCATGGATTTGCCCGCCACAGTGGTGACCTCCTTGGTGGACCTGCGCATTGTCCCTACCTTTGACAGCCCCTGGCTGGTAGGCAGTCCCCTCCCACACCCGCCTTGTCCTCTCCTACCGTCCTACCCCTCGCACCCCCTTTAATCTGGCCAACTCATCCTGTATTCTTCCTCCCTTCCCATCCTCCTTTCCCGAGCCCCTACTCTGTTCCCTCCTCCTTCGTTGCTTCCCTGTCAGGTGGATGTCATTTGTTGTCCTGGTGCATGCATCACCACATCTCACGATGTTCCTTCCACCCTTGCTGGCTGGGGTGAAGACACTCCTAGTTTCAACCCTTTACTCGATGTCCCATTATGTGAGGTGACCATGCAGCATGGGCAAGGAGCTGGTCACAGCCACCGAGCTTGACAGCACACACACCTTATGCTAGGGTTCTTGCATTAGAATGAGCCATGGCTGTGACAAGGGAGAAATGTAGTTCAGTGTATAAGAAGCAGCTAAGACGTGGCCACGGCGGGTGTGGCGGCTGCAGTGCACCTCCCTCGCGGATTTTTGGGGCCGGCGCTGGAACATCACCACTAGCTCCGTGTTGCGCGTCCTGGTCTACGACCCCATCGTGGAAGGTAGGCAAGTGGGCACTGCGGCGCAGCTGTTTTTGACATGCCAGTGGGTATGTGCGCTGGGCGCTGAGCACGGCAACAAGGGGTTAGTCAGAGACACCGTGTGCGCATGTGACACTTTGTCACACTGGTCTGACTGGTAAAACTGCACCCCGATTTCCAGAATGGGCTACGATGTGTGACGCCAACTTGTGCCGGTCTTGTTACTCTGCCCGCAGGCCGCCTGGTGGCTTCAGACGATGTACACCCAAAGCGCCTCGCAGCCGCCCAGCAGCTTCCAGCCGAGCCGCAACCTGTCCTTACGTTCACATCTGCCGCTGCAGGCCCCACATCGCGAGGTGCTTTAGAGCCTTTAGCCCCCGCCAGTGCCAAGGCCAGCGCAGCAGTGTGTGAAGACGAGCAGCCCTCACACGCTAGTTCTACTGACCCCGACTCCGCGTCTGAGGACCGCTCTGACGCCAGCACTGGCATGTCCGAGGAGGGTCCCACGAAGTCCAGCGCTGCAGCGGTGACCGCGAGCCGTGAGCGTCCCAGTGCTGCGACGAGGCCGCCTCGTTGGCGGCGGGTTTGCGGCACCCTCGCGACCTTCCTGGTGCGGGAGCCTTCCACTTGCCCGCTGTCATGCACCCCCTCACTACGCCATGTCCCCTGCATCCTATTATATCCGGGATGTCGCCTCCTTCCGCACCCTTGCAATGGCCTTCCTACAAGTCATCACACCTCACACTGACTGCACCACCATATGTGCTGCAGGTCAGCGGCTTGATGCATGAGTGGATTATGTACATGCTCATGCCACGCTTCCTGGGCCCCTGGACTGGAAAGTGGACTGTGTATTTCACAATGCAGGTGAGCATGGATGCAGCCATGGTGTGCAGCCATGCCCTGTAGATAGGGTACAAAGGCTGTGACTTGCTGTCTGCAGACAACTTGGCATCTCCACTGCACTGTGGCACACAGATAAGCACACTGCCAAACTTAATCAGGCAATCAGATCAGGCAACATACCGTGAGCATATGCCTGCTGGGCATGGCGGGCAATGGCCTGGCTCTGTTGGACAAGGTCATTGGGATTGAGGGTTACAGACATGCAGAATGCGGTCAATGTCACCGCCTTGACCTGATCTGAGTCGTCCTCACCTTGCCAACACACGCAATGGCGTGCTCCTGCCTCACACTCTCACTGCTGTCCTGACACACTCGTACCCCTGCCGCACTGCAGCCCAGCCCTGGCACAATGTAGCCCTACTGCCCTGCTGACCTGATAAGGATATGCATGCTCTATAGAAAGCACAGTTGTCACAGATGTAGGACAGGGTGCTGAGACTACTGAGCTAGGGTGCGGGTCTTGTGTGCTCTGATCTAATGCTGATCTCACCCTGATCTCACCCTGATCTCACCCTGTTCTGAACCTGGTCTGACCCTGATCTGAACCTGATTTGAACCTGATTTGAACCTGATCTGGCCCTGATCTAATCAAATCTAATCTGAACCTACCCGATCGAACCCAACTCAACCCCACCTGATCAACCTTTGACAAGAAAGGGGGCAGCATGTGACACTCTGCTACACTGGTGCTGCCCTGCTGCCTGCTGGGCCTGCTAGGGCCCGCTGCTGTTGTGTGAGGTGGAGCTGAAACGGGCCTGGCGGCAAGCTGGGCTACGCCCCCTGCCCTTCCTGCTGGCCTGCGCCCTCACCTGGGCAACCCTGTTGGTCGTGGCGGTGCCCTTTTTCTTCGGGGCAGTGCAGCCTCCCCATGGGAACCTGGCACCCCGGGTGGTGGCGGCAGTGCGTGACAGCTTTGCTGCAGTGGGGCAGCTGGTGGTGGGCCACCCTGTCGTAGCCAAGCTGCTGGCTAGACAGCCTGCATCAGCCAGCTTGTTCCTTGTTGAATGAGTTTTGTTGGCCTGCATTAGCCAGCGTTGTGACGAAGGTGACGGGGGTGCTGGTGTAGGTTCAAAGGGGAGGGCACAGGCAGGGTAGCGCTGTCGTGGCCTGGTGAAAGCCAAGGGCTGGGTGAAGGGTTGAGAGGCTGGGTTGCAGCACTCGGGGGCCATTCATGGGAGGGTACAAGGGTTGTTTCACGCACACACGCACGCTTACCTGTGAAACATAGCCGGCATGACTTGCATGCATAGAGTAGGGGCAAACTGTTTGATGATCACGTCTCGGCGACTTTGCAGCATACCTGCCATCAGCGTGGCAACATGTGGTCATGCCAGCATGCAACAAGATCGTCACTCATCTCTTAGCCGCATTTTTCTTGTCCACAACCTGGATGCATGCCATAGCTTTGATATTGATGTGATATGCTCTGGTTGCATTGTACAATATGGCTGATGTTGGTTGGCTGATGAGATGACTACTTGCAAGCTATTAGTGTAAAGCGTGCAGCATATGATGTGTGACTGTATGACATACTTTCCTTTCGAGAGGTTGGTGGACACAGATGGTGTCAGCGTGTGTGTGCACTACACGCGCCCCCTTCCCCCTCCTCCAGCCACACCTCCAGCTGCCAGCAGCAGCAGCACCAGCAGCCGCCCAAGTGCAGCAGCAGCAGCGGCAAGCTTAGCCGGCACCTCCCTGGAGGCAAGCCTGAAGCACATCACCGTCACCCTGGCCACTTGGGATGCGGTGTGGGAGGTGTACCTGGACCCCAAGTGGTCACGGCAGCGGCTGAGGCTGTACGGAGCCCAGGACCGGGCGCTGGAGCAGTTCTTCATGAAGGTGAGGGTGGGTGGGTGGGTAGGTGTGTGGGAGGGAGGGTAAGGCATTGGGAGGTGGTGGGTTGGGCATGAAATGAAAGAGTACTTGATTGTGCCATGCCTAACCTGGTGCCACCATGTCAGCCACCATGTATGTGCCTTGTGTGCATGGCTGCAGCTGGAGAAGGAGATGGCTGAGGTGTCCATGGAGCGCCATGGGCGTGCCAAACAGCTGGTGGTGTTCTTTGGAGCAGCTAGCATTGGCACCCGGGGAGGCTGGGGTGCTGATGCGGTGTTGCAGGCCTGCAGCAAGGTGGTGTGCAGGCCCAGGGGCACAGACCAGCGGCGGGGCAGGGTGGTGCTCGTGGATGCGCACCGCACCACCCGGGTCAGCTCAGCAGTGAATGGCAAGCAGCCCTGTGAGGTGGAGCTGGACAAACTTAGTGCCACCAGGCCTGCAGGCTGGAAGCCACCAGCAGGGCAGGTGGAACAGCGCTTGTTGCGGCCAGCCTGGAGCCAGCAGCGTGACCAGCCAGTGCGGGGCTTGATGTGGTGCCCAGTAGTGCCCCCCCGCAAGCCCCCACAGGCCCCACGCAGCAGCCAGGAAGCCACTACGACAGCGGCCTCAGAGCCAGGGCCCAGCACTCCCCAGCCAGCCAAGCGCAGCAAGCGCACCAAGGCTGAGCCGGCAGCTGAGCCCACTAAGGGCAAAGGCAAAGGCAAGGCTGCCACATCAACGGGCTGTCCAGCATAGAATCAACAGGTACAGTTGTGTATTGTGAATGGGGGCGGTTCGTGTGGGGAGAGGTGAATATGTACCGCAAGACAATGTCTCACGCTCTTTTTGACGGAAAATGGAGGAAATTGAGCAAGAGCTGGCTTGCAGTGCCTGAGCGCGGGTGTGTGGCCAGAGGATGGAGATGGGTGTGTGTGAAGGGCAAGCGTCTCAGCCACCAAGGCTCCAGGGCGCAGGGGGACTGCCACAACAGGGAGGGAAGGCAGCCCAAACACCCATGGAAGTGATGGCAGCAATGGACTGTGCTCTACCGGCCAGGCATTGCTTGCGCTGACAGCAACTGGCGTGGAGATGGCTGGCTGGGCGGTGGAGGAGGTGAAAGAGGTGGACGGGCCGCAGTGTCAGGGGCAGCAGGAAGTAGCTGCTGTGGGTGGGGGAAGAGAAGTATGAAGTGGCAGGGCGGCCGGTATCGGGTTCTTTGCAAGTATTGCATCGCATCGCGCAAATCTCTTCAAGTTGAAGTTCAACCTTGCGAACCAAGAAAAGTATTGGGCACTGCGAAACAACAAGCATGCGTTGAAAAACACATCTTAACGCCTATGTGCCTATGTGCCAAAGCTGCATTCGGGCTCAGCTTCCGTCCTTGCCCAACCTGCTAGACAGCAAAGCGCCGCTTACTGCACCGCTTCCGATGCCGCTGCACCTTGGCCGGCTCCTGCAACCGCTGCTGCGCCACCGCGTTCTGGGGCGTCCCTCCTCTGCGCAGCTGTAAACTCCCCTGCCGGAATATGCACGTACTCGCTGCCCGCATCAGGGCTGGGTGGCCAGGCCGCCAAAGCTAGCGGCACAGCTCGCAGGGCCGGTACCAGCTGCTCACGCACCGCACACGTGTACTCAGTGTCAGAACGAGTGTGCAGCTGCTTGCGGCAGTGCACAATGCAGTGCTGGGAGGGTGGGAGGGCTCCCACACCTCCAACACCGCCTTTAGGTGCTTTTGGTGGTCCTTCCAGATGGTGCCTTTGAGGTTGGCCTTGGCTGGCCGTGCCAGCTGCTGCTGGATGTTTCCCTCCTGCCAGGTCTGAACCTGCTTCTTGGCAGCGCTGATACCACACAAGTGTTGGCGTGACACACTCGCCAGCGGTTGCGAGAAGTCTCGTTCGCGATGCGGCATAGCAGGTGGTGAGAGCATCACGCAAATCACAACAGCCCCCCTCCAACACTCCCACCCAGACAGAGCCAGGGTCAGACAGAACCAGGGACCCACTTGTGCTTGCAAGGCAGTATGAATGTGCCGATTTGCGCGCTCTTGAACAGTACAGGACATTGAACAGCACAGACGCCCTAGCACCACTGTCATTTTCTCATTTTTCACGTGAAACCTTCACGGACGTAGATTGCGGGGAAGGTTGGGCTGCTGGGGACTCAAGAAATGCAAGCTAGCAAGACAATGCAGCTGCGCGGCGCTGCACTCAATGCGCCCAACTGCCGAGCCCGTCCTTGCGGGCTCGCATCAGCGGTGAAGAGCAGCATTGCCTGCCTGCGTCTGGCTCCCCATCGCTCCACACAGAAATCTGCATATCCCGTCGGTGAGGTTCGTAAAACCCTAGCGAGTTTTTGAGTGCCCCCCTTTGATGACCACCGCCACGATCATCGATCGCGCAGCAGCCGCGGCGTGTTGCTTGTCCCTCGTTTGACGTCAGCTCCTGTTGACTGGACCCCCCGACTTCCATACTACCAGCGACATGCACGCGTCGCTTGCTGTCGGGACCCTTGATGCAATTGTGCACCATCCTGGGACCGCCTTCCTGCAGTGCTAGTCCAGGCGCGCGTGTGGGATGACTACGAGGAGTCGTGGGTGTATGTCGACGATGAGCTACAGGTCTGCCCTGGCCACTCAGCACGCAACACCAGCTCCAGCTCTAGCAGCAGCGCCAGCAAAGAGAAGCAGCAGCAGCAAAGAGAAGCCGCAGCAGCAGCATTTGCCAGCTAATGATGAACGTTGACACTTGCATTGCCTGCTCCTGCTGGTACTGCTGCCGTCGCCACCACTGCCATTGATTGCTGTTGCTGCCGCCGAAACCATTGACGCTGCTGCTGCCACTGACCGCTGCTGCTGCGGATGCCATCGACTGCCTGCTGCTTGTGCCGCCGCTGCCGCCGCCATTGACTGCTGCTGCTGCTTCTGCTGCTGCTGCTCATACTGGCCCCGGCAGGAGGCATGTGCCGCCATCCGCCGCATGTGTGCCTTGCTGCGCTCCATTTATCATGACCAAGATCGGGTGCCCCTTGAGTTGCTTGAGGAGGAGCTGCAGCAGCTGGTGGAGTCGACAGGCATCAGCAGGAGTATGCTGAAGAAGGTGGGAGCAGTGGGGCAGGGTTGAGCAAGTCCAGCTGGGGCAGAACAGGTTGGGGACTGCAAGATTGGGCTAGAGATGACTGGGCAAAGGATTTGGTGGAAGATGTCATCCTCAGCATCAGCCGCAGCAGCTGCAGCAGCTGCAGCAGCAGCAGCAGAAGCAGCAGAAGCAATGTGCAGTGCAACCTACCCATGTACCCTACCCTACCTTACCCTACCCTACATGTGGCCCGGCTGCCAGCCCTCCCCCCTGGCAGCTGGCAGGAGGCTCCTCATGCGCGCAAAACCAAGTGTGTTGCCCATGGTTGAGTGACCCAAGTCGCCTAGGCGGATGCTAAGGTCGCGGGTTCGAACCTAGCCAGACGCAGAAATGTTCTCTGGGGTGAAGGGGCGATTTCGTGGGGGCAAATATGGCCCTGGCACGCAGGCAAATGCATTGCGTCGATTTGCTTTGCTTGCGGGCTTGCGTGCTTTGCTTTGTTCTTTCTTCTTTCTTTCTTACCCATGGTGGCTTCCTTCTCCTGCCGTCCTTGCAAGCTGGGTTGAGGACTGGCTTCCATGGCCCCATGGCAGCATGCGTCAACATGTGTGGGGTTAGGGTCACAGGGGATCCGAAGGGGCAGGCTTACAAGTTTACCTGACAGGCTGCTGCTGCTGTTTGCGGTTTCGTAGAGGCCATCAGGTCTGTGCAGGTCCGACCACACCATGCCTCGCTGCCAGGACAAAGCTGAGGCTGCCAGGCCCACTGAACACTACCTGGGGCACGCGCCACCGGCCAACCCCCTCCTTCTCTAAATCCTTACACGCCTCCTTCTTTTCCTCCTCCTCATCATCATCATCATCATCCTCCTCCTCCTCATCATCATCATCATCATCATCATCATCATCATCATCATCATCATCAGCAGCAGCAGCAGCAGCAGCAGCAGCAGCAGCAGCAGCAGCAGCCGGCTTCCTCCTCCCATTCAACCTTTGAAGACTTGTCGACGCGTGTGGTGTGGTGTGGGTGGTGTGATGTGTGTGGTGTGATGTGATGTGATGTGTGTGGTGTGCTGTGTGGTGGTGGCTGCCATGGGTGGTCTGGCTGCCTGTGCCGGCTGCAGGCCTTCAGCGCCACCCCAGTGTGTCTAAGCACCTTGGAGGTGTTCCCCTCTCAGGGCTACCTGATCCAGGTGGGAGGCGGTGCTGCCCTAGCTGGAACTCCCAGGGGACTGTGGCAGTGGGAGCGGCGGTGGGAGCTGGGGCGGCTTGGCAGGAGCATGGAGCAGGACAGCTCAGGCGGCAGCGGCAGCGGGGGCAGGGGGGCCAGCGGGGGCAGCAACAGCAGCAGAAGCAGCGGGGGCGCAAGCAATGACAACAGCAGCAGGCGCAGAGTTGAGGACTAATAGCCATAGGAGGGGCATTGGCCTGGGGTGGGTCCTGCTGAGGGCCTGCTGCGGGCAGCAACCAGGCGTGGCAGCAAGTGCATGGCGTAGGGCTTTGCAACAAAACGGCAGCGGCTGCGCCAGGGAAAGCATGAAATGCAGCGCTGCCAGCACTGTTTCTGCCATTGTTGGAGCAGCTGCTGCTGCCACTGCTGCTATCGCTGCTGTCACCCTCTCTTGTCTGCCCTACCACGAGGGCTGTCGTGGGGCAGGGGCTGATGTGCACAGTGGCTGCCCTGCCATGCGCCAGGTGTTGCGCAACAGCCGACACAAGCGTGTTCCCCGCTCTGAGATCAAGCAATACCCCCTGACCAAGCGGGCCATGGTCAAATACATGCCCAGGCAGGAGGAGTAGTAGGCACGAGCAGGGGCATGCGGGGGCTGGGCTGCTCAGCCGTGTCCTCACCTGTGCTTACCTGTGCTCCCACTCAACTGCCTGCTGGCTGTGTAGCTAGCATGATGAGCATGGGCATGTGTCATGGCATGTGGTGATGGACAGCTGCAGAGGGTGGTTTTGGCAGCCATGACAGCGGCCTCAGCACGAAAGGAACAGCCAAGTGTTCGGGGTGGTGGAGGACGAGGGGGAGGGGAGGGCAAGGGCCATCGGTGTCCAGGGCGGAAATGTAGGGGAGGAGGGAAGAGTGGTGGGCCACAGCGGAGGAGGGCAGCTTTGACGGAGTATAGCCTCCGGCCGGGTAAGTTGCTGGGGGCTGGGCTGGTAGGAGTTGAACACCCTACCCAACAAGCATGGCTGCATAGATCACTGAGGGGGCTATGGAGTGCAAGGTGCGTGGTGCAAGGCGCAAGGTGGGACAGGTGCTTGAGCAGCTGAAAGGGAGGTGGAGCTGGCAGCGCTGGGTGCAGGCTGTGGGGTGGGGAGGCGCACAGGCCGTGCTGCACAGGCGTGCCCCACAGCATGTAGGCTAAAAAGAGGCTTGTGAAAGTGTTGGCTTGTTAAATCGCCTGCCTGCCTACCTCAGCCTTCACCGTAACCTACCTTAACTAACTTACCTGCCTACCTGCCTGCCTGCCTGAAGTGTTTGCAGCTAGTAGTTGCAGCTGGCACACAGCTGGCGAGGGAGGGGCGATGTGCTGTAGCAATTGTGAGGGAAGGGTCCCACACTCACCATACGTGTTGCACGCCGCAAGGCCTCCGAGTGCGGAGTGTGAGACAGAGGGATGGGTAGCCCCAATGCGGCGCACACCTTGCTCCTGATGTGTTAGCAGTTGAGAGGGGATGGCAGTTGTGCTTGGCTATGATGCTGTATAATATTGTGTCCTGGCCAAGCGAAAGAGTGTGGTTGACAACCCTTCGAAGCATGTGGGCTGCTGAGCCTACGTCTCTGCCCGCCACCCTGGAGCATTCCAGTAGGCCATGGACCAGCAGGCTACCTTGCAGCAGCTACCTTCCTGGGCCTGTATCAGTAGAAGCGTGTGGTGGGTGCATGTGGTGCGCATGTGGTCAGAACGAGTCCAGGCCTAGCAAGCGCATGCAACTGGCAGTGTGTCAACAAGTCAAACCACTAGCAGAGCCAGTGGGTCATGGTAGTGTGGACGCCCATAGTGTTGTGGACCAGAGGTGGTTGACTTGTGTGGATCCAGGGCCCTGTAAGGAGGGGTTCAGAGGATGAGGTTAGCACCAAACCTGAGCTTCTGACTTTGGTTGATGACTTCACAGTTGATCGAGACTGGTCGCGAGTTCTAGTCTAGTGAGATTGCGTGTGGCAGCCACGCTCAGGGAGTGATACTACCATGGTTGATGATAGTTCTTCTGTCGGGAGGGGATGCCTAATTTCTAGCCTAAATGGCAGGAGGCCCCAACATGGGATTGATAATCTTGGGGGCGGTGAGCTGCCTAAGGTGGGGGCGGTGAGCTGCCTAAGGTGGGGGCGGTAAGCTGCCTAAGGCGGGGGCGGGGCGGGGCGGGGCGGGGCGGGGCGGGGCGGGGCGGGGCGGGGCGGGGCGGGGCGGGGCGGGGCGGGGCGGGGCGGGGCGGGGCGGGGCGGGGCGGGGCGGGGCGGGGCGGGGCGGGGCGGGGCGGGGCGGGGCGGGGCGGGGCGGGGCGGGGCGGGGCGGGGCGGGGCGGGGCGGGGCGGGGCGGGGCGGGGCGGGGCGGGGCGGGGCGGGGCGGGGCGGGGCGGGGCGGGGCGGGGCGGGGCGGGGCGGGGCGGGGCGGGGCGGGGCGGGGCGGGGCGGGGCGGGGCGGGGCGGGGCGGGGCGGGGCGGGGCGGGGCGGGGCGGGGCGGGGCGGGGCGGGGCGGGGCGGGGCGGGGCGGGGCGGGGCGGGGCGGGGCGGGGCGGGGCGGGGCGGGGCGGGGCGGGGCGGGGCGGGGCGGGGCGGGGCGGGGCGGGGCGGGGCGGGGCGGGGCGGGGCGGGGCGGGGCGGGGCGGGGCGGGGCGGGGCGGGGCGGGGCGGGGCGGGGCGGGGCGGGGCGGGGCGGGGCGGGGCGGGGCGGGGCGGGGCGGGGCGGGGCCTCCAGCGATGGGCATGGGGCTGGACTCCGACGCCACCAAGGCAGTCAGCGCACCTTTAGGAGTGTGGGATGAGGATGGCTGCCCGGAGGATGGCTGCCCGGCTGTCACCCTGGCCACCTGGGATGCAGTGTGGGGGGAGTACCTGCACCCCAAGTGAGCAGAGCAGAAAATGAGGCTGTACGGCGTGCAGGAGAAGGTCCTGGAGCGCTACTTCAAGAAGGTGGGAGTGCCAAGGGTAGGAGGAGAGGGGCAGGGCTAGATGCTGATGACCGCCCCACATGTGACCTGCTAGGTGCCATGTCCCCGTTCCTTTAAAGGATGTCATGCGCAATATGTGTATCTTGTGTGCCATGCAGTTGGAGGAGGCGGCAGCCAGCATGTCCCAGCAGCAGTGGGGGACCTGCAAGCAGCTGGTGGTGTTCTTTGGCAACGCAGGCATTGGCACCCGGGGTGGGTGGGGGGCCAAGGCCGTGCAGCAGGCCTGCCGCAATGTGTTGGAAAGGCCCAACAGCGGCAGGCCAACAGATAGGGTGCCAGGCAAGGTGGTGACTGTGGATGAGTTTCGCACCAGCAGGGTCAGCTCAGCTATGAACAGCCCCTAGCCCTGTGAGGCGGGGCTGGACCGCAGCAAGCCCACCCGGCATGAAGGCTGGAAGCCCCAGCCAGGTCAGGTGCAGCACCGCTTGTTGCGGTCAGCCTGGAGCAAGCGAATCGAGGCGCCGGTGCGGGGCCTCATGTGGTGCCCCAAGCTGGCCCAGGCCACCCCTGGGGACATTGGCAAATGGGTGGACAGGGACTGCCCATGCAGCCCTCAACCTCTAGCGGGCAGGGGAGGGCAAGTGGCGCCCACTCGAGCTGTGCAGGTGGCAACGCCGAGGAGCGGCTCCTGAGCAAGGCAAGGAGTACCCAGCATTTGGCTTCAAGAAGCTGGGAGACCGAGCGCCCAAGGCCCAAGCCCAGCAGCCTGTAGCACAGCAGCATTTGTGCACTAGGCAATGCTGAAGCTGTTGCTTACATCAGAGCACGTGTTTCATGCCAACATCTATCGCCCCACCCTCGTGAGGGGGTGGGGGCAGGAAATTAGATACCGACAGCTTGGATGACAGATAACGCATCTCCTAGTAATAGGGGAACCATGAGCTGAGAGACAGATTCCCTTTCTTTTGCTGAGAGTCGAGCAGCCCGCCAGTGGCAGTGTCCCCCCGCTAGCTTACCATGTCGCAGAACTGCACCACAGTGCCGCTGAAGGATCTCAGGCGCTTGAATCATAGCTTCGGGTCCTCTTCCCGCTTGAGCTGCCATGCCTGCAGCATGGCGTTCAGGTGGTTTGTTTAGCCCCGCCATGCACACCCAAACATTCAAGTGCATGCGGGAGCGTGGGATTAATTCGTCGCTCAGAGTTGAGCGAGTATCGCAACCATGGCCGATGATGCAGCGACAGCCGCTGATCTGGGGACGGCTTTGCCCCACAGCAACCTGCTGTGCAGGTAACTAGGGGATGCTATGCTAGAGAGCGGCGATGTTGCGGAGCTCGCGGCAGCGTGTTGAGTGATGTCGTTTGCAGAAATTTTCCGCCGGACATGAACATAGGAGTCTTTCAGCAGATGGTGAGGTCCAGCATGGTAGCCTGCAGCTGTCTTACCAAGGCCAAGCCATTGGCTGCCATTTATTACTGCCCCGTATATCCTCAGAGGCGTATATCTTCAGTATGGCCAGTTGTGCCATCCCTACCTTTTGCTCACTGCAATATCTCTATGCAGTTTCGCAAGTTTGGGTACATCGAGGGTTGCCGCTTCTTCCCAGGCGCCGTCACACCTTATGGTCCGCAGCGTGCAGAGATTTGGCTACAGCAATAGCGTTACAAGTATTGTGCACTGGGCAGCACTTCTTAACATCATGTCTGCATCAATCCTAAGCCATGCATCGCCCATGCAGGATGCTGCAATTAGTGTAGCAAAGTAATTTATGTAAGCATGGCATGGCATGTCACAACGTGTTTGTTCTGTGTGTTATACAATGCATGGAAAGGAGACAACTTACACACAAGTATGCTTTACGCCATGGAACGACACCCTCCACATACAGCACTGTGCCTAGCAGCCTTGCCCGCCCAGGTCCAGCTGCTTGCATTGGCTCATCGCCAACACCATGCCCATTATACAGCTCAGGATGTGCACAGCTTCCAACAACCCGCCAGTAGCCCAAGTGTGGCAGGAGGGATGTGGTGGGCTATCCCACACAGCCCTGCTACCTGACTGCCTTCTGCCTTCCCCAACCTGAGCCATGTGGTGCCCCTGTTGCCTGGCAATGCAGCCTTCATCAAGCTGGACACGCTGGACGCTGCCCAGGGTGCCATCTCAGAGCTGAACAACACCTTTGTGGGCGGGCGCCAGATCTCAGTCAAGTCGGCGGAGCAGGATGCTGAGTATGGTGGGTGGCAGCGGCAGGGGGAGGGAGGCAGTGATGGGAGGCAAGGGGTGGTAGGTGGCAGCAGGGGGAGGGAGGCAGTGAGGGGAGGCAAGGGGTGGTGGAGGGTGGGCTGGGATAAAGGCGGGGGAGCTAAACCCAGTCGTATGATGCTTTTGTGCACATTACTCACTCCACAAGAGCTCCACGTAAGCTCTCTCCACAAAACTGTAACAAGCCTTGCTATGTAACAGATCTGTCCACCTAGAGCCATGGCCAGCAACAGCCGGCTTAGGTCTATGGTGACCATGGCTTAGGTCCTGGCATAGCCTTAACTGCGGTGATAGTTGGCAAGGGGAGAGTAGAGCTGTAGGGAAGGAGGCGATAGAGGGTGACTGCATAACCATTTGGGTGAGGTCTGGGCACATGCTGCGACGCCAACGTGGCTGGTCTTCACTGGCGGTGTGTGCAAGTGTGTTAAAGCCACTTCGTTTTTCACTTGGCACGGAACAAAGGAACTTTTGGCAGTATGGTATACCCTGCTGCCGTGACCTCACCGCCCACGGCATGCTGGTGGCGACTTGTTGATGGCGGCTGCAGAGACGGCCATCAACAACCTTTACTGCATAAACATACCGCTGCGCTGGACAGAGCAGACGCTATCGGACGCTTTCTCTCGCTTCGGTCACGTCTTGTCCTTGAAGCTGCTGCCAGCGCAATCGGGGACGCACGGCAAGGGCGCGTTGGTGCGCATGTCGACGGTGGAGGAGGCGAAGGCTGCGCGCAATGCACTGAATGCAAGCGCACCCGAGGGCGAGGAAATACCGCTTGTTATCAAGTTCGCGGACTCCGCGGAAGAGAAAGCGCGGAAGGTGTGACGCCTGGTATAACATCCAAAGCGCAGCTGGCAGTTATACTTGTCTTCACCTCCGTTGGCCGACCCTGCTGCATCTTCCTGGCTTCCCTTTCAAGATCCTCTGCACGTGGTGCTGTGATGCTAGCTCTGCTGTGCTGCACCTCCTTGCCCCTTGCCCCTTGCCCTGTCACCCACCCTGTACCTGTTCACCTTGCCCTCACCCTACCCTCCGCCTATCCACCCCTGCCCCTGCCCCTGCCCCTGCCCCTGCCCCTGCCCCTGCCCCTGCCCCTGCCCCTGCCCCTGCCCCTGCCCCTGCCCCTGCCCCTGCCCCTGCCCCTGCCCCTGCCCCTGCCCCTGCCCCTGCCCCTGCCCCTGCCCCTGCCCCTGCCCCTGCCCCTGCCCCTGCCCCTGCCCCTGCCCCTGCCCCTGCCCCTGCCCCTGCCCCTGCCCCTGCCCCTGCCCCTGCCCCTGCCCCTGCCCCTGCCCCTGCCCTTGCCCCTGCCCCTGCCTCTGCCTCTGCCCCTGCCTCACCCCTGACCCCCACTCCCTTCTTCTCACAGAGGCAGCACATCTCCCAGCGTGTGACCAGCCATCCCTCATCCTCCAGTCGCTTCAGCCCCTACTCAAAGCCGGGCCTGGGCAGCCCCAGCAGCAGCGAGGCCAGATACAACGACAGCCAGCCCCGCGACTCCCTGGGTGGCTCAAGCAAGGGCCCGGGGGCTTCCAGCATGCTAGGACTCATTCAAGCCCTCAGTGCACAGTCAGGCGCCGGGGGCGGGTCCGGGGCGTTGGCGGCAGTGGCGGCAGCCCTGGGGGCGGGGGGCGGGGGAGGAGGGGCAGTGTCTGGTGCCGCTGGGGTGTGGCAGCAGCTGCTGGCTGGGGCCGGAGCCGGGCCAGGCAGGCAGGAAGCTGCTCCTGTACAGACAGGTGGGCGGTGGTTGTGCGCTTGGCTGTTCGGTCAGTCAGGTGGTGTGGTGACCCAGGGGGGAGTTGGCAGTTGGGAGCTCACTTCAGTCCCCTTGGCGCCTGGCAGTGTGGCGTCATGGCAGTGTGTTGGGCCATAGTCAAGGCAGCAGCCAGGGGAGGCAGGGAGGGTGAGGGCAGAGAAGTGTGATTGAACTGGCGTGTGGGTGAGGTATGTGGGTTGTGAGGAGCTGGGAGCAGCGTGCTGAGGTATGCGTGTAGGGTGCTGCGTTGCTGTGTTGCAAAGCTGTGGCCAGGAGGTAGGAGTGCCAACGACTGGATGCAAGCAAGGGCTAGGCTAGGCTAGGAGTATAGGAGTAGGGTTGGGGGCAGGAACATGGTGCTAGGGTCAGGGTTAGGACTAGGGTCGGGGTCGGGGTCGGGGTCGGGGTCAGGGTCAGGGTCAGGGTCAGGGTCAGGGTCAGGGTCAGGGTCAGGGTTAGGGTTAGGCCTGACCCTAACCAAATTTACTCTATATAACAGATGCCAACAAAGTCTGGGGCACGGCAGCTACAGGCATCACAGGCAGGGCCAGGAACAGGCTGTACAGGCCATACAGAGCCATGTCCTCAAGAGGCAACCAGTCTGGACGCTGCTCCCTGCAAGCTGTGTGACCTCCGGTCTCCTGCAGGTGTGACCGTCACCAACCTGCTGCCACACATTGACCGGCTGCGGATTTATGAGATGTTCGGGCCGTTTGGAGGTAGGTTCCTAATCGCCCCCTATGCGCTCCTTG
The DNA here is from genome assembly GCA_030144725.1 of Haematococcus lacustris. Taxonomy (NCBI): domain Eukaryota; kingdom Viridiplantae; phylum Chlorophyta; class Chlorophyceae; order Chlamydomonadales; family Haematococcaceae; genus Haematococcus; species Haematococcus lacustris. The sequence goes on from JASKMD010000005.1 coordinate 3,440,042, forward strand.
TCCACCCACACTACCCACGCACCCACCCACGCACCTTCCCTGGCCTCTGCCCCCCCACCCTACCAATAACTGTTGCTGAGCCACATCGTATGCAGGGGTTGGGCGGTTGTGGTGGTTGCGGTGGTTGTGGCGATTGTGGCAGTTGTGGGGAGGCGATGTGGCTACCTCACGAGGTGACACCATGTCATACATGCCCACGTTCAAAACACGACACACTGGGTGTATGAGTACCAAGGCCATGTGTTGCAGCAACGCTGATGGGCGAATGCCATGTGACGCTGATGATATGGGAAACGCGTGCTCAGCAGCAGCTGGTAGCATTGGCGCCTCTGGCGGCAAGGCTCTGTTGCAGTGTGGCATTGCGGCAAGAGGTCCTGCGACTGCTGATCAGCTGCCAGCTCTGCTGCTGTCCGACCTGTCCCAACCCTTGCTGCTACTCTCACTGTTGAGGAATTGGGCTCAGCAAGCGCTGTGGGGCTGCTGCAAGTGCGACACCACATACAGCCACCTGTTGCCAGGGGAGCTGGGTAGCTCTTCAACTGACCCAACTTACCTCAATTGGGTCGGGCTGTAGGCTTGTCATCAATGCTGTGTGGGTTGCTGGTCAGTGCTGCAGTGTGTGGGGCTGAGGATGCGCCAAGCACCAGCAGTAGCATGATGGTAGCATCACAGCTTGCTGACCAGGCTGTGCTTCTGTTCGTTGCGGCAGCCCTCAGCTGCACCCTCCCACCACCGTCTCACCACCTTCTCATCACCTCCCACCACCTTCCCGTCACCTTCTCACCACCTTCTCATCACCCTCACTCCACCTTCTGACTGTCTGCATGGGATCCTGGACAACGTGCAGGGGTGCTGTCGGTGCTGATGCCCCAGCCTGGCACCGCCTCCATCTTGTACACAGACGCCAAGTCAGCCATGCAAGCCATCATGGCGCTCAGCCGCTCCCCCTTGTTGGGTCCCCAGGCCACCCTGGCCCTCCAGCCTTCAGGCAGCCTCACCGCCCCAGGTCAGCAGCAGCAGCAGCAGCAGCAGCAGCAGCAGCAGGCAGGGGCAGGCATGCTGGGGGGTCTGGGCTACCAGGCGTCGCTGGGTGGCGGCCCTGGGGCCAGCCATGTGTCTGACGCCGCCCCCCTGGGCTTTGCCAGCCCTGCGAACTACAGCAGCCACCCGTACAGCTTTGCTCTGACCCAGCCCAGTCAACCACCACCACAGCAGCAGCAGCAGCAGCAGCAGCAAGGGTTCATGTATGCACAGCCTGCTGCCGGGGCCAACCCTGCTGCTGCTGGCTCTACTGGAGCTAGCATGCTGGCTGCAGCCTACATGCACATGGGGGCGGCGTCGGGGGGGCGGGTGGTGGCGGGGGCCTACCCAGGCAGCCTGGGTCAGGCAGGGTCTGCTGCTGCGCCTGCGCCTGTAGCGACTGCCCAGCCCAGCGGCTACCCAGGCGACCCCCAGGCTGCTGCTGCTGCTGCCGCCGCTGCTGCTACTGCCTACTACAACCAGCAGTATGGCCACTACTATAATCAGCAGCTGGCTAGCCAACAGACCCAACCACCTGCACAGCCACAGCAGTACACAGCAGCGGGCGGGCAGCAGCAGCAGCAACAATATGCGGCAGCAGGTGGGCAGCAGCAGCAGCAGCCACAGCAACCACAGCAGCAGCAGCAGCAGCAGTCTTACAGTACTGCCCCAGGGGGGCCCTACCTATCCCCCCCAACCTACGACTTGTCCTCCTACCCGCAAAGCTTCACCGGCAGCTACCCGCCAGCTTCCCAGCAAGGAGGCGGGTACCAGGCTGCTGCGCCCCAGCAAGGAGGAGGATACAGTGCAGCTGGGTATGAGGGCACTGCCGCTGCGGGCCGCACCAGCAATGGTGGTGCCCCTGGTAGTGGAGTCCCTGCGGGGGCCCAGCCAGCAGGGCAGCAGCAGAGCTGGGCAGCTGCCGGCGGGTTGGCGGCGGTGGCCCAGGCGGCCGGGTCGGCTCCTGCCGCGCTGGGACCGGCGCCGGTGGCAGCTCTGATGGCCAAAGGCGAGCCGGCCAAGCATTGAGGTGAAGCTGCAGGGCTGCATCTACTTTGGTGGCTAGCCAGGCAACATTGACCCTGCTGTAGATATGGAAGTACCAATTGACAGCAGAAGCAGGAGCCAGCAGCAGCCCATGACGTCAATGATGTCGGACAAGAGGTGCCGGGCCATGGCCAATGACGCCGTCCATCTCATGGTTGTGTGACAGGGCCAGGTCCTACTGTCGCTGTCAGGTCGCTGTGAGGTAGGATGCGCATCAGGTCAGACTCCCTGTACACAAACGCCTAAACCTGAAACGGCAGAGGTCATGGTATTGCATGGTCAGTAAACTACACTTCGTCCCGCACAAGCTTCAGTGGCACCTGGTCTGACCCTTAGTGCGAACCGTATGAAGTCACGACTAATTAGTCGACCTAGTGTGACAATCCGACTGATATGTGATAAGAGAGAGAAAAACCGCACCCTAATCTACAATACATATATGAAGCGAACCTGCCTCGTAGACTGCCTGCCGCCAATAATGTCAGTGCTTACGAGTCCTAGGCCCTTCTCAGCATATTGTCAGTGCACATACGGCTGAGGAGGATGTATATGTGTGTGAGCAGCAGTCCTTCTACCACTGCTGCCCAACACTGCCCAGCACAGTCAACTTTGGGTGCCAAGTGATGCCCATGCTGCTGCCCAGCGCTTCCCACACTGCCCATACTGCTGCCCAGCACAGCCCACGCTTGGTTTCCCCTCTGCAGCTTCCCGTCTGACGCTCGCATCCGTCATGAGGGTGCAGGAGCACCGACCGCACCACTGCTGTCAGCCCGCTCCCGCTCGAGGAAGACTGCCAGCCTGGCCATGCAATCTTTGAAGTTCTTCCGTCCCAGCCCTAGCCGGAAGTGCCCAGCGGCAGTGCTGGGATCGTGGTCGTACACGCTGGCCGGCAGCAGCAGCACACCCTCTGCTGCCGCCAACCGATCGCAGAAGAGGTCGATGGGTTCCCCGGTCATGAGCCTGACGGCAGGCAGGAAGGCAGGGGTGGCAGGGACCAGGTGGGAAGGGCTGGATGCCCGGGCTGATTGCATGAGCTTGGCGGTGGCAGCACAGCATATACATTGCTTGTTTGACCAGGGAGCTAAACACAGTGGACGTGAACACAGCCGGCAACCAGCTGGAAGTGATGTGCTGACAGCTGGCCAAGCACTGTCCCCCTGCACCTGGTCAGTTGCCTGACAGCAAGCAGATAAGGCAGCAACACAGCACTCCCACTAGGTGGGGTATCACCCCGCCCCGCCGCGCCCGGCCCGGCCCGGCCCCGCCCCGCCCCGCGCACGGCACGGCTGCTAGGTGAGACTGAGTACATGGCAGGGTCGTGCCCATCATTCCCAAGTACCTTGCACTGTATCGCATCACGTCATTCCAAGCCAGCAGGGTCAACAGGCAGACTGGCATCACCGTGTGTTAGTGATACGGGCAGTAATACAGTGTATTCTGTGCGCTGAAACTCTATCGTCGGAGACAACGCGCATAGCTGTAGTACCTTGCTAAGCACATGAACAGGTGATGCCGGGCAATGCAACGCGTAGAGGAAAGGATAGTTTTCGACGATGCCTGTGCTGTAATTTGTACCCTAGCCAAGGGCATAAGGAGCTGACCTGGGAAAGGCAACAGAGCCCGCTGCGGGGGGTGTCCACTGAAAGATGCCGGGGTGCTGAGCCTGCAGGGCCTGTGAGGTACGGGCAAGGTTGCAGGGGAGGGTGAGAAGCGGGGCAGGGCAGGGAGGGTGAGAGTGAGGGAAAGGTGCAGTCTGAACCACATCCAGCTCATGCATGCCCCAGCTGCCTACTTGTCCATGGATTTGACCTCGCAGCCTAATACTCATACTCCAGGTCAGGTCAGGGGAGGTGTGTGAATGGCTGCAAGGGGCTGCGGCTGTGGCTGCGAAGTGCTGGGCTAGCCTGAGCAGCGCCTTGGCCAGGGCCTCACCTGGAAGGCGGCGATGTTGTCACGGATGATGGCCATGCTGCGGGCCACAATGCTGTCCATTGCCCGCACTGCCATGAGGGCCAGCACCTGCAGGCAGACAGGCAGTGCTGCGGCATAGGCAGCTGGTGGGGCAGAGGTGCGGCGGCCTCACCTCATCGCTGCTGAGCCATCCAGAGTACCAGGCACCAAGTGTGCAAGTCACTTAGTCTATGGTCTTCTTGTTCACTGAGTCAGTGGGTCAAGCAAGCAAGCAAGCAAACAAGTGAGGCATGTGGGCCAAGCTTGTGTGTGTGTGAGCAACCTCTTTGCTGCTGAGAATCACTCATCAAACAGTGTTCCACATGTCTTACGTCACTCTGTCACTCTATCACTCAGTGGGTGGGGGAGTGAGTGGATCAGGCCAGCAAGCAAGGGTGGTGTGTTGGGTATGAGGGAGCAGCCCACAGCCAGTAGCCAGCAGCCTGTGTGGCCCCACTCTCCTAAACAGTCTGTGCCGTAGCGAGCAAGCCGTGGTGTGGGCCTCCACACAGGCTGCCAGCCCCAGTGGCAGTTGGCACAGCCGGCCCCGCCGTACATCAGGGTCAGCAAGCAGCCTCAGCCCCGTAGCCCCTTCGCACAAGGACAACCATCAGTCGGCTGGGAAAGGCCTGTGACCCTACAACCGGGCCAGGGAGGGGATTTGAACCCTGGTCCCACAGCCCTGCCAGGTGTGGGCCTCACCTCACTGGGAGCAGCAGCACAGATGGTGGTGTAGTCCTTTAGCTCCATGACCCGCTGCAGCAGTGCAGCGTCCTGGCAGGCCAGCCAGCCCAGGCGTAGGCCAGGCAGCGCCAGAGCCTTGGAGCAGCCGGCCAGGGAGATGGCCTTTGGGTAGCTGTCGGCTGCGTTGGGAGGGCGGTGGCTGGGGTCCAGCTCTGACGGAGGCCCCATGCAGTCATTGGCAGCAGCAAAAGCAGCAGCAGCAGCAAGGTAAGGGGCGGCAGCAGCAGGTCAGGGGGCAGCAGCAGGGTAGGGGGCAGCAGCAGGCAGGTGCAGGGGCAGGAGAGGGGAAGCGATGGAGGAACAAGGGAGGAGTCACTGAGCTTGTCTGCCTGCATGACTGGCCGCATACCTGCATGCCTCCCTGCTGGCCGGCCTGCTGGCGCACCCAGCTGCTGACCTGGCCCCCCTGCTCACCAGGGTCAGCCACCCACCCAGGGTGCGGTACATCTCATCAGAGAACAGCCAGCAGCCAGCAGCCTCGCAGGCGCCCAGCAGCTGCTGCCAGTCTGGTAGGTCCAAAACCGCTCCGGTCGGACTGCGCTGCATCAGTCAGAGGCAACCATGCAAGGATCATCATTGTCATGGATGCATGGGGCAGCACGGGGTTGAGTGGGGTAGTGCGGGGTAGGGTGGGGTGGTTTTAATTTGGCTTACAGCACATGGCTCGCATGGCTGCGTGGGGAAGCATCACCCAAGGCAGCCCAGAGCCAAGGCAGAAACACACGGTGGTGTCTGTCTGTTTCTTCTGTGGAGACTTGTCTGCGGAGCCTCACAACCCAGTTGCAAAGTTTAACACAATCCTACAAACCCGCATTTAGACATCATAGCCCTAGCAAGCTCTTATTGCAAGCATTGTCCTTCACCACCTGCTGCCGCCACCCCTGCTGCCGCCACCCCTGCTGCCTTCACCCCTCCTGCCGCCACCCCTGCTGCCGCCACCCCTGCTGCCGCCACCTCCCTTTGCAGCTTCTGTCAATGCTATGTGTATAGGTCCCTGCCTAGCCCCTCACTTGTGGGGGAAGTTGACCACCACCATCTTTGTAGATGGTGAAAGCAGCCCCTGCAAGCAAGCACGTATGCAAGCAAGCACGTATGCAAGCAAGCACGTATGCAAGCAAGCATACCGACAGTGCAACACTCTCTCTGACAATGCTCCAGGTTGGGCATGGGCTGGGACTGATGGCTGGCTGCATCCAGTGCCCTGCCTTCCCCGGCTAGCCCCCCCCCTTGCTGCTTACCACCTTCTCTACCAAGCTCCCCCTTGCTGCTGCTTGCTGCACATCAAAGTGTTTCAGTTCACCCTCCCTCTGCTGCATCCTGCTGGCCCCTCCCCTGCCACATACTGTCACCCCTGCTGCTTGCATGACGGCGTGCGGTGGCACCCGGTGTCGTGACAGCCCTCCCTCTGCTGCTGTATCTGGCGGTGGAGGCAGAAGATGAGAACGGCTGCCGTCCCTGCTGTATACCCCAGCAGCCACACGCTGCACTAACACAGGCCGTGCAGGCCCCACACCGCAACCAACCACTGCTCTTCCCTTCCTGGAGCCCCACATGATGGCGCCATTTACGTCAGCATGATAGAAGGAAATGGGATGTAGAAGTCAGAGGTGAGGGATACATGAATACAGAAGCCAGCAGACTAAAGGAAGTCTGGGAAGGTAGAAGACTGAAGCAGATGGGAGCCAGCAAGTAAGGGGGAGGCTTAGTGAAGGCCAGGTGCCTGATACTGCCAAAAGCCCGGTGGCGACCCACAGCCCTACTCCCCTGCCCTACGGGGTAGGACAGTGTGGGGTGGGGTGGGAGGGTGGGGAGTGAAGGGTGGCGGGGGGAGGGGGGGCGAGTACACATGCGATGCATGAAAGGAAACGGGGGACAAAACTGGGGACCTCACTGAAGCATCGAATGGACAGAACGAATGGGGTGGCTGCAAGCAGGCAAGTACCTGTGTGATGGTGTGTAACAAAGGTGGAAAGGGAAGGGCATGAACGTGATGTGGGCAGGGTAGTAGGGTATGTGGGTAAGGGGCATTCGTGGAGGGGGAGGTGTGTGGGGTGGGCGACGGGGTATGTACCTTGAGGCTGCTGACATCAAACACGCACTGAGCCGTGTCCGGCACCAGCCTGGGCTCCCAGTGCAGCACCTGGCAGCCCATGCTCTGAGCCACTGCATACAGCGACTGGTAGCCTGGGTACTGCACCACCACCTGGTCGCCAGGCTGCAGCAGGGCCCGCATGGTCAGATACACACCTGCGAGCAAGGCTGTTGCCTGGGTTGGCCCCAAACCCAGTGCCCCACCACCCCACTGCTAGGGAACAACCCCACTACCCTACTACTACCCTACTACCCCAGTTCAAGGACCAGGCCATGCTGCGCAGGTGCGGTAGTGTAGGCCTGGCTCCTCTCACCCTCCTCAGGAGCCAGCACCACCAGCTGCTCCGGGCTGATGTGGGAGTACAGCTTGTTGGCTATGGCCTGGCGCAGCGCCTGCGGGGCAGCAGGGGGGTGTCAGGGGTGCCAGGGGGCGCTAAGTGGGAAGGGGCACGCCAGGTGGTACGGCTGGTGCTCAGGGCAGGGTCATGAGGGTCAGTGCTTCCCAGCCAGGCAGGGGTGGCCAGGGCAGGGGCGGCCGGAGCAGGGACGGCCAGGGCTGTGGCGGCCGGGGCTGGAGTAGGAGGGGGCGAGGCAGTGCTGGCAGAGCAGATATGGCCAGAGGTACCATGAAGGTGCTGGGCCACTTACAGGGAGCCCCTGCGTTTCTGTGTAGGACAGGCGCAGTGACGCCCAGCGCTGCAGTGCATCGTCATCGCCGTAGGCCAGCAGCTCCGACAGCATCAGCGGCTCCACATCAGAACAGCAGGCAAGATACGGCGTTGTGAACTCATATTTGGCAAAGAAGCGCTGCAGCATGGGTGGCAGCATGCGGTGGTCTATGTCTGACTCGCACACTTGTCTGAGAGGCAGTGGCACAAAGCATGGCCAGTGCGGTCTGCTAGGCAACGTGCAAGCCTGGACATGCTGTGACCCTTGGGGTCGTTTTGGCTATTGCGACTAATGGTTAGTCAGCTGACCTCTAGCTTAAACGGCTCCAGCGGCTGGTGCTCCGCTACCGCCGTCATGGCTGAAGAGATAAATACCACGCCTGTCCAGTATGAGCTCGCGCGATAGGCCGTCACAGCATCCAAAGCTGTAATGCTTTCAAAGCGATACGATCGCAGGACCGACTAATGAGTGATGCCAGTGACCGGATCGGGCATGCGGGTTCGCTGTCTATGCGGGTTCGCTGTCTACATGGCGTAGAGGAAGTGAGGAAAGGAGTAAAGCGCACCATGCTTCCCTTGGGCTTGGGCTTGGGCGCCTCGGTCTGGGGCTGTTTGGGCCCATCCGCGGCCTTGCGCTTCTAGCACTTCATCGCGCTTTGTCGTAGACGGCCCTTCGGGACTCTCTCGACTCTCACGACTCTCACGCTCGCCAGGGGCAGCGTGTCCTGGGTGAGCCCTGCCGCAGTGCAGGCGACTGGCCTGCCCTTCGCTTCAGGGCTGCTCCAGGGAAAGCAAGGATCAGCAGCAGGCTAGATGAGCAGCAGGCAGGGTGAAGCTGACCTGTGTGATGCAATGCCGATAAGGTGCTGGAATGAGAGCACCTACGCGTAGAGACAGGGAAAGGTACGTGGATGGCTGTTGAGGAGGGTGCGCCCGTCACATTGTGCAATATACCCTTCACCATGCAAATTCAAAGCACGCAAGCAATCAGTTCAGAACTCATTAGTTCCTATTTCCCGTTGCACCCGCAATCATGCCGCTCCCCCTCAGGATGTGGTGCTGAGCTCGAAGATGGTCAGCAAGCAGTCGTTGCAGTTGCTTCACTCTGGCGTAGAATCGCGAAACAGCGGCGACGCTAGTCTTGATGCGGGTTTGTACCGCCATGTCGGGCTTGCGCCATGTGATGCCGGGTTCAGACCTCTGCTGATGTTGACATGCAGCTGCCGCCGAGCTCCCGCCGAACGGTGTTGACTGGACCAGTGCGGACACTGTGGCAGCTCATGTCAGCAAGACCACGCTGGCAGGCATGCAGCAGTTGTGGCGAACCCACGCCGCACAGATGGACAGCCGGGGCCGTGAGTTTGCAGAGCGGGTGTACTCCCTGCATTCCCATGCAATACAGGTGTGATGTGCGCAGTTGCTAGCTTTTCCTAAACGGAAACATTTGCATCAGCATGGGCGGCAGCAGCTACATAGCCTAAACCAACATAGCAGCGCCTGCACCCTTGGCAAGCTCTGCATCCCCATCTTGCACTTGTGAAACAGCCGTGTGGGCAGTTGGGGTAGGGCTACTGCCAGTGCTGTCAGCTCTGTCACACTTGTCACGCAGTGCAGTGCAGCGCCCGGGGCAGGGTAGGTGCCATTGGGCATTAGCTCATCGCCTGGGTAAGGTGTCAGCCCATGGCAGGTACCAGACCACATGCCCGCAGTGCCCGCTCCACCCCCACAATGGGCCAGCTTCCCAAAAGACATTCCCTTGGCTGTAGATAGAGTGATGGTGCCATTACCTATGTCTGTGCAACTTCAACATGGGTGGTTCCCCTAACTCTTGCCATGGTGCCATGGTGAGTATGCATGATCATGGTGAAATCCTCCACCGCAGCCTCCCTTGCTGCACCCCTGCGGGCATCAGCTGGCTGGTGCAACAAGCCCTGCAGCAAGGCGAGTGCTCAGGCTGTGCTCACTCACAGGCTATGCCTGGCGTGTGCTGCCCAGGATATAGCGGAGCTGAAGACCTTGGAGCTGAAGCAGGTGCTGGCGGTGCTGAACAGGTTCACGGCCAGCACCAGGGAGACGGTGCTGCAGATCTTCCAGGTCAGATGAGAATCTGGTTTCCTGACTGCCTAGACTGTGCGGAAAGTAGCAGTACAATGCAGTACTATACTTAGGACAGCGGTACAGAACTTGTTACGCCCTTAGGAAGATGATGATGGTTGTACATGACCAAGTCAGATGATGGTGGCTGCGCCTGACTGTTGGCCTTGTATGGCTGCTGGGCATTGCCCCTTAGCAACAGGGGTGTGGAATCTGGTCAGGGCTAGGAACCTCGAGGGGTGGCGCCTGATCCAGGGTGATACCTGCGGCTGCAGGAAGGGCAGGTGCCTGGGGTCAGTGCTTAGGACCTGGCGGTTTATCCCTCTACTCTAGGGTTCCACCTGCAGCTCCTTGCCCTACTCTGGACACCATGGGTGTGGCAATTGTATGACATTAGAGTGAGGCAAAGAAGTGACCGGAACCTGGCCAGTGTCTGTGCGTCACCCTCTAGGCAGCCACCAATGCACCAATGCTAGGTTTGGCCAGCTGTCTGGTCCATCAGCCTACGTGATGCACTGCATGGTTAGTAGATGATGCCATCAAAGCAGTTATTCATGGATAACCACCCCACCCCAACGCCGATTCTGCTATGCCCGAGCTTAGCTTTCTCTGGCAGGGGTAGCTGGGCCACAGCCATAGGGTCAGCACAGCCACCCAGCGTGGCAGCGCCATTGGCAGCAGACCCTGGCCTGTGTGATGGCCTGATGAAGCACCTCCATCGTCAACCCGCAAAGGCAGAATCAGGTCCCCTCACTAGGGGTTGTGTTTTGTATGTGTGGAGTCCCTCCCATGCGCATGGCATGGGCACCTGCCACCTACGCTATTGCCTGACCCCTGTGACAGGGCTATAGCCTAGGGTTGGCATGTCACAGCAGGGTTGGCATGTCACAGCAGGCTGCTGCTGCTGCATGGCCTTGGGTGGCCAGTCTCGCAGCCGCTTGTAGCTCAGCTCAGGGTACTCCTTCCCCTTGTCTGGCTACCAGCACAGCTCCAGTGGGCCCCATCTACTCTCAATGTTCAATGCTGCATTGCAGTCCCTGTCCAACCACTTGCCTGGCTGTGGTGCTGGCTTGGCTTTAGCAGCCTTGCCCTTGGCCTAACCTTTGCCCTTGGTGAGCGGGGTAGGCTCAGTTGCTTGTCAGCCTTGGTGTGCTTGCTGCGCTCGGCTGGCGGGGAAGTGTTGAGCCCTGGCTCTGAGGCTGCTGCCTGTGTGGCTGCCTGGCTGCTGCGTGGGGGTTGTTGGGGCTTGCGTGGTGCCACTACCGGGCACCACATCAGGCCCCGCACTGGCTGGTCACGCTCCTTGCTCCAGGCTGGACACAGAAGATGGTGATGCACCTGCCCTTTTTGGGGCTTCCAGTCTGCCTGTGCCCTGGTCCGATGCAGGACATGCGGCTTGCAGATGATGAGTTCGCCCAGGGCCTGTACCAGACCAGCCGCCGAGCCTTCACCCGCAACCTGCAGCAGGCCTTGGAGGCCAAGGACCAGCTGAGCGCACAAAAGGTGAGGCCATCACACCACAGCCCTCACCGCCCCAGCCGGCGAGAGGTGGCACAGTGAAAGGAGCACCCGCATCCTCCCACACCGAATTCCAGCTCTATTACAATGCAGAAGTGTTTGACTGTGCCTTTGCCTTCACTGTTGCAAGCTCAAGTCCAGCATGGTGTTGACACACACACACACACACACATGTGGGGGTGCAAGCGCTGACAGCAGGAGCCTGCTCTTAACAGTACATAAACCACATGGAAGGCATGTGCCCTCATTGGATTGGATAGCCATATAACTCGGCCGCAATCAACGTCAGCAACGTCATGCTAGGTTGCCTGCTCAGTTGCTTGCCTGCTCAGGCGTCTGCCTGCCCAGGCGCCTGCCTGCCTGCCTGCCTGCCTGCCTGCCTGCCTGCCTCAGATCCAGCACCTGAAAGCCCAGCACGAGCAGGTGCTGGCTGCCCAGCGGCGTGCCGCCGCAGTGGAGACGCAGCAAGCCATCTCTGAACAGCGGGAGGTGCTGATGAGGGAGATGAAGCAGGACAACAAGCGCTCCCTGCTGCAGGTCATCCCACCACCACCACTACCATCATCATCATCATCATCATCAGCAGCAGCAGCAGCAGCAGCAGCAGCAGCAGCAGCACATGGCATTTGCCTACCCACCCGCCTACCTGCCTGCGTACCCACCTGCCCGCCTGCCTGAGTACCCACACACCTGCCTCCCACCCACCCTGCCTGCCTGTCTGTCCGTGCAGGCCATATCGGCCATAACAGCCATGGCACAGCAGGGTCAGCTCTCACTAGGCCCTTCCCTGCCTCCCACCCCTAGCCTCCCCGGCCCCTCTCCCTCCACCGCCCACACTGGCGGTCACACCCAGCCCTGGTCCTCAGGTGCTGCAGCCACCATGGCAGAGCGGCCAGGGGCGGGCAGCCAGGAGGGGGGCTGGCCCAGCACCCACACCGGCCTGCTGGACAGCAGCGGGGCGCCTGCCACCTCCTCTAGGCCCAGTACAGCGCCAGGACCACCAGTCCAGGTAGGGGTCCGGAGGGTGTTCAGGCCTCTCAGCCAGTAGCACGCAACATCAACCTGCACTAGAACCACCCTCTTCAACCCTGCGGGCAACAGGGGCTCAGCACAAGGAGCCATGCCTGCTGCTGCAAGGTGCAGGGTTATTGATGGTTGTTGGTGTTGGTGATGGGAGGAAGGTGCCTTGTGTTTCACTCGTCTGTGCAGCATGCTGCTCACCCAGGGCCTGTGCTCGTGCTTGTGCCTGTGCCTGTGGGTATGAGTGTGTAGCATACTGCATACCCGCGCCACCAGCCTCGGCAGCTTACATGCACAAGGCAGGCAGGCACAGCCACCAGGAGTAGCCAGTCGTAAACAGCTACTGCATGCTCATGGGCCTGCGTGCTTGGCCCAGCGCAGCGTGGCTTGCATGGGTTGCAGGCAAGTCGCAGCGCTGCAGCCCTGAGCCTGGAGCTGCTGCAGGCCCTGGCGCAACAGAGTGATGGGGAGCTGGGCTCTGTCCTGGTGAGACAAGGGGCCGGGTTCAGGTTGCACGGTCAAGCAGCTCACCGCAGGGCACGGCAGGGGCAAGGTGAAGTGGCACAGCAGCTCGCCACAGGGGCCGGGGCGCCTGAGGCTGCTGCTGTGGCAGGGCAGGGCTGGGCAGGGCAGGGCAGGGCAGGGCAGGGCAGGGCAGGGCAGGGCAGGGCAGGGCAGGGCAGGGCAGGGCAGGGAGGGACTGACGCGCACCTGCTTATGTGCGTCCTGCCCTGCTGCCATAGCCCAAGCGGCATGAGGCCCAGACCTGGCACACAGAGCACACAGTGTGGATTGGATGGCTGAGTAGGCTGGGCAGGCAGTCTGGGCCAACAACTGCTGGCCTGACACCTGGCTGACAGGTTGCTGTGGGTCTGTTGCTGCTGTGGCGTTTCAGGCACAGAAGGAGCTGCAAGCCAACCTTGAGGCCACCACCGCTGCCCTGGAGGAGATGCGTGGGAGAGTGAGAGCCCGCGGCATTGCCTGGCCTGCTTGTCCCTACACCTCCCGTGTCCTTCTGTCCCTACACCTCCCGTGTCCTTCGTCCCCTGCCCTGCCCCTGTGATCTCTGGGGTTTGATGCGCTGGATGCTGCAAATGGGTTGCAGAAGATCCTGTGGCTGCCTGGGTGTGAGCTTGCTGCCATTGCCTCTTATGATTCCTGGTGGCCTTCGCAAGCCTGCATGCCAGCCTGCATGCCAGCCTGCTGAACAGCATGCATGACAACCTGCCTCATGCCATGTCTTGGGAGTTGGCGCAGAGGAAATTCGCTTAGGGTGGCAGCTGGCGTTAACAATGTGCTTGCCATGCTCTGAGTCACTTCAGCGCCAGGTACAGCTGCCAGCACCAGCTGGCATTACAGTCAATACTATAGCTGGCATTAGCTGGCATTACAGTCAATACTACTACATTACACTACAATACCACTACAATACCACTACAATACTACTACATGGCATTACATTAGCTGGCAGTAGCTGGCATTACAGTCAATACTACTACATTACACCACTGACTGGGGCTACTGACAGCCACTGGCTGGGGCTGGAGGTTGTGAGGGGGAGGTGGTCTGCTGCCAGCCCTGGTGCATGTCCCGCCGTGCAGGTGGAGGAGCTGACCATGGCGCTGCAGCAAGAGAAGGCTGACATCGCAAACTGGAAAGACAAGTGGGCCCAGGAGAATCAGAAGACGGATGGCATCAAACGGGAATGCCTGCAGGTGACCCTCAGGGCGGCTGCCTCGCACAGCAAGCAAAGCCGGCCAAGCTGTGCCACACAGGCTCACACATCCACACAGGCTCACACATCCACACATGCTCACACATCCACACAGGCTCACACATCCACACAGGCTCACACATCCACACAGGCTCACACATCCACACAGGCTCATACATCCAGGCAGGCTCACACATCCAGGCAGGCTCACACTGTCAGGCAGGCTGGGCCTGGCAGTAGAGCTGTCAAGCTGGTGCAGAGTGCTGAGTCTAACCTGCTTTGATCATGCAGCTGCAGCAAGGGTCGTCTCTAGGCTGTCAGACGATGCTGCTGCTGTGCACCCATCCCGCCTCCTGTTGACCCGCCTTGGCCTGACCCACCTGGTGCCACCACTCAGCCTTGGTGACCAGGCCTGCCACCCCTCTCCGCCCCACTGGACACAGGTCATCATCAAGTGTGAGCAGCGTGTCCAAGCACTTCAGGCGCAGCACATGTCTGAGCTGTCCAAACGCGACCACATTATGCAGCGCTGCAAGAACACCATCGTGCGGCTGGAAGCAAGAGTGGCTGGTGCGGCATGGGGCGGGCAGGGGGGCTGTCATGGTGTCCTGTGGGCATGCTGGCATGGAGGCGAGGAGGCCATGGATGCATGGGGAGTGTGATGTCAAGGCGTGACGCTCCAGCTTGTACTCAGCATGTATGACTAGAGGGGCAGGAGGTCAGTTTGGTGTGGGGCTGTCAGTGTGGGGTGGGGGGCCATCACTGTCAGTCGCTAGTCGTGAGGACTGCAGGCGAGGCGAAGTCAAAGAACCGTACAAACGATATGACATAGCCGTGGTAGCTGCACCAGCTTTGCTCTTGTTGTCAGTGCCAGTCAGGTCAGGCACCGACTGACCTGTCTTAGGCACGCCTGCAGCAAACATGCAGCTTTGGTTTTGTGTCAAGGTAACGCTTTAGGTGACATGGCCGCGGTCGCTTCTCCAGCTGACAGTGGCTGGTGTGTGGCTGCCATGCAGAGCTGAGTGGTCAGCCTGCAGACCCCCGCATGGTGTCGTATGACACACCTGGACGCGCCGGCACCACCACCACCACCACTACTTCCACCAGCAACACAGCCGCCGCCCAGCCACAGCAGCAGCAGCAGCACCATGGTCCACCCCACCCATCCTCATCCTTTGGAGGAAAGTCAGTTTCTGGAGAGCCCAGCACCGGCAGCACTGGAGGCGGCTGATCTGGCAGAAGCAGCAGCAGCAGCAGTAGCAGGTTTTGGCAGCAATGGGGATAATGTGGCTACCTGACGGCAGAAGGTTCCACCAGCAGGTGTTGTAGGGGTGGGCGTGTGGGGTCAGCAGCAGCGGCGCAGGTGCAACAGGTGCTGTAGACATGTGAAAGTGAACTTGTCGGGCTTCCGTAAATGTCCAAGACACTAGGCCGTTGATGTTAATGGCTGCGCCCTCAAGACATGGCAGGGAGGTTGCCGGGCCTGTGAGCTGTCTGTCTGTCTGGGACTGTTGCGTTAGTGGCAGCCATGTATGGAGTTGTGTACGCCGGACCTAGCCAGGACCTAGCCTAGTTGATGGCCAACAAGTTGAAATGGCAGCTAAGGCCTGGCCTGGTTTTGTGTCCCGAACATGCTCCATGTAATTGATATGTAATGGACCTCACTTCCGCCCCACTCCGGTTGCCGGCGCTCGTTCTAAATTATCCTCCACAGATCAGGGCGCAGTCAACATCTGCCGGGGAATCAGATCCAGCCTAATGCACCTCACCATTTACACTTCTCGCATGAGACTAGAGATCTTCCGCATGCAGTCTTATATAGTATAAGTTTTACTGTATAACATGCTGTAATGCTGTATGCTGTGTAAGTTATACAGCATGGTCACGTAACAAGGAACAGCCTGAAGTCGTCCTTCACAGCAAGCAGTACCCGATGCTTGGTCGTGGCCATACGTCATGTCCAATTCGGGCGTTCCCGGCCATTGGCCACGCCCAAGCAAATAGAGCGTTCCCGGCCAGGTCCTAACCGTGTCGTATCCCAAATGCTTGCAGGGAGTTTCATTGCAAGGGTTGGCCATCTGCAGTATCGACATCCCATTAGGGTGCGAGTTTACAGGGTGTATAGGTCGCTGAATATCAGTTCTATGTTACATGCTTAGCTACTTAGAACAGGTCTTTGTTACAAACCAACCAACTACCTCGCTCAAGGCCGACCGAATACTTGAGCCAGCGGTCAGCCTCCCTGCGACGACGACGTCTGAGCTTAAACTCACATAGCCTTGTCAGCGCCCGCGAAGGATTTCAAGCCCGAAATGGCGCTGAGTGCCGAGATGCTTAAAATCATCAGAGGCGAACAGAGCGAGGAGGAAAAGCATAATGCATATGACGCATCGCTGCACAGGTGCGATTGCATATTGTCCACTCCTGGTCACGATGCCTGCCCAGCTGTCGACGCTTCCCGCATAAGCTGTCGTTCTCAACATGCTAGCTGCTGTCATTCTCATCTCCAGGGGGGTGCGGTGTTGCCTGCCTGCCTGCCTGCCTGCCTGCCTGCCTGCCTGCCTGCCTGCCTGCCTGCCTGCCTGCCTGCCTGCCTGCCTGCCTGCCTGCCTGCCTGCCTGCCTGCCTGCCTGCCTGCCTGCCTGCCTGCCTGCCTGCCTGCCTGCCTGCCTGCCTGCCTGCCTGCCTGCCTGCCTGCCTGCCTGCCTGCCTGCCTGCCTGCCTGCCTGCCTGCCTGCCTGCCTGCCTGCCTGCCTGCCTGCCTGCCTGCCTGCCTGCCTGCCTGCCTGCCTGCCTGCCTGCCTGCCTGCCTGCCTGCCTGCCTGCCTGCCTGCCTGCCTGCCTGCCTGCCTGCCTGCCTGCCTGCCTGCCTGCCTGCCTGCCTGCCTGCCTGCCTGCCTGCCTGCCTGCCTGCCTGCCTGCCTGCCTGCCTGCCTGCCTGCCTGCCTGCCTGCCTGCCTGCCTGCCTGCCTGCCTGCCTGCCTGCCTGCCACCCATCTGCCAGCTTACACACTTGCATGTCTACCTCCGTGCCTCCATGCCTTGAATACATGTTAATAACTTAACCGCACAGGTGGTGGAAGGAGTATGCATCCAGGAAGAATGACGAGGAGGAGGAGCATGTGGCTGACTCCCTGCTCTACGATGAGCGCTGCCACCTACCCAGGACCGTGAAGTGCCCATCAGCCAGTGGCAGAGTACCGGGCGCACCTGCAGCTGGAGTTGTGCTGGCGCAGACAGGATTGAATCAGAGCACCCCTCAGCCAACACGCCCACCTGCATCAGGGTGTTGATTTAAGCCTCGCACACAATGGTATGACCACCCCGGACCAGGTTGCCAGCCCCTAGTCAGGGGTGCAGCGCAGAACTGCCTAGGGAGCACCCAACGTGGCCCAATGCAACGCAAAGATGCTGATCATGTCGGGCAGGGAACAAGGTATTGTTGCCGGCTGTTCTAGGTTATCACACAACCGTATATTGTCACGGGAAACCCAAGTTGCTTGCAAAGGCCACCGCCCGTCTTGCGCATCGCGTGATGGCTAAGGACCCGGGAAAGAAACAGAAAGGTGCGTGTCCCAATTAAGCAACTAAGAACTGTCACAGTTGAGCAATTGCCAGGCGCGGCAGAGACCAGCCAGGCGCGTGGAGACCAGCCATGCGCGGCAGAGCTAATTGGAACCACACCTGTGGTGAGGCGTGGTGCTTGCAGTGAAGCGGGGTAAGATGGCAAGTAAGATGGCAATTCCAAGTAAGATGGCAATCTGTGGCAAACGGAGCTTTTCATGCTGTCCGCTGTCACACTGTGAGCGTCCGTCCTTTGACAGCCGTTGCATTAGATGACACGTCCTTAGCTGCTGGTTAGCTCCAGACCTGCAGCGGACCTAGTGAGACCAGCAGCGGAGACCTCAGCGGAGACAGACCTCAGCGGACAATGGCGTACAATGGCGTGCAATGGACAATGGCGTACACAACTCCATACAGATGGCTCCATACAGATGGCACAGAGACAGATACAGATGAGGGGTCTGATACAGATGAGGGGTCTGTCTACTAATCGTAGCAAGCCTGGCAGCGAGCCTTACAGTGGCAAGCCTGACGAGGTCCTGCCTAGCTACCACATTGCACTCATTGTAGCTTCATCTACACCTTGATATCTCAATTCAGCATCTCAATTCATTCTGAGCATATGGCAGGCTGAGCACATGCCTGTATGCAGGCTGAGCATATGGCATCGACATCAATGTTGGTCAGAGCACATGTCATTACTGAACACATGTCATTGAT
Source organism: Haematococcus lacustris (assembly GCA_030144725.1). Classification (NCBI taxonomy): domain Eukaryota; kingdom Viridiplantae; phylum Chlorophyta; class Chlorophyceae; order Chlamydomonadales; family Haematococcaceae; genus Haematococcus; species Haematococcus lacustris. Next base: position 3,458,192 of record JASKMD010000005.1, read on the forward strand.
CCTGTTATTGGCATTCACAGGACATTGCATGCAATGTGTGTATGTGCCGACCTCAGCTCATGAGACCCTGCCCGTGAGACCCTGCCGAGTAAGGATGCAAGAAACGTTAAGCGTTTCTTTGCCTATGCCCAGGGTTGCCCATAATCCTACTATGGCCGACAGCTTTCTTCCTCATTGTAATGATGCTCATCAGGCTGTTAAATACCACGCCAGCTTCAGTGCCACCTGGCCTGATAGCCACTGTGGGGACAACACGAAGGGCGCGTAATCAAAAGCAAGCAAGAACTGTCACAATCGCAAGTCATATTGCCTGACCTGCCTGCCAAGGAGCTGACTGCTCCCTGCCTCGGCAGCCCCGTAGTAGCCCACAACAGCCCCACTCTTGCCTTTGCGTGCTTTACTGATGCTACTGCTGCTTAGCGGCTCTGTTGTTCGTGATGCTCTTGCTGCCCTGCTACTTGTGCTGGGGGGGCGCCCGGGCTGGTGGTAGGCCTGTCACACTATGTACAGCTTCGCATTTGGGCCACGGTTTCAAAAAATGCACGTGCCATCGCAGACCTGCACCGAGCTGAACACAATGGCGCAAACGGTCCATCTCGCTGTTGATGTAGCAGTAATCGGAGCCGGCATTTCGGGACTCACTACCGCACGCACAATTCTAGAGCAGGAGCCGGGCCTTCGTGTTTGTGTTCTGGAGAGCCGCGAACGAGTGGGAGGCCGAACCCAGTCTCTGGACATTCCCGGATGCTCTCTGGACCGCATCGATGTCGGGTGAGTACAAGCTGCCCTCATCCCCTCTCAGTATGCAATGATGCACATTGCAGCATCAAGTTGAGTCACTAATGTCCGATGCGAGTACGACTCGTGAACCACCAGATGTAGGTCAAGCATGTAACAGGAAAGTTACTCTGACGCTACAAAACCGGACGTTGTACTGAGGTTCCCTGCCACAAATTGCACATGGCGGCATTTGAACTAGTTTATGTATAGTCGCCGGCACAGCCCCCTCGTCCCTCACTAGGGCCTCCAAATGAGTCCGACCACTAGGGATCACTAGCGGGACTCAAACGGTGTTGATAGGCTGTGTGGAGTATATCCAATGCACACGGACATGGTGCATGAGTGCGTACCACCTACAGTATTGCCTGACGGCATGGGCTATAGTGCAGAGTTGGCATGACAAACATGCGCTAGTTGTTAGCTGATGACAGCTCATTTGGGGGCACATACTGCTGTGACACAGCAGGCTGCTGCTGCCGCTGCTGCTGGGCCTTGGGTGGCTTGTCTCGCAGCCGCTTGTACCCCAGGCCAGGGTACTCCTTGCCCTTGGGCGCAGAAGCCTCCGCTGCAGCTGGTTGTAGACTATCAGGATGTTGGGGTTGGCAAAGAACTTGCCCAACTCCTTGGGCTTCCTGAGCATGACAGGATCTTGGCTCTCAAGGGGCAAGGGGGCTCCACTGGGTGCTGCGGGTGCAAGGGCTGCTAGACGGGCAATGCGTCGCCTTGGGGTGGGCTGCGTGACTGGCTCTGGCTCAGGCTCTGGCTCTACCTCTGGCTCAGGCTCAGGCTCTGGCTGAGGGTCAGGATCAGGCTCTGGGGGCTGCACGGCTAGAGGTGTGGGTGCAAAGGGTTACCTGGGGGTGGGGTAGCCCACCAGGCAGGTCAGAAAAATCCGCAGAACAAATAGCAAGGCTATGACACGGAGTCGGGAGTGCACCTCAACCCGGTGCTGGAGGTGCGCCATGATCTTTCTCTTCGTCTTCTTGCAGCCTGAAAGCACGGCACCACCCGGGACCTTGATGACCTGCTGGCAAGCACAATCAGCACTTTGACAGGCCACTTTGACAGGCCAAGGCACAATGCGCAAACACACAAGGCGGGGCCACACAAGGCGGGGGCGGACTCGCACCTGGCGCCTTTGCGTCTTCCAGCCATCCCTTCGAGCCTGTCGTTGTTATCCTTGAGGCGAGCAAGAAGCTGCGATGGAACCGACTGGAGCGACGGGTTATCACACGGCGCGGAGCTCGCGGCTAAGGACACGCAGTCGGCTAGGGGCACACACCTTTCAGTTTCTTTGCCGGGCCCTTCTTTTGCTTGGCGGTACCCTTCCCCTTCTTCTTAGCCATCATGCGACGATGCGCTTTGAAACGGGCGGGGGCCTCTTCAAGCAACTTGGGTTTTCCCGGAGATTCATGGAGTGTATTATGGAGATAGTAAAAGCCCAAGTGCAAGGAGGGCTCCACAGAACGTGTTCATTGTAGTACCCTCCAAACTTGTTCATTGTAGTACCCTTGTTCATTGTAGTACCCTTGTTCATTGTAGTACCCTCCAAACCCCTGTCCATTGTAGTACCCTCCAAACTTGCCGGCACAGGCAATGAACCTGTCATCATCTCACTTGAGGCACCCACTGAAAACTGCATCCCTGTATGATTGGGAATTGCCGTGTACATGGGCAAGGGTAGTGTAGACTAGCTATGGTCAGGTGTATTGCCTCGATGGCAAAGGGGTTCATCTCATTGAGGCAGTGGACTTGGCGCACTGAAGTAGGTGCACTGAAGCATGTGCAGGGTGGAGGGGCACCGAAGAAGGCTTCAGGGCCCTGTGACTTACCTTCACACTTTCAAAATCAAAAAGGTGTTGTTGTCCCCCTTGCAGCCGACTTGTAGGTTGCGCCATGGCCAAACACACATTCCCCTGTGCATAGCATGTGCTAAGTCTCATGAGTTGCATGTGGCAGTGCGGCAGCTAAAGTGTGGAGTGCTAGAGTCCACAGCCGCCCTCACCATCTTCTTTGTCTCCCAACCCGGAGATATTGTTGCTCTGGGTCAAGGAGCTGATGTGGTGTGGGTGTTTGACTGAGTGTTGACTGAGTGTGACAAAAGCATGATGGCGTGATGTCATGGTCGCGTGCAGGGGCCAGTGGGTCGGCCCACTGCAGACCAACGTGTTAGGCCTAGTGAAGGAGGCTGGGCTGCAGCTAGTGAAGCAAGGCTGGTTCGAAGATGACTGGCAGCCTGCAGCTGGCAAGGGGGAGGGGGACGGCAGCCCACGATTGGTGGAACCGCATGTGACCACTGCCAGCATGGAGGTAGGGCGATGCCGGGAATGGCAACCAAGGGAGCAGAGGGCAGGCAGGGTCCCCACCCTCATACCTCTCACCTGCCACTTTACCACCTGCCATACCCCTCCCTACAGCCTCGCAAGGTTGCTTTCCTCAGCCACCACAAGCTTCAGCTTCAGCAGGATGGTCATGGCTTGCTGGACCCCTGCCCCCTGAGGCCTGGCCAGTGGTGGCCAGCAGCGACCAGCAGCGGCTTGCCAGCTCCAGCTGCTTCCGCAGCCCCCGCGCCGCCTCCTGTGCTCCACGCCCCTGCAGGCTGCAGTGCGTGTGGTGTGACAGGGGGTTGAGACCATGGCATGCCCACCTCCCTCTTGCAGGGCGCGCGCTCTCTGGAGGCAGCCGGCACCACCCCAGGCATCACCCTAATCTCAGGCAAGCGCCTGCGAATGCCCGCCCGGGCTATCCCCTCACCCCCTCACCCTCACCCGCGCCACCCTAACACTCTCCCAACCTTCTCCCTACCTTTATCCAATCTCCTTTACCTGGCTCTTGCAGTGCCCTGCCCTGACACTCCAGCGCCAGCCCTCAGCCAGCAAGCCTTTTCCTCCTCCTCTTCCTCCTTTGCCCCTCCCCCCTTGCATCCCTCCCCCTGTCTCAAACCTCAGAATGATGCTTCCCCTCTCAGCTTCCTCCCCTCCCCCTCTACACCCGCTAACTGCCCCGCCCTCCTGTCATGACATCCCCAGGCGGCAGCACTGGCCTGAGTGAGGCAGAGCAGACAGAGCTGCAGAGCCTGGTCACAAACCTGGACCAAATGGCAGCCAGTGAGTAACCTCTTGCTTCGCGCTGCCATCTGGCCAGCCCTCCCTTTCCATCCAGCCCTTCGCCCCAATCAGCACCCCGATGTTGGCGCTGATGCTGACAGTGCTGACTTTGTCGCAGCACTGTCTCGCATGAACTTCCTGCCTGCCTGCCTGTGTACACACTCTCCCGTTACCATGGCCCACCTACCTACCCACCCGCCCGCCTGCCTGTCTGCCTGCCCGCCACTTCAGGCCTGGGTGCAGTGCCCTGGCGGCAGTGGTCTGAGCAGCACCCTCAAGCTCGAGAGTGGGACCAGCTCAGCGTGACTCAGTGGCTGGACCGCCACGTCACCCACAAGGCAGTGGCAGAGGAGATCACCCTGTTCACACAGGCAAGAGGCGGGGCCGGGGCAAGGTGGGGCAAGACTAGGTGGTGTGGGGAGAGCCAGACGAGGCAGGACCAGGGAAGGAGGGGGAGGAGGGCGGGTGGAAAGGCAGGTCTGGGCAGCCGCCCCCAGGGTGGACCCGTCAGGAGGTCGTGTGGGGTCAGGTGCAACTGGTTAGCTGTGGGGTCATGACACAGCAGCGGGTCAGCTGTGGGGTCATGAGGGGCCCAGTCTCCCTGGTCGATGTCTGGCTACGTGGCCTTCTGACAGATGTACCTCAGCTGTGGGGCTGTGGGGTGGCTGACCCCCTGGTGGCTGGCTGGCTGGCTGCGCCGTGCAGGCAGTGCTGTCCGGGCCGCCTGAGAGCATCAGCTTCCTGTTCCTGCTGTTCTACATCTTCAGCTCAGGGGGCATGCACCAGCTGGCTGATGTGGATGGTGGTGCGCAGACCTGGCGCATCCAGGTGGGCTGGGGCAGGGGCTGGGCCCCAGGGGCAGAGAGTGGGGCAGTCGGCTGGGGCAGGGGCTGGTGTCCACAGCCACTTTGCCATGTTTCTGCTCCTTGCCCTGGCAGCCACAACCCGGGCAGCCCCTGCCTCCTCCACAGCCCCAGCCCCTCTCACCCTGATCCTCACCTGTGCCTCTGCTGCCCCTGCCCTTTGCCCCTGCCCTGTGCCCTTGTCCTGCCCCTGTCCTATGCCCCTGCCCTGCTGACCCCCAGGGTGGCTCCCAGCAGCTGTCACAGTTCCAAGCCCAGCAGATCACCCGCCTGGGGGGCCAGGTCCTCCTGGGCCACCCCGTCACCTCCATCGCCCAGCGCTCCCACTCCACGCCCCGCCTGCTGCTGACCCTGGGGAACGGCAGCCAGCTGCTAGCTAGCTGCGTGGTGGTGGCGGTGCCGCCGCCTGTCTGGCACGCAACCATCCAGTTCAGCCCGCCGCTGTCGGCTGAGAGGCAGCAGCTGGGGAGGGCGATGTTCATGGGCGCGGCAATGAAGTTTGGTAAGTGGGGGCGGAGGGAGGGGTGTCAGGGAGGAGGGGCTGAGGGCGACAAGGAGGGTCCAGGACGGTGAGGAGGTGGGGAGGAGAGGCGGAGTTGGGGAGGGGGATGGGGTGGGTGGCAGGTGAAAGTGTAGGGGCGGGCAGGGCAGCCAGGTGTGAGGGTAGGTGGAGCAGGGTGAGTGGTGGAGGTGGGGTAGGTGTGGGCATCGCAGGCGGCCCATCCATTGCGCAGCCACCCTATGTCGCATACAGACTGTGCAGACCAGCGCTTGCACTATGAGCCTCTGCTCTGGCAGTCCCCATCAGGGGGGCAAGGGCTGGGGCAAGGGCTGGGGCAAGGGCAGGGGCTAAAGCAGGTGCCTGACAGTCACCCCACTCCACCCTGATCCAGCTCCCATGCATGCATGCATGCCTCTCACGCGGCCCCTACTGCTCCCACCCACCGCCCCTGCACAGTCATCTTCTACAGCCATGCATTCTGGCGTGAGCCCCGGCTCCTGGCCCCCACCTGCAAGCTGGATGCCTGCGGGCCCGTGCAGAACCTGTACCCTGCATGCTTTGAGGTGCGCTGCTGCTGTGGCCGCCCTGCTGCTGCGGCACTGGCCACACTGCTTATGACATGAACGCTGGGGGAGGGGAGCACACCACACCACACCACACCACACCACACCACACCACACCACACCACACCACACCACACCACACCACACCACACCACACCACACCACACCACACCACACCACACCACACCACACCACACCACACCACACCACACCACACCACACCACACCACACCACACCACACCACACCACACCACACCACACCACACCACACCACACCACACCACACCACACCACACCACACCACACCACACCACACCACACCACACCACACCACACCACACCACACCACACCACACCACACCACACCACACCACACCACACCACACCACACCACACCACACCACACCACACCACACCACACCACACCACACCACACCACACCACACCACACCAAGTGTGTTGCCATGATGGGTGGTGAGGAAAGCTCCAACCTAGCTGCATGTCCCAGCAGCCTGGCTCTGTGACAGCCTGTCCTTGCCTGGACGCCTCGGTGCCTTCCAGACTGTCCAGCAAACACAGTGTCTCAAGCTGCGGCTCCACTGGCTGCCACCACCGCTGCTGCTGCAGGGCACCCCTGCCCTCATCGGCCTGGCCACTGGGCGATCTGCGCTGCTGCTGAACGCTGCCAGTGAGGCAGAGCAGCGGGAGCAGGTGTTGCAGCAGCTGGTGCTGTACTGGGGCAGCAGCCAGGCACGCGACGCAGTCACCACCTTCACCGCTAAGTCGTGGGCTCAAGAACCGTGGTCCCGTGGCTGCTTTACTGGTGAGCTGCTTGTTGCTTACTCTCTGACTCTGACTTGACCTGACTTGACCTGACCTGACCTCCATCTGACCTCCATCTGACCTCCACCTGACCTCCAATTAATCCTCAACTGACATCTAAATGCAATCGAGGTGCCCCTGCCCCCTGACCCTGACCCTGACCCTGACTCTGACCTGACTCTGACCTGACCTCTATCTGACCTCCATCTGACCTCCATCTGACCTCCATCTGACCTCCATCTGACCTCTATCTGACCTTCATCTGACCTCCATCTGACCTCCATCTGACCTCCATCTGACCTCTATCTGACCTTCATCTGACCTCCATCTGACCTCCATCTGACCTCAACGCAAACTGACAGCTTACCGAAACCGAGGTGCCCCTGCCCCCTGACTGCAGCCCTCATGCCACCTGGTCTGGCCACGTCCCTAGCGGGGCGCAGCCTGAGGGAGCCAGAGTATGCGGGCCAGCTGCTCTTTGCAGGTGAGGCAGTAGGGCAGGGGGGCAGGGGGAACAGGCAGGCAGGGAGCAAGGGGGCAGAGGGGTAAGGGGTCAAGCAGGCAGGTGGGCGGGGTTGAGGGCAGGTTCAGACTGCCTGCAAGAGAGTGCAGAAATGGGCACGCTGGCAGGGTAGGCTGAAAGCACGGAGCTACAGCAGCTGCCTACCCCTTTGCTCACGCACTGCAGGCACTGAGACTGCCGTCAATTGGTACGGCTACATTGAGGGTGGCATGCAAGCAGGCATGGAGGCAGGCAAGCAGGCAGTGGCTCTGGCTGCTCGCCTTAGGGAGATGCCCTTGGTGGCCAGCAAGCTGTGAGGCCTGCGGGAGTGGGTCAAACCCCTCATCGAGTGGGTGCATGTCAGTAGCAGCAAGAGGTCAGCGCCTCGAGTGGAGCTCTGGCTTAGCCCACGGATTGTAGCCCCCAACAGCAACAGTGGCACCAGCAACGGAGGTGGCGTCATCAATGGTGGTCGCTCCAGCAGCAGCAGTGGTGCCAGCAGCAGCAGCAGTGGTGCTGCAAGTCAGCAATTGCATGGCCCGCCATGAGCAGTGCTGCTACACTATATCTCCCCATTCCCTGCTGCCACAAGCCAGCGCCTGGCAATTCCTGCAATGCTATTACTTTTGATGAGGAGCCCAGTGGTCTGTCCCGGGAAAGTGCCATCTACGTGGGGTTTGCAGTCATCAAGGGTGCGACCGAGGATGCTACAACATGTTTGTAGTAGCTGAGTGAGATTACCCACAGGCCGACATGTTGTTCCTTGTTGAATGAGTTTTGTTGGTCTGGCAATTCCTGCACCACACATGCTGCTGTCCACACATACCATCCACCAGCACAGTCCAGTGATCGGTGCCGTCAGGGCCGTGAGCAGGGACCTGGCCGCACCTGGCTGGGGCTTGCGTATGACTGATTGCCTCCTATGGCGTGGCTTGCACAGTGCTCCCTCAGCGCATCCCCAGGCCTTGGTGCAGTGTGTCCCTGCCATGGACTTGGATGGCATTGCCTGGCATCGCCTGCAACACAAGATCTGGCAATGGGCCTTGCCTGGCCCCTGCTTAGTTTCCCTCCAGCACTGAATGCAGTACACACTGCACTGCACTGCACCCCTCACAGCCCTCACTCTGCCACTCTCTACACTGGCATGAGGAGAAAGGGGCGAACTGTGCTGCAGCAGTGTGCCACGGATGTGGCTTGCATGGTGTGAGATTGCTATTCAATTCATTTATCAGAAACGCCCCTCTATATTACTTTGAGTGTGATCTAGGGGCAGCCCTTGAAATAGCCCTGATGCACACCCTGGTCTCTGGGTTCAAGATCAACAAGGCGCCAGGTGGGGGATCAGGTGATGTGTTACCAGGTGTGATCAGGTGCCTAGGATGGGGACACCAAATTGGTGCGCCAAGGCTGCAGCATGTTGGTGAGGGAGCTCAGGAGAGCAGCAGGCCATCGAGATACACCGTATCCATGCCCCACAGCAGGAACCGCAGCATGGGAGTCATCATCGGCAGCATCGTGAGTGTCACCATCGGCAGCAGCAGCAGCACTGCATGGCATCCGCCAATCTGCAGTTTGAATGGGTAATGTTTGTGTCCCATGCATGTGTCCCATGCATGCAGCATAAAACTATGTAGGTAGCTGGGGTCATGCTAGGCCCTTGCTGAGTCTTATGTTCAAGATTACCTTGGGTGTGTGATGACCGATGTGTGGTCGGATTGCATACTTGGTAGGCCTACGGTTTGAGTGTAGCCTCTTTGGAAATGGCCCCACCAGCATGCCCGGCCAAGCAGCCGAAAGGTTGATGGCGTAAGCAATGTAAGCCAGTATCATCTTCACTTGATGACCTTGAGAAGGCCCACTGCTGTCCCCCTTGGGTTCCGGGTGCCTCAGTGTGCAGCCGATAAGCCGTACAGCTTGGCAAAAGACCAGGCTCAAACCCACCCTACACTACACCACACCACGAGTCTGGTCTTTGGTCAAGAGCAGTGCTCACAGCCCCCTTGTCCCTCACTAGGGCCTCCATTTGAGCCGGATCAGTAGTACCCACTAGCAGCCACTAGCAGCCACTAACTGACCCGACTCAAACAGTGTTATTGGGCTGTGTGGAGTGTTGAGCTTACCACCTACATTATTGCCTGACCCGAGGGCTATCATGTAGAGTTGGCATGACCTGCATGCACTAATTGTAAGCTGATGACAGCTCAACAAAGCGGGCACACATCACTGTGCCACAGCAGGCTGCCGTTGCTGGGCCTTGGGAGGCTTGACTCGCAGCCGCTTGTAGCCCAGGCCAGGGTATTCCTTGCCCTTGGCTGGCAGAACTCCCTGGTCTGGCCAGTAGCACAGCTCCAGCGGCCGCCACCTGCTCTCCCCAATGCGCTGCATGTTGAGCGCTGCATTGCAGTCCCTGTCCAGCCACCTGCCTGGCTGTGGTGCTGGCTTGGCTTTGGCAGCGTTGCCTTTGCCTTTGCCCTTAGTGGGCTCAGCTGCCGGCTCAGCCTTGGTGCGCTTGGTGCGCTTGGCTGGCTGGGGAGTGCTGGGCCCTGGCTCTGAGGCTGCTGTCAATGTGGCTTCCTGGCTGCTGCTTGGGGCCTGTGGGGGCTTGCGGGGGGGCACTACTGGGCACCACATCATGCCCCGCACTGGCTGGCCACGCTGCTGGCTCCAGGCTGGCTGCAGCAAGCGGGGTTCCACTTGCCCTGCTGGTGGCTTCCAGCCTGCAGGCCTGGTGGCACTGAGTTTGTCCAGCTCCTCCTCACAGGGCTGCTGGCCATTCACTGCTGAGCTGACCCGGCTGGTGCGGTGCTCATCCACAAGCACCACCCTGCCCCGCCGCTGACCTGCGCCCCTGGGCCTGCACACCACCTTGCGGCAGGCCCGCAACACAGCATCAGCACCCCAGCCTCCCCGGGTGCCAATGCTAGCTGCTCCAAAGAACACCACCAGCTGCTTGGCACGCCCATGTCGCTACATGGACACCTCAGCCACCTCCTCCACCAGCTGCAGCCATGCACACAAGGCGAACACATGGTCGCTGACATGGTAGCACACGGTTAGGCATGGCACAATCAAGTACCTTTTCACGTCACGCCTAACCCCTCCCCCTCCCTCCCCCACTCTCACCTTGTTGACGAACTCCTCCAGTGCCCGGTCCTGGGCTCCGTACAGCCTCAGCCGCTGCTCTGCCCACTTGGGGTCCAGGTACACCTCCCACACCGCATCCCAGGTGGCCAGGGTGCACCATGCAGCCTGATGCAGCCTGATGCAGCACGATGCAGCCTGATGCAGGGCCTGCTGTGGTGCCATGAGGATCCGGCTCCCGCACATCCCCCAACACAGGCCCCCCTTGCCCATGACCCTTCCTCTGTTCAAGCCCCTACCTGGCCCTGCCTGACCCTGTGGCCCCACCCTCCACACCCAGGTGGGCTGGGCCGTGACACCTGCCCGTGCTAAGCAAAAACACTGATGGCCGGGCCTGAAATAGGCTCTAGCTAAGCAGGCTGAACCGAACCAAGCCTTGCACAACATACAGCTGATAGAAGTTGTTGACGCGGGAGCCCGGTGGTCGTCATTTGGGGGGAGTGCTAGGTTTCGGGGGGGGGGGGGGGGGGGCTGGTGATGAAATGCCTAGGCCACGGCTAGGTTGGCAAGGTTGGCTGGGTTGGCTAGGTTGGCTAAGGGGGGGGAGGGGCAGGTCTTCTGTGTGAGGTTGTGTGAGGTTGCCGGTGTGGGGTTCCATCGAAGGTACCAGCACCAGCACCAGCACCAGCCCTGGCCCTAGCCCTAGCCCTGGCCCTAGCCCTAGCCCTGGCCCTAACAACCAGCCCGCAACTAGCCCCGTAACCAACCCCGCTGTGGCCTACAATCGTGCTTGCGCTTGTTCTTTCAGAGCGACACGCAAAGCCGTGAGAGCGTCTCAAGAGATGGAACACGACGCGACCAATCCGCCCCAATACCTGGTAAGCCCACAGTTCAGCCCCGCACACAGCCTAGTCTCGCCTAGTGCATAGTCTCGCACACAGCCCCGCACATCAATCGTCTCGCACACAGCCCCGCACATCAATCGCACACCATCAATCGCACACCCGCGACCCCGCACCTCCGCACACACGCACCCTTATCCTACGCCCTGTCCCGTGTGCTCGCAGGATGCGGAGGTCGACGGGTCAGGCCGTGCTGAGGCCGTGCTGTCGGAGTCCAAAGCAAGGAGTACCCAAGAAGCTCCACGAGGCTGCGAGACCGAGCACCCTAGGTCAGGCGACCCCAACTAGCAAAAAATGACAGGAAATGATAGGAAACCGACCCCTGGTAATCAAAACGACGCCGCGTCTCAGCCACGTGGGTTCTATTTAAGTTTCGCACATCCCTGGATAGAGGACTCTGTCAGCTATGCGGTGCAGCTTGTATCATTAAATATTGTGCAGTGTGCTGAGTGCTAAGGCGGCTCAAATCTTGACATTCAAATGCATGCCAGTTTTGCTCATGCGGGCCTCGCCGCGACCGACCGCCGCGACCGACGTGGCCCAGTAGCCTCTGCAAACAGTCAGGGACAGTCGCCGCAGTCAAAACAATGCACATGGCACGCCAAACCGATGTAACGACGCCCCTCCACCCATGCTCGGAAGTATACAAGGCTGCTGCATTGCTTGACCGCTACGTGAGTAGTACCTACTACCTGGCCATTCGGTAAGGCCACTCAAGGTGTGTGGGCCATTGCTACGTTACCTTGCTCGATATGTTGGGTCCGATCCCTCCCGCCCGCCCTCCGCTTGCGTGTCGAGCTTGTGTCCAACTCCGCCCTGACCCCCTGCTGCTCAGCTGGAGGGGTGGGCAGCCAAGGGGAAGCACCAGCACCAGCTGCCTGCTGCTGCCAGGGGGGTGCAGCAGGAGGGGGGGGCAGGTCAGGAGCGGCACCAGCACCAGCTGCCTGCTGCTGCCAGGGGGGTGCAGCAGGAGTGGGGGGCAGGTCAGGGGCGGCACCAGCACCAGCTGCCTGCTGCTGCCAGGGGGGTGCAGCAGGAGGGGGGGGGCAGGTCAGGTGCGGCACCAGCACCAGCTGCCTGCTGCTGCCCAGGGGGTGCAGCAGGAGTGGGGGGCAGGTCAGGTGCGGCACCAGCACCAGCTGCCTGCTGCTGCCCAGGGGGTGCAGCAGGAGGGGGGGGCAGGTCAGGGGCGGCACCAGCACCGGCACCTGCTGCTACCCCCAGCTCATCGCCATGCAGGGCGGCTACTGTGTTGCAGATATGGGCCATGACAAGACCCTTCAGCTTGGGCTTCAGCCACCCCTTCATAAGCTCCTGCTGGGTGGGAGGGTGGGGCTGGGGCTGGGAGGGGGTGGGAATGCGGGCTGGGGGTGGGAGGGGGCTGGGAGGGAGCAGGTTCCGGGCGGTCGGGGTGGGCTAGTCATTACTGCAAGGCAAAGTTGAGTCACGCCAAAGTCATTTCCAACCGGCCTGGTCGATATAATGCAGTGCTTTCTTCTCCAGCAGCTGCTTTGTTGAGTAATGAACAAATTTGACACTCGAAGTTTTGCAAAGTCAGAGTGGTCAGCTCACAACATGCCGATTTGTGCAAGGGGGTCCCTTTTTCTGTGTGGCTGGCCAGAGAGAGACGCACCTTTGTCGCGTTTGCAGCAATGTCGAGTGTCAACTCGCCCGACGATGGTCTTCCGACGCCGCCTGTACCAATGAAAAGTTCGCGGAGCGAGCCTGGCGGGCTGAAATGTGATTGTACTATTGGCTCGATGCCAGGCGCAGTTCACTTGTTGCTGCTGCTACATACCACTAGTAAGATTGATGGTGAGCAGCTGAGGTGTGTCCGTGATCGCTTGCGCCGGCATGGCCTCAAACACTTGAAAACTAACGCGCCGCTTGCCAGTAGATGCGCAACAATTCGCAGCTGCCAATGTTACAAACGCTATCGAAAACGGTGCAGTATTGAGTGAGTATTTGCATGAAGATTACCAACCCCATGTTGGGGACACCTGACCCTAGCCCAGCAGCCTGTAGCACAGTAGCATGTGTGCACAAGGCAATGCTGAAGTTGTTGCTTACATCAGAGTATGTGTTTCATGCCAACATATATTGCCCGGCCTTCGCAAGTGGGTTAGGGTAGGGAGTTACGTAGTGGTGCCGGATGCGTGTTGCGGATTGTGTTGCGGATGCGTGTTGCGGAGTGTTATTGCGGCTCAAATCTTAACATTCAAATTCATGCCCGTTTTGCTCATGCGGGCCTCGCCGCGACCGACCGCCGCGACCGACGTGGCCCAGTAGCCTCTGCAAACAGTCACACCGCATCCCAGGTGGCCAGGGTGCACCATGCAGCCTGATGCAGCCTGATGCAGCACGATGCAGCCTGATGCAGGGCCTGCTGTGGTGCCATGAGGATCCGGCTCCCGCACATCCCCCAACACAGGCCCCCCTTGCCCATGACCCTTCCTCTGTTCAAGCCCCTACCTGGCCCTGCCTGACCCTGTGGCCCCACCCTCCACACCCAGGTGGGCTGGGCCGTGACACCTGCCCGTGCTAAGCAAAAACACTGATGGCCGGGCCTGAAATAGGCTCTAGCTAAGCAGGCTGAACCGAACCAAGCCTTGCACAACATACAGCTGATAGAAGTTGTTGACGCGGGAGCCCGGTGGTCGTCATTTGGGGGGAGTGCTAGGTTTCGGGGGGGGGGGGGGGGGCTGGTGATGAAATGCCTAGGCCACGGCTAGGTTGGCAAGGTTGGCTGGGTTGGCTAGGTTGGCTAAGGGGGGGGAGGGGCAGGTCTTCTGTGTGAGGTTGTGTGAGGTTGCCGGTGTGGGGTTCCATCGAAGGTGAGCACCAGCACCAGCACCAGCACCAGCACCAGCCCTGGCCCTAGCCCTAGCCCTGGCCCTAGCCCTAGCCCTGGCCCTAACAACCAGCCCGCAACTAGCCCCGTAACCAACCCCGCTGTGGCCTACAATCGTGCTTGCGCTTGTTCTTTCAGAGCGACACGCAAAGCCGTGAGAGCGTCTCAAGAGATGGAACACGACGCGACCAATCCGCCCCAGTACCTGATAAGCCCACAGTTCAGCCCCGCACACAGCCTAGTCTCGCCTAGTGCATAGTCTCGCACACAGCCCCGCACATCAATCGTCTCGCACACAGCCCCGCACATCAATCGCACACCATCAATCGCACACCCGCGACCCCGCACCTCCGCACACACGCACCCTTATCCTACGCCCTGTCCCGTGTGCTCGCAGGATGCGGAGGTCGACGGGTCAGGCCGTGCTGAGGCCGTGCTGTCGGAGTCCAAAGCAAGGAGTACCCAAGAAGCTCCATGAGGCTGCGAGACCGAGCACCCTAGGCCAGCATAGCATGTGTTCATGCCATCATAGATTGCCCAGCCTTTGCAAGTGGGTTGGGGTAGTGAATCCGGTAGTGGTACCGGATGCTTGTTGCATGCAAACAGTACGGACAACAGATAACACATCCCTCTACTAGGGCGTGTCTCGGCGTATTAGCTCCGAGCCAACTTGCTAATATTAGCGGCTTACTTGCTAATATTAGCTCAAGCGGCGGCCGGGCGGCCGGGGATCGAGAGGTACATTGTTCTATCCCCACCAAATGCAGAGTTTTCGTGTCTGTCAAGAGATAGCCCTCCGTGTACCAGAAGAAACTTGTTACTGCAACCTTACCAGCTGCAAAGGGGCACGTAAGGTGCTGAGAATTGGCAGTAACTATATGAAAACTTCATGATAACAACGCAAAAGGGGTGGCCACATGGGGCAGCCCGCGAGCAAAGATTGCAATGACTTGCGCTGATGTTTACATAGCGCGCATTGATGTGCTGCTACCAATGTGATAAACGCTATCGAAAACGATGCAGTATTGAGAGAGTATTGAGAGACTTGCATGACCCATGTTGGGGCCCCATGAGTCCAGGAGGCGGCCTCCGACGGCGCATCATCATCGACGTGCGCAGGAGTCTCAGCGCCGCCAGCCGCAGCCAACGCGCTAGGAAGCGAACGAAGGCGCTACAAGAATCGCTTGCTAATATATGCTAATATGGTTGGCTTGCTATTATTTGCTATTATTAATATTAGCAAGGGGGGAATCGCCCTACCCTCTACGCCTTAGCAGAGGAGCAATGTGCTGAACCTTGGCTGACTTGGCAGGTCTTCTGTGTGAGGTTGCTGTAAGGTTGCTTGCTTGGCTGAACCTTGAGCTTCCAACCTAGCGAGCCAAATCCCTTGGCGCGCCTCAAAAACCTCACGAACCTAGGAGCCACTACGTTGAACCTTAGGGGGGGTCTGCCAGTTTCTCCATCTTCACCATCCCTGTCAGATTCCCTGTACCTCTGTAAAACATTTACGAGCCTTTACGTGGATCCATCAATAACGCAGGGGACAGGCTCAGCATCGCATCCCAGCACTCCCGCATTTGAGCTCGCCACCCACAGAAGGGCAGATTCCACTCTGCAGCACTGGTGTGACATGTTTGAAGTGCGTCTGTCCGTATGTGCGTATGTGAAATGCAGTCTCGCATCGAGACCGTTGAAGGAGTAGGATAGGCAGCGCGCTTACTGAACTGTTGATGAAATAGCTAGGGCACTGCTGGAGCTAGCTGTTTGGCTCATTTAGGCCTACCTCAAACAGCTGCTGACCTTTACATAGCTACACT
Organism: Haematococcus lacustris; assembly: GCA_030144725.1. Taxonomy (NCBI): domain Eukaryota; kingdom Viridiplantae; phylum Chlorophyta; class Chlorophyceae; order Chlamydomonadales; family Haematococcaceae; genus Haematococcus; species Haematococcus lacustris. The sequence goes on from JASKMD010000005.1 coordinate 3,473,983, forward strand.
CGAAGTAAACGTCGTCGATGAGAGCCACCCGCCGAACCAGCACCAACGTCGCGACGTCAAAAGCTGAAGCATCGCGGAAGAAAGCACGTCATTGCAAAGACGACGCGTCAAAATACGAGCTAAACAAAGACAGCGCGCCGCAGGAAAGCTGTGTAACTCTTCTCCCGGTCGAAGTACTGGCGGTAGGTGGCAGCTAACATCAAGCGCTTCAAAGCTCCAGGTTTCTCAGCAGCTCGTGCTTTCATCGCCCAGGTCATTGGCTCCCATTTGAGGCTGCCAGATTTGTTAAATGCTCGGCTGGCATGCAAGCTATGGTCGCACCACGTCGGCCAAGGTGCAAATGTCTGAGCTGCTTAAGCTGTCGACATCCGTCTGTTTGATATTTTGGATTGCGGAGCGTGACACAGTATTCGCTTCTCGCCGCAGGTGAAGCGGCATGTTTGCAGCTGCAGTCCGATTTCTCCAAGCTTCATCGCGCGCGACAAATCAACCCGGCAGCCACAAAGTACAGACTTCGCACATGCGGGCAATCAACCCAGGTATGCTACAGAACCAGGTCGTTCATCACGCAACCGCAATGTTCTTCATACAGCAACTTGCACGGAGGTGCACTGCCCCCGTTATCTTTTGATGCATGTCTGCATATACACTGGCAAGTGCAGAAGCTTTTTGATGACTACATTAGCGAGCTGGGTGCCATCAGCCAAGTGCAAGAGCTACAGGTGGTACGCATCACAGCAATCGATCCCAAGTACCATGTGGATGAAGTAAGCAGCCAATGCCACCCTTGGATTATGGTAGTCAGCCATATGTAGTTTGACTAAACCTGAGTTGGCATGTTTACCCCTTGCCCTCATGCGCAGACTCCACCACGCCAACTGCTCAGCTCAATACGTGTCGTGGCCAACCTGCCACATCTGACCAGCCTACAACTAGTAGACTGCCCATTCCCATCTGTTACAGACTTAACAGCTTTAGCTGGGCTTACATGCCTTACCTCCCTATGCATCTCAGCCAGCTCAGCCAGGGACCTGGTAGTTGACGTCCCATTAAGTGGAGCAGGACCATCCCGAGCACCAGAGCTGCCTCGCCATGCAGAACATGCAGGAGCAGATCATATCTATGCTCTGGCCAGTGGCTTGCAGCACTTAAAACACCTAGAGGTTCCAATTCACTCCTCCCCAGACACAGTGGCAGCGTTGCATAACCTGGCAGCTCTGACCCGCCTCACCACCCTCGCTGTCTCTGGTGCCCCCTTTACTGTCGAGGCACTGGAAAAGACAATCAGCCCATTGAAAAACCTGCAGGTAAAGGCGGGCTACTAGACATGAAAGCGAAGCTGACTGCAAAGAAGCACATGCGCATTGCATGACAGATTTGCACACGACCATCACAATGGTCACTCTGCTAGTGCAGCAAATTACCATCCTGATAGTGCTCTGCTGGTGCACTGTTATTTAGAGATGAGCTTGGCCCCACTGTAGCATTGCGAATCAACCCATCTCAGCATAGTAGCCAGGTTTACACCGCTCAATAGCTGTGTTGTACCCTCCTGCCCTGCCAGGTCTTACATGTGGTGCTGGGCGACTCGCTGCTGACGCTGCACCAATCCCTGGCGCTGCAGCTTACCAACCTGGCTTGCGTAGGACTCACGCTCCACAACCACTCCGCACTGCCTACCTGCCTAGCGGCCTGCCCCATGTCCAGTCAGTTGGAAGGGCGTCTGACCAAGCTTGTGGTAAGCACAGGAGGAGGCTGCTGGTGACAAGGCTAGTGCGGCCCTAGGACCTGGCAGAAGGATTTGTATATGCATATGCAGTAGGGCAGCCCCCTTGTCCCTCACTAGGGCCTCCATTTGAGCCGGATCACTAGTACCCACTAGCAGCCACTAGCAGCCACTAGCAGCCACTAAGTGACCCGACTCAAACAGTGTTATTCCTTGCCCTTGGCTGGCAGAGCTCCCTGGTCTGGCCAGCTCCTAGTCGGCTGGGGACACGCACCTTTCTGTTTCTTTCCCGGGTCCTCAGCCATCACGCGATGCGCATTAAGACGGGCGGTGGCCTTGAAAAGCAACTTGGGTTTCCCGTGACAATATACGGTTGTGTGATAACCTAGAACAGCCGGCACCAATACCTTGTTCCCTGCCCTCTCCCCCTTACAAGGATGCAGTAGGGCAGCGGCAGCATCTCAGCAGCTTGTATTCTTGTGGCTGCTGTGTGAGAACTCAGCCTGTCCCATATGTGAGGCAGCTCTGTTGTTGGAGGTTGACGCATCTCCCAAAGCTATGGCTGATTTGTGTGTGTGATGAGCATGCACTGCTTGACGAAGCATTGCTCCGGTTAAAGTTACAGCTGAAGCCATTGCAGATGCAGCTAGGCTTTCCTGCCTCTACTAATTCTCATGTGCTTGCTTTCTGCAAGGTATTGGTGCCTGAGTTCCACCCCATGCAATGCTGCGCCCGCAGGTGGTGCGGTCCCCATTAGACTCCAGCCTGATCTCCAGCATGGCAGCGCTTACATCCCTGCAGCATTTGGAGCTGAGGGGATGCATTTCTTGCAGCCCACTAGAGCAGGGCAGCGTTATGCTCGCAGACTTGGCTGCCCTGTCCATGCTGACCCGACTAACAGCACTTCATTGGGGAGAGGTGGCGGGTCGAGTGGTTTTCAACCTGCACCAGTCTCTGCCAAAGTGGGTAGTTCATAGCTGAACCTGCAAGGCTTCCTATGCCATTTCATGCCCAGGTTAGCTTGTTCAATGATCAACACCCGGGTTGCATTGAGACTGTTTTGGGCGTTCGCAGTTGCAGAGGGTGCACATCAATGTGTCGCTTGATATTGCTGCAGCCACCTCACCAAGCCCAATGATTACTGGCTCATTCCCTGCTGCATGTGTCCTCGTTCTTGAGCTCCCCCTTTCGTTGTCTTGCCTTGCTTCTAGGCTGGTGATGGGGCTGCAGCACCTCCCTCATTGGCCCGCAAAGACAGAACCAGGTCCCCTCACTAGGGGTGGAGTTTTGTCTGTGTGGAATACCTCCCACACACATGGCATGGGCGCTGCTGCATAACCAGGGCCTGTGTTTGTGCCTGTAGGCTGGTGCTGGGGCTGCAGCACAGCTTGAAGAGCTTGGAGCTCAGTGGCCTTCACAGCGCAGAGTGCAAGCCAAGTACCCTGCGCTGCCTGTCCAGCCTGCAGCGACTGCAGAACCTGGAGATCAAAGGATGTGACAGCACCTCAATGCTGTTGGAGGTGAGCTGAGAATGTGACCTCCCCTGGTGTTGAAGCTACCTTACCAGAAGCAATCCATCTTGAAAGAAGTTAGGTCGAGAAAGTCTCAATGTCCTTAACTCAGCCCCCTTGTCCCTCACTAGGGCCTCCATTTGAGCCGAATCAGTAGTACCCACTAGCAGCCACTAGCAGCCACTAACTGACCCGACTCAAACAGTGTTATTGGGCTGTGTGGAGTGTTGAGCCTACCACCTACACTATTGCCTGACCCGAGGGCTATGATGTAGAGTTGGCATGACCTGCATGCACTAATTGTAAGCTGATGACAGCTCAACAAAGCGGGCACACATCACTGTGCCACAGCAGGCTGCCGCTGCTGGGCCTTGGGAGGCTTGTCTCGCAGCCGCTTGTAGCCCAGGCCAGGGTATTCCTTGCCCTTGGCTGGCAGAACTCCCTGGTCTGGCCAGTAGCACAGCTCCAGCGGCCGCCACCTGCTCTCCCCAATGCGCTGCATGTTCAGCGCTGCATTGCAGTCCCTGTCCAGCCACCTGCCTGGCTGTGGTGCTGGCTTGGCTTTGGCAGCCTTGCCTTTGCCTTTGCCCTTAGTGGGCTCAGCTGCCGGCTCAGCCTTGGTGCGCTTGCTGCGCTTGGCTGGCTGGGCAGTGCTGGGCCCTGGCTCTGAGGCTGCAGGCTGTGTGGCTTCCTGGCTGCTGCATGGGGCCTGTGGGGGCTTGCGGGGGGCACTACTGGGCACCACATCATGCCCCGCACTGGCTGGCCACGCTGCTGGCTCCAGGCTGGCTGCAGCAAGCGGGGTTCCACCTGCCCTACTGGTGGCTTCCAGCCTGCAGGCCTGGTGGCACTGAGTTTGTCCAGCTCCTCCTCACAGGGCTGCTGGCCATTCACTGCTGAGCTGACCCGGCTGGTGCGGTGCTCATCCACAAGCACCACCCTGCCTCGCCGCTGACCTGCGCCCCTGGGCCCGCACACCACCTTGCGGCAGGCCCGCAACACCGCATCAGCACCCCAGCCTCCCCAGGTGCCAATGCTAGCTGCTCCAAAGAACACCACCAGCTGCTTGGCACGATCATGGCGCTCCATTGACACCTCCTCCTCCAGCTGCAGCCATGCACACAAGGCACATACATGGTGGCTGACATGGTAGCACACGGTTAGGCATGTCACAATCAAGTACCTTTCCACGTTACGCCTAACCCCTCCCCCTCCCTCCCCCACTCTCACCTTGTTGGATAACTGCTTCAGCGCCCGGTCCTGGGCTCCGTACAGCCTCAGCCGCTGCCGTGCCCACTTGGGGTCCAGGTACACCTCCCACACCGCATCCCAGGTGGCCAGGGTGACGGTGATGTGCTTCAGGTTTGCCTCAAGGGAGGTGCCGGCTGAGCTTGCTGCTGCCAGGTGCTGGAGGTGGGGCTTGATCGGTGCTAGCCACCGCTCAGTGTCACGGCGGGCATTGTTTAGGCCGCTGGCATGCTTCACCTGGCCCTTGGTCAGCTTCCACCGGCGCAGCTGGTCTGCCATGAGCTGGCCTGACTGCGGATCCCACACCCCAGAGGCTGCGCTGACTGCCTGGGTGACGCCGGGGTCGATGCCCACCCCAATCTGTGTCTGGGTCAACTACAAACTCGCGCATCTCAGCTATGCCCCTGCCTATGTGGGGGAGCCCCACTGCATGAGCCGCTGTTGCTGCTGCACTTGGGCGGCTGCTGGTGATGCTGCTGCTGGCAGCTGGAGGTGTGGCTGGAGGAGGGGGAAGGGGGCGCGATAGGTGTTGGCATGAAAAATGTTGGATTTGAACTCAGTCCTCAACGTCCTTAACGTCTTCCTGCCGCCGTGCTGGAGCTGCAGCCAGCCTCTGCTCCTGCTATGCCCGCTGCTCCTGCTGCTGGACCTTGCGCAGTTGGTCATTCAGTGGCTTGCTCCAGCAGTATGTGTGCACATCACTAGGTTGTTCCAGTCACTCATGTGGTGCACATGGGCCAGCTGCCTGGGCAGCACAGTGCTGGCGTCTAGCTTAGGTCCTGCCTAGCTACCACATTGCACTTATTGCAGCTTCATCTACACCTTGATATCTCAATCCAGCCGAACTTGGGGGGGAGCTTGTTAGCCTGGCCTTCAGCTTCTTCCTAGCTTTTCTGTGCATGGCTGGGCAAACGGGCAGGAGGGCTGGTGGTTGTTGGATGTGGGGCTGCTAGTTTGCCTGGCTGCTTAGGGGCATGAGGGGAGTTCGACATACGCAACTCATGTGCTTGTCACACCACTGGCTCTAAGCTGGGTAGAACAGCTCTTCAGGGGTCCTGCTTAGTGATTGGCTCGTCTGCATGGCGGCTAAACTGCTGAAGTCATGCCCACCCTACTCCTGCTGAACCCTGCTCCTTGTGCGCCCTGCCTTGCCTTGTCTCCAGCTGGGCCTAGACAACCTCCCGCAAGGTTTGGAGAGCTTGAGCTTGCGCTACGTCGCGATCCAGCAGCCCAATGCGTGCAGCCAGCTGTCCAACCTGACGTCTCTCACACTCAGTCACTGCCAGGCAGTGACTAGCTTAGACGCAATGCAGGTGCGTTTTGCGTTTAGCTGGTTTGATAGGCAGACCTCAGCGGAGACCTCAGCGGAGACCAGCACAGCTTTCACTCACACTCAGTCACTGCCAGGCAGTCACTAGCTTAGACGCATTGGAGGTACGTTTTGCTCTGCAAATCAATGACAACCAGGTGCTCTGCACACACCTGGTGCAGCCTTACCAGCTGCAGACCCTGCACTAGGGCCTTCCACCCTAGAACACAAGAGAAACACAGGCAAGTCCAGCACTTCATATAAAAGGTGTCCGTGTCTGACCCCAGCGGTGTCTGGCTGTGTCTGACCCCTTTGAGGTGCCCAGTTGCTGTCATGCCCAGGTGCAGCCCCCTTGACCCTCACTAGGGCCTCCATTTGAGCCCGACCACTAGCGACCACTAGGGATCAATAGCGGGACTCGAATGGTGTTAAGGGCTGTGTGGAGTATACCCAATGCACATGGAAGTCCAAGACAAGGAAGGCTCACAGAACCTGTCCCTGTCCTTTGTAGTACCCTCCAATGGTGCTTGCATACCTTTCCTTCTCAGTTGAAACTGCTGTGCTCCACAGCCCTTGCTCTTGCCCACTGCGCAGGTCTCTATGGCCCGACTGCCAGGCTTGGGCCACCTTGAGCTTACTGACATGCCTCAACTGCGTACCTCCCACTTCTCACACCTGGCCGCCCTAACCCAGCTGACCAGCCTGGCCATGTCCAGCACTGGCAACCAACACGTGGGCAACTCGGCTCTCAGCCTGCTGACTACGCTGACTAGGCTGCGCAAGCTACGCTGGTCAGCAGGTGAATCGCTGCAACCACCTGACTGCCTGCCTGTTTACCCGCAGCCCAATAGTGAAGGTGACAGCTGCACAGGCTGAATAGGTACTGCTAGGCTTGCCACTGCCAGGCTTGCTGCCAGGCTGTTGCCAGGCTTGCCACTGTAAGGCTCGCCGCCAGGCTTGCTTGTCACACTGAGGGATGTTTCGTGTCCTGTGCCACGTCCCCAGGTGACATTTTGGACAATATCTTGGACCCCGTGATCCTGAAATCTTTTCCCAACCTGCACTTGCTCACAATTTCCACCTCCATGTATTTCCGCATGGCAAGGTGGGTGATGATCACGGCCAATGCTGCTCTGTCCACTGCTGGCCAGGGAAAGCCCTGGCTACTGGTACCTGTTGCATGGGATGTGCGGCACCCAGAAGCATGGGCTGCTGATGGGCTGCACCGTTCACGTGGTAGCCGATCAGTTGCACCAACAACTCTGCCCACGCAAGCAGTCCTATCGAGGGTGTTGGCCTGTGGGTGGTCTCCAGCCTTGTTTTTCCATTGCCCTTCTTCTACATACACGGAGAATATTCAATGCATTGATGGAGAGAATACTGCCATGTGGCTAGGCAGCAACAGTAGAGTAGAGGGCAAAGGTTCAGTCGGCCGTGGCTTGTTTTGTCTGTTTCATGCTCGCAGGTGGAGTGCATTAGGAGTCATGGAGTTCCTGCCTTTCTGCCAATTGGAGGCTGTTGGGCCTTAAGCGGCAGCTGCATCCTAACACACTGCATGTAATCCACAGGCCCTGTGCTGCTACCTGGCAGGCACCGCACTGTAGGCTGCTACACTTCAAGCTCTGCTGAGTGGCCAGGTGCAGCTGTGGGCCTGCACTGTGGGTTGGGCATGCATTGATGTGTTGCTCGTGGAAGTGTGATGTCGGACAGGGTGGCCAGAGTCATCTGTCGGGACCAATCTGTTGCGCACTCCCACTCGTGTGCTGAGACATGGGCATGACCTCACTGGCGTGCCTTGGTGGGGTTGACTAGCACTCTCCCCTTACAACGCAGGGAGAGAATAAAGGACACACATGGGGGCGTGAGGGTATGCTACGGGATGGCTATGCCACCGGTGTTCCTGTGGCTGCTAGTGGGAAGGGCAAGTTGGGACATCACAGCTGCGGTGCAATACTTGTACATGACGCGATGCGATGCTGACACACCACCGCCTTGACTATGAATGTTTGTGTTCCTGATTGTGCAGAGACGGTAATGGTGACCTGTCATGCACCATGCAGCTCCTGCTACTGCCCCAACGAGGCAAGGTCCCTAGTGGCCCGTATGGACCCTCACTTGCCTCCTCATGGGTCAAAACAGACATGAACAGGGCACGTGAGCTGTTGCAAGAGTACTCAATGCAGCGCCTTCATATCACGAGGGTGTGAGAATATGTGTGTCGCATGCAGTTGTAATTGCACAATTGAGATGATGTGCTTGAGAAAGGGCACTTGATGCAGGTGCTCAAGCTATAAGTATGCAGGTATCCCTAGAAGGGTGCAGGTAATGGGTGATTGCACACTCGAGATAACGCGTCTGTTTCCTCAAACTTGGCTTGCACTGCTTCAGCGCCTGTTTAATCCCTGTTCAATCCCTAGCAGGTAACACAGCGCCTCTCATGGGCCCGCAGAGGCAGGGCCAGGTCCCCTCACTAGGGGTGGTGTCTTGTTCGTGTCGTAAACCTCCCACACACATGGCATGGTCGCCTACCACCTGAATAATTGCCTGACCCTTGTGACAGGGCTATAGCCTAGAGTTAGCATGACATGCATGCACTAATAGTCAGCAGATGACAGCTCAAAGCAAAGCAGCACTACTGTGCCACAGCAGGCTGCTGCTGCTGGGCCTTGGGTGGCTGGTCTTGCAGCCGTTCGTACCCTAACTCAGGGTACTTCTCCCCCTTGGTTGGCTGCTCAGGTCCGGCTCAGGTCCGGCTACCATCACAGCTCCAACGGGGCCCATTTACTCTCAATGTTCAATGCTGCATTGCAGTCCCTGTCCAGCCACTTGCCTGGCTGTGGTACTGGCTTGGCTTCAGAAGCCTTGCCCTTGCATTGGCCTGTGCCCTTGGTGGGCCAGGTAGGCTCAGCTGCCTGCTCAGCCTTGGTGCACTTGGCTGTTGGGGGAGTTCTGGGCCCTGGCTCTGAGGCTGCATGGGGGCTGTGGCAGGATGTGGGGGGACAATATCAGGCACCACATCAGGTCCTGCACTGGCTGATCGCGCTGCTAGCTCCAGGCTGGACGCAGATGGCGGTGGTCCATCTGCCCGGGGCTTCCAGTCTTCAGGCCTGGTGGGCTTCTCCTGGTCCAGCTGCTCCTCACAGGGCTGCTGGCCATTACGAATGAGCTGACCCGGGTGGTGCGGGGCTCATCCCAATGCCAGCTGCACCAAAGAACACCACCAGCTGCTTGGCACGCCCATGGCGCTTCATGGACAACTCCGCCATCTCTTTCTCCAACTGCAGCCATGCACACGAGGCACACAGGGTGGCTGACATGGTGGCACCAGGTTAGGCATGGCACAGTCAACTACTCCTTCATATCATTCCAAACCACCGCATCTCAGCACATAATACAGTCAACCACCCTCACATTTTTGAGAGACTGCTCCAGCCCAGGCTCTGTACAGCTTCAGCCGCTGTCATGCCCATTTGAGGTCTAGGTAAACCTGCATCCCACTGCATCCCAGGTGGCCAGGGTGGCGAGGGTGGCGGTGATGTGCTTCAGGTCAAGGTGAAGTGCCCTGCTGTTGATTGGCGGAGCTCTTACGCTTCCTTCAAGACATTGTGCCGCCAGATGCTGCGCTCCCAGTACCAGTAATATTGTGCACATCACCAGGTTGTTCAACTCACCCATATGTGGTGCACATGGGCCGGCTGCCTGGGCAGCACAGTGTTGGCGTCTAGCTTAGGTCCTGACTAGCTACCACATTGCACTCCTTGTAGCTTCATCTACACCTTGATATCTCAATTCAGCCTAACTTGGGGGGGAGCTTGTTAGCCTGGCCTTCAGCTTCTTCCTAGCTTTTCTGTGCATGGCTGGGCAAACGGGCAGGAGGGCTGGTGGTTGTTGGATGTGGGGCTGCTAGTTTGCCTGGCTGCTTAGGGGCATGAGGGGAGTTCGACATACGCAACTCATGTGCTTGTCACACCACTGGCTCTAAGCTGGGTAGAACAGCTCTTAAGGGTTTATATCTCAATCCAGCCGAACATGATATCTCAATGCAGCCGAACCACATCCAATACCTTATTGCAGCTCCCTTGTCCCTCACTAGGGCCTCCATTTGAGCCGGATCAGTAGTACCCACTAGCAGCCACTAGCAGCCACTAGCAGCCACTAACTGACCCGACTCAAACAGTGTTATTGGGCTGTGTGGAGTGTTGAGCCTACCACCTACATTATTGCCTGACCCGAGGGCTATCGTGTAGAGTTGGCATGACCTGCATGCACTAATTGTAAGCTGGTGACAGCTCAACAAAGGGGGCACACATTACTGTGCCACAGCAGGCTGCTGCTGCTGCTGCTGGGCCTTGGGAGGCTTGTCTCGCAGCCGCTTGTAGCCCAGGCCAGGGTATTCCTTGCCCTTGGCTGGCAGAGCTCCCTGGTCTGGCCAGTAGCACAGCTCCAGCGGCCGCCACCTGCTCTCCCCAATGCGCTGCATGTTGAGCGCTGCATTGCAGTCCCTGTCCAGCCACCTGCCTGGCTGTGGTGCTGGCTTGGCTTTGGCAGCCTTGCCTTTGCCTTTGCCCTTAGTGGGCTCAGCTGCCGGCTCAGCCTTGGTGCGCTTGGCTGGCTGGGGAGTGCTGGGCCCTGGCTCTGAGGCTGCTGGCTGTGTGGCTGCCTGGCTGCTGCGCGGGGCCTGTGGTGGCTTGCAGGGGGCCACTACAGGGCACCACATCAGGCCCCGCACTGGCTGGCCACGCTCCTGGCTCCAGGCTGGCCGCAGCAAGCGCTGTTCCACCTGCCCTGCTGGTGGCTTCCAGCCTGCAGGCCTGGTGGCACTGAGTTTGTCCAGCTCCTCCTCACAGGACTGCTTGCCATTCACTGATGAGCTGACCCGGCTGGTGCGGTGCTCATCCACAAGCACCACCCTGCCTCGCCGCTGACCTGCGCCCCTGGGCCTGCACATCACCTTGCGGCAGGCCCGCAACACCGCATCAGCACCCCACCCACCCCCAGTGCCAATGGTAGCTGCTCCAAAGAACACCACCAGCTGCTTGGCATGCCCATGGCGCTCCATGGACACCTCAGCCACCTCCTCCTCCAGCTGCAGCCATGCACACAAGGCACACACATAGTGGCTGACATGGTAGCACACGGTTAGGCATGGCACAGTCAACTACTCCTTCATATCATTCCAAACGCACCTTTCTGTTTCTTTCCCGGGTCCTTAGCCATCACGCGATGCGCATTAAGACGGGCGGTGGCCTTTGCAAGCAACTTGGGTTTCCCGTGACAATATACGGTTGCAACCTTAATGCCCTTAAACAACCTTAAAACCTTAATGCCTAGCTACCACATTGCACTCATTGAATCCAATACCTTACTTACTTACGTTTGAAAGGCAACACAGACAAACAAAACTTGCTCAACAAGGAACAACATGTCGGCCTGTGGGTAATCTCACTCAGCTACTACAAACACGTTGTAGCATCCTCGGTCGCACCCTTGATGACTGCAAACCCCACGTAGATGGCACTTTCCCGGGACAGACCACTGGGCTGCTCATCAAAACTAACAGCATTATGCTTTGTAAGGCTGGCAGCCTGTGTGAAACTACTAGGGCCTTATGCATTGTTGCGGGCCCGACCATCAATGCCCCGCCGGTACTCAGCAGCCCGGTGCAACCACTGCCTGCCTTTGGGCAGCCGGTCATTGACCAGCTTGTAGCGCTGCTGGTACTCCTTGCCTATGGGGGGCAGAGCCTCAAGGTCATCCCAACTGGGCTGGGGCGGCTGCTGTGCGGGGGGAGCTGCGTGTGGGAATGCGGGGGTGGGCATAGGGAGGGTGGGTTGGGTCAGGTGGGGGAGGGGGACCTGGGGCTGGACCTGCTGCTTGTAGCGTTCCGATTCTGCACTAAGCGGATCGGCGCTAGTGTCACTGCTGAAGTGTGATACAGGCAGGTTAAGTGGTGGGCTGTACTGCTGCCCACCATTCGGGTTCGATCCCCGGAGGCCGTTCTATGTCTCAGCCTGGTTGCGCTGCAGCAGTCTGACACCTGTAACTGCGGTTAGCGTTGCATGGCGTTCACACACTGAAAAGATTTAAGGCGCGTTCTTTCTGAACGCTACATTGGTTTCCGTATTCCGATACCTCAGTGACTGGCCGCACCATGACTGACACTACGCCGAATGGCGACACACCAGGCGCTGGCTCAGCCGGCGGTCCTGCGGGTTCCCAGGCCATATTGGCCCAGGCCCTATCTGATCGCGAGTTTGCCAGGTCCCTGAGGGCGGCTTTGTTCCCCGACGGTTTTCCTGCTGCAACTCCGCCGCGGAATGGGCAGGGCGATGGCCCAGTCCCTCCAGGCGATGAAGAAGACGAAGAGGAGGAGCAGGATGAGGAAGAAGAGGCTGACGACGTCTCTGAGGGCGAGATTGACCTTTCTTCCGCAGACCAGCTGGCCCAGTCGCTGCTGGACACGCAGGACCAGCTGAAGGAGGCTAAAACCGAGCTGGCCAAGATGAAATCTCGCCAAAAGCTGACAGATCGCACTCTGGCTGCGCTGGCTGAAAAGGTGGGTCTATTCCCTGGGTCCCCTCCCTCCATTCAGGACAGGCTGTTTAGTATGCCTGGCCCTGATAAGTGGACAGACAATTGCACCAAGTCTCGCCGCAGGGCTTCTGCCTTCTGTGACGACTTAGAAGCACATTGCCTGCGCTTCAACCTGGACATTGCCTCTGTTTTCCCTGCATTCCTATCCGGGGCTGCGCGTGATGCTTGGTTGCCATCCATCCGTGCTGCTCACTTCGCACAGACTCGCACTGCACCTACCTGGCCTTATCTGCGAATGTCCTTTCTTGAGTATACAGGAGACGACTTGCGTGATGATCAGACTGATGCCCAGAAACAGCTACTTGAAGGCAGCATTCGCATGTCGTCCCAGCTCCTGCTCAATGAATATATCACTGCTTTCAGGAACAATCTGCTGACCGCTGGTGTCCAGTGCATGGATGAGAGTTTGCTTGTCTCCCTGTTTATCAAGGGACTGACATCTGAGCTGAAAAAGGCAGTCCTAAGGGATTCTGCTCCTTTTCCTGCCTTCACCCTGGCTCAGGCTATTGACTCTGCCAGGCAGGCTCAGCGTGCTGCTGAGATCCTTGCTGAAGCAGTCGGCTCCAAGCGGCATGTTGCTGCGGTGCAGGCCAAACAGCTGGTGGATGGCCTGGACAAAGCAAGCAACCCCCGTCCTCCTAAAAGCACCCAGAGCGACCCACCTGCCAAACCCCCCAGCTTCAGAGCCAGGGGCTTCAGGGCTGGCATGGCTGCTGGTCCTGCTGCTGGCTACCGTGTCATTATGAAGCAGAAGGCTGAGGAGGCTGCTGAGCAGTCCAACATGAAGCCCGGCCAGTATTGCCACCACTGCTATGATCCCAGGCATCTCAAGCCACTGTGTCCCTACAAGGAACTGCCAGCTCTGGAGGCCAGGAAGCTATCTGGCTATCCTCGCCCTCCTGCTGATGCTAAGGCTGCAGGGAAGCGCTCCTCTGAGAACAATGACTCTGAGCCAAAGAAGGGCAGGATTGCATCTGCCAATGGGAAGTGAGGTGTTGCCCAGCCAGGACAATGCCATGCCTGTGCTGCGGTACATGCTGATGAACCTGTCTTATGCACCTGTGCTACTGAGATGACTGGGACTGAGCCCCAGCTGATGGTTGTTGATGGTGTTGCTGTGCATGCTATGAGCCAGCCTTTCCCTGATCCAACTGTTGATGGCCATGCGTTATCTGAGCAGACTGCTGTGACAGCAGCTCAGAACTGTGGTTCCTGTTTCAGTGCTGCTGACCCCTGTGTGGGTCATATTCTCTCGTGTAAGACTGCCCTGTGTTGTCCCCGTGTACCTTCTCAAGTCATCTTGGGGGTCTCTGGTCAAGACGACAAGGTGAGGTTCCAGTTTGCTGGCACCATTGATTCTCATGCCTGTCACATGTTAGCTGATAGTGGTGCTGATGCATCCCTGATCAGTGCTAGCTTTGTTCAGCTGCATAACATCCCAGTGTTTACTTATCCCATGTCACTCAGGTTTGATGTTGCCAACAACCAGCCTGTGATATGTGAGCATTATGTCAAAGTGCAGCTGCGCATCAACAGCTTCTGCTGCATGTGCCTGTTGACTGTCATGCCTGACCTTGTTCATGCTTATGACGTGCTCCTGGGTGCTGACTGGTTGACTGTGCAGGGAGCCTTGGTCGACTACGTCGACAAGACTCTTACCCTGCGCACTCCCCAAGGTAATAAAACCTTGCACCCACACACAGGTGACCAGAGTGCTGCTGGCCAGTGTGCTGCCACAAGGCCACCTGGATCCACCCACTCACTGCCCCGCCCACCTGCTGCTGTCCTGGCTGCTGTGTCCAAAGCCAATCCAAAGGCTCTTGTGACAGCAAAGCAGGCAGCCAGATGGCTGCGTAAAGGTGGCTCAGCCATGGTGGCTATGGTGTCTCTGGAAGACCTTGCCTTACCAGTAGACGCTGTGTCCCATGCACAGAGGCAGCACCTGCAAGATTTGCTTGATGAATACTCTGATGTATTCCAACCTATCACCGGACTCCCGCCAGAGCGTGCAGTAGGGCACTCCATCCCCTTGCAGCCTGATGGCAAGCCTCCAGCTAGGCCCAGCTATAGGATGTCCAAACCTGAGCAAGATGAACTGCGTAAACAGATCACTGACCTGCTAGCTAAAGGCCTGATAGAGCCAAGCTCATCACCCTATGCTGCACCTGTGCTGTTTGTCCAGAAGAAATCAGGTGAGCTGCGCATGTGTATTGATTACCGCCAGCTAAATAAGATTACAATTAGGGACCAGTATCCTTTGCCACGCATTGATGATCTGTTTGATCAGCTAGCAGGAAAAACTGTGTTCTCCTCCCTTGATCTGCAGGCTGGTTACCACCAGATACGCATCCCGGCTGAGGATGTCCCTAAGACCGCGTTCAGGACTCCCATGGGACACTACCAATTCAAGGTACTGTGCTTTGGCCTGACAAATGCTCCTGCCACGTTCCAACGTGTAATGAATGAAGCATTTGCTGAGGTGATCAATGACTGTGCACTCGTGTACCTTGATGACATCCTAGTGATGTCCAAGGACAGTGAGGAGCACCTAGTCCACCTTAGGCGTGTCTTTGACTTACTGCGTAAAAATAAATTTTATGCTAAGCTATCTAAATGTGAATTTATGCAGAGAACATTAAAGTTCCTGGGCCATATTATTAGTGCTCAAGGCATCTCTGTTGACCCGTGTAAAGTTACTGCAATCTCTGAATGGCCAGTACCTACTAGCCTCAAAACCCTGCAGTCTTTCCTGGGCGTTGCTAACTATGTACGTAAATTTGTACATAATTTTAGCACTATCGCTGCACCCCTCACTAACCTGACTGGCCCCAAGAAGGAGTCCTTCCCTTGGAAGGCATGGCCTCAGGCTGAGCTGGATGCATTCAATGCTCTGAAGCAGGCCATTTCTAATGTGCCTATGCTCAAGCTTCCTGATCACAGCAAGCCGTTTCAGGTGCACTGCGATGCGTCCCTTGAGGGCATCGGTGCAGTCCTGATGCAGGATGGCTACCCTTTGGCGTATTACTCCAGGAAATTGATTCCTGCTGAGATTAATTACACCACGGGCGAACAGGAACTGCTGGCATTGGTATCTGCTTGCCAACAGTGGCGATGCTACCTGGAAGGGGTACCATTCACACTGTACACAGATCACAAGCCGCTCATCTCTCTGCCTACTCAAACTATACTATCACGAAGGCAGACTAGATGGATGGAATTCCTGGCCCGCTTCTCATATACCATTGAATATCTACCTGGTATATCTAATCCTGCTGACCCGTTGTCACGCATTCCAGCAGCCCCATTGCAGACGTGTAAGGGCTCTGGTGCTGATGATGTGCGTAGTATTCTAGTGACGACTAGAAGCCAGCGTCGTTCTCAGGAGGGGGAGGAAACTTGTGCTGAGGCGCAGAAAAACAGTGCTGGTGATGCCGCTGCGCCACCCACACAACCACCACCAAGCCAAGGTGCTGGTGCTGCCGTCAGGCCACCCACTAAGCGTGTCACTTGGGCTGCTGACATACCAGCAGATGGAGAACCCAGTGCACCCAAACCACCAGGTCCTCTGTCAAACCTGCATGAGTGGTTGGTCAGAGCTTACGCTGCTGATTCCAACTTCACCAAGCGTAGGAAGACAAAGAACTTCTACCTGGATGAACATGGCTTATGGAGACATAACAAACGACGTACCATTATTGTGCCCCGTGACAAACAGCTACGAGAGCATATCTTGCATGAGATGCATGATGCTAAGTATGCTGGCCACGTTGGGATCACTAAGACGTTGGAGCGTGTCATGCGTGTGTTTTGGTGGAAACACTTACGCACTGATGTGCGTCACTATGTAACAACATGTGATGCATGCCAGAGAAACAAGTCGGTTACAGCTAAGCCATGGGGGTTCCTTCATCCTCTGTCTATACCTGGATACCGCTGGGAAGTCATGCACATGGACTTCATAACCAAACTACCGTCCGGATCACATGGATATGATTCCATCTGTGTATTCGTTGACAGGCTCTCCAAAATGGTGCACCTAGTGCCATGTAAGGAAAGCATGGATGCTCCTGAGTTTGCACAACTCTTCATTGATAAGGTATTTGTCCATCATGGACTACCCTCTGAAGTTGTGAGTGATCGGGGCTCCCTATTCGTGAGCAAGTTCTGGCAAGCTGTATGCAAGCTAGTAGGCATGAAACATTCTCTTACCTCCAGCTATCACCCCCAGTCAAATGGGCAGGTTGAGCGGTACAACAAAGTGTTGGAGGAGATGCTCCGGCATTATATCTCTCCCACTCAACGAGATTGGCCAAAACACCTCTCGTTCGCCGAGTTTGCAATTAATAACTCATGGCAAGAAAGCATTAAGTCTACACCTTTCCTGATTAACTATGGACAGTCCCCAGTGACACCGGTGACCCATGAGTTACCTCGGTTGCCACCTCCCATGGCCCAGTTCTTCGCTGATGGCTGGGAGAAAGGTGTTCAAGAAGCCAGGAGATGTATGAAACTGGCACAAAGTCGGCAGTCAAATGATGCTAATCCACACAGGAAATCCGCGGACAGTATGTTCCAAGTGGGTGACCGTGTACTGCTTAGTACCATGAACCTGCGTAATATGGTGGGCAAAGCCAGGAAGCTGCTGCCACGGTATGTGGGGCCTTTCAGGATTGAGGCTCATGTGGGTAGAGACGCTGTAAAGCTGACCCTGCCACAAGCCATGTCCAGGATTCATCCCGTCTTCCATGTGTCACTGTTAAGACCCTATGAGGGCAACTTTGGTCGTCTACCCCCCACTGAGCTGGGCTGGTTAGATGATTCCCCACAGTATGAAGTAGAGCGCATTGTGAACCACCGGCATGTGCGTGCAGGTAAAGCAAAGGAGTACCTCGTCAAGTGGAAGGATTATGATGACTCTGACAACACCTGGGAGCCAGCCAGCAATCTAGCAAATGCCCCTGACTGCGTGAACTTGTATAAGGCTCAGCATGGCTTGCTGTGATTTAAATGTGGGACATGGGCTCCATGTGGTCGTGCTGGTTGCTTTGCTGCATGCTATGTGCCTTGGTGTGCTATGGGTGCAGCTGCTCATGTGAGCCTGCCTTGTCTTGTTCCCAGCGTCCACTAGCTCTGTGAGCCTGGGCTGAAGGGTCCATGGTGACCATAATCTCCAGTGAGCGACCTGCGTCCGGATGGGCAGGAGTTCCAAAACTAGCGGTCATGTACTGCGAGTCCATGCCATGATGGCCTATGGGCGGAACGGCCATCCCTTAGGAGGGGGAGGAATGTAGCGTTCCGATTCTGCACTAAGCGGATCGGCGCTAGTGTCACTGCTGAAGTGTGATACAGGCAGGTTAAGTGGTGGGCTGTACTGCTGCCCACCATTCGGGTTCGATCCCCGGAGGCCGTTCTATGTCTCAGCCTGGTTGCGCTGCAGCAGTCTGACACCTGTAACTGCGGTTAGCGTTGCATGGCGTTCACACACTGAAAAGATTTAAGGCGCGTTCTTTCTGAACGCTA
>JASKMD010000005.1:3492390-3581604 GCA_030144725.1 Haematococcus lacustris
CACTGCTGCTGGGAACCCTGGAGTGGGCTGACCTAGGAAGGACAGGAGCAACACTGTCAGGCTCATGACTGCTGCCAGGACACACTGCTTGCTGCCCATGGTCATACGCTTGTTGACCTCTGCCACAACTGCGTCTACCTCAGCTGGGCTGAGGTCAGGCTGGGCTGCCTCCACAAGACCACGCAGAGCTGCCTTGATGACCTGGCGCCTCTCTGCAATTACTACCTTGACAGCCTGCCCCTGCCCCTGGACTTGCTGCCCACTGCCACTGGCACCTGCAGACACGGGATAGCACAGCACACGCACGGCAGGATTTGATGCACGGAGTCGCAATGTCGCGTGGCGCACACTGCGTCGCGTCGTCAGTTAGCTTCGGGGGAGCCTAGCCTGTCGTTCAGCATCTCGGCTTACCGGCTGCACTCTGCGCGGGGGAGGCGGGGCGCTTGCGTTTCGCCCTCGGGGGCATCTCAGGGATTTAGTTACATTATCCAAGCGGAGTGGCTGTGTTGGGGTGTGCATCAGGTTGGCATCTAACCGGAGCGCTGGCAACCGGAGTGGGGCGGAAGTGAGGTCCATTACATATCAATTACATGGAGCATATAACAGTGTACCACACCAGCTGTGTTGGCTTACATCACTGCCAGGCCTGCACTTGCTAAGCACGACCGGATGCTCAGGTACAGCTTGCTCGACTGGAGTTGGGTATGCTTGAGGCACTGCTTGAGGCAGGGCGTATGTTCACCAGCACGATTGGTATAACAGTGCAGAGCCAGGGGCAGCCGGGTCTCTGGGCCGCCCACCACTCACAGCCAGAAAGGCAACACAGGCTGGCATCAAGCTCAGGACACAAAACGCGTGGCAGCAAACCCTTGAAGCAGCAATGACACACCGGCCTGGCAAGTTGTTGGTGGCCTGCGGCATGGCACTAAGCAGAAGAAGGTGGTGTGGTGCGTTTCCGGGGGCATGTGGGGGAACATGCCAGCAGCCAGTAGCCATGTCTGATTTGGGAGTGTCCGACCGTGCCTTGCTGGCAGGAAGGAGCTCAGCAAGCTACGGTTCGTCCCGCGAGGGCATGTACTGAAGTCTATCCCGCAAGCAGCACGGAATCTCGTGGTTCAGATCAGGGACGGAGCCACCAGTGTTGTTCCTTGGTCCCTGCTGCCACTCGCCAATGCCATGCTACTGCCGGCGGCATCTGCCCTAATGCGGGCATGGGCCAGGTGCCGTTGCGGTGGTTGCAACGCATTTAAACAGGCGCAGGACCAGCCCCGTGGTATATTGTCTAGGTCTACAAAGCGTATTAATTGCGTAGTGACCTGCGTTACCCACCACGAGTATACCATCGATCATGGCAGCGGCATTTGGGCTGCTGCGACCCCAGCTCGCCGCTATCTCTGCCGCAAGATGCAGATCTTCTGTGTCGCTGGTCAACACTAGGTGAGAGGTTTTGCGCAGCTGAAGGCGTCGCATCAACGAAACTGACGGCAATGGGAGCTTCTCATGTGCAGGCTCGTGACACCGATGCTGAAGTCCTCTTCGCTTCTTGTAAGTAGGCGTCAAGTTTTTCGTGAGGTTTGGCGGCCGCCGCAAGCTAGCAACCGCTGGGTCGTCTGCTGCGCCCTAGCATGCATTACCAATCCTGGTGTTTTGTTTGCTGCATCCCTACGCAGCCTGACGTGCGCATGTTTGCCGGGAAATCGCTGCAAAAGAAAGCACCTGAGGTGGAGCCTGAGATTGTCCCAGAGTATCCCGACGACGACGATGGAGACTTTGACCCCATGGCTGGTTTAACTGCTGGTGTTCAAAGGTAGGTATCTAAACTCGAGCCCTGCATCCAGAGCAAATCTGGTAGCAAAGTTGTCATGTCTGAGCTGTTCCTTAGGTTGTGGTGGCTTGAGCATTCTATTGCTACCAGGTTCCTACACTATGCTGGTGTAATGTGTTGCAACAGGGTTTGCCATGGGTCAGCTGCTGCTTGGTATGATGCTGCTGCTTTACAGGCGAGTGCTTGCCCTCAAGAAGGTGCAAACCAAGGCTGACGAACTTGCAAAGCAATTCGCAATAGACCAAGCCAAGCTACAGGCCGAGTATATGATGAAGTTTGGTGAGGTGCTACAGTTGCAGCTCAGGGATGGAGGGCATGCAGCAACCTTTTTAGCAGTGAGCAAATAAGCGGTTAGCACTGATGAGCATGTGTCAGGCTTGGCAGCCAGCATGCCTTGGCTTTCTGTGCCGTTATCCGAAGCCTGGTTCTCCTGGACGCAGGCCCATTGTGGGACGAGCGTAAGTCCATCGTCACAGGGGAGGCCAATGTGGACAACTTTGATGTCCCTGATGATGGGAGCAAGGGTGGGTGCTGGCTACTGCCTGGACACTGGGACTCAGTGGATGTGCTGGGCGGCAGTGTGTACCCTGTATCTCAATGCATGTGGGGTGTAGTGGCAAGAGTGTATTGTAAAAGCACAGCTGCTACCTTAAGCTTGCCACTGCTTGTGGCGATTGTTGCGGTCAGGAGCATCTTTACTCTAGGGATTGCTGGTACCCCATACAGTTCCATGCCAAAGTTTATTGTTGGCAGTGGCATTAAGTTACACTGCTGAGTTGCCAGCTGCTATGGCTGTCAAAGTCAGTGCTTGCTGCTCCGCCTGGTGCCGCAGACGAGGGCAAGATCCCAGAGTTCTGGCTCACTGCTCTGCGCAACACTGACAGGGTGAGGGTGCAGGCGGTGCAGCCCACACACCTGAATGACCTCATCATGAGCATGCACATGTAGAGCCGTGTTGCAGGGCATCTTGGCAGGGCATCTCGAGGTGGGTCACCACCCACATGCTTAAAAGACATTAGCAGCCCTGCCCCGCCTGTACTAAGCCAGTACATAGCACCAACACAATGTGTCTGCATCGTAGATCGGTGCCTACATCACCGAGCGAGATGCAGAGGTGCTCAAGTACCTGGAGGACATCCGCATTGAGGTGTTGACGGGGGAGGACCGCGGTTTCAAGCTCCTTTTCTACTTTGCATCCAACCCCTACTTGAGGAACAAGGTGTGGGGTTGCTCTCACCGAGCTGCTGCTGTCTGTAGACAGTTGGGGTGTGCACTTTGCAGTGCATGCTCCCACATCACCACATGAGCATGGAAGGTAACTTCAGTGTGCTTGATGGCTGTATGGATCAGTTTCACACTAGAGACAGTGTGGGTGTATTGAGGCAATGGCTGGCAACACAGGGGGCTGCTTTGTATCATGAGCTCGTCAGGATGGTGGTGTGGACAGCATGACAGCTGGGGCCTGCTGTGTTAGCCGGGGTGTGCTGCAGAGCCGGTGCCTGCTGCGTAAGCCTTCACTGCTGTTCCCTGGCAGGTGCTTGAGAAGACGTATGAGCTCGAGGCAGATGTGGAGGTCGTGCCAAAGCGCTTCTTGGGCTGCCCACTAGAGTGGACCAACCCCAGCATGGATCCCACCGTGGAGCAGGTAGGCTGGGAGAGGGAGGGAAAGGGTTATAGCTAACCCTAACCCTAACCCTCAACCTTCACCTTATGCCAACCCACAGATGGATGTATCTCAACTGTGAAGCCCGTTTGTGACTCCTGGTCAGCTGCTGCTATGCATCACCACGTGCAGTGCATGCAGTTGTTCTGCCTTGTTCACGTCCCAAATGAGCGGCTTACCAATTTCCTGCCTTGTTCAGTGGCAGACGATCAAATGGCGTTCGCTCTACATCACCACTGGTCATCGCACGTGACATGCAACCTTGACATGGGCATGCCAACCTCTACATGGCCTGGACACTCTGCTTCCTTGAAGACTTGATGCACACCTGACGACCTGCCCGCCTGCTGGCCTTGTGAACTCTTGCATCAGCACACCTGGCAGGCCCTGCTGCACAACCATTGCCTTGGTGGTGGCATCCAGCCCATGGTGCATCTTCCCCTGCACAAGTTTGCCTGGCCTGTCTTGGGCACTGCATGTGGCCGCTGTTTTGCCATCTGGCAATCCAGTCCTGACTGGACTGCACACACTTGTGTGCCACCTGTCTTGCTCACTAACATGCCTTATGTTTCCTCGCTGGTGGTGCTTGCGGTGGTGGCTGCGCAGATCAAGAAGCGCGTCAAAGAAGCCAAGGGAGCTAAGGGTGCCAAGCCTACCTTCACTACGGAGTCTCAGCCTTGCGAGTCCTTCTTCAACTTCTTTGACCCGCCCGCAGTAGGTGTTGCTGAAAGGAGGGAAATGTGGTGGCGGTCCCCTCGACCACATGCCCGTACTTGACCTGGTTTTACATGTTTGAAGGTCGCTCTAACAAAGGCGTCTGCTCCCACTCATGGGCCTAAACCTCCTGCAGCCTGCCTGCGTGCCTGCCAGCATGCCTGCCTGGTTCCCTGCTTGACCTGCTGGCCACAGATCCCTGACAGCCCTGATGCAATGGCTGACGATGAGATGGACTCTCTCCAGGAGGAGCTAAGCACGGATTATGAGATTGGTGTGACTATCAAGGATTCCGTCATTCCCCGCGCTGTGGAATGGTGGGTGCTGATAGCCACGGCTAAGAGGGACATATGGGAAGGAGTGCAGGCCTGATTACATGTCGAGGGCATGGCAGAGAAGAGGAGTATACACCCTTGCACAAGTTATGTGCTATGCTGTGCAGCAGCCGCTCGCTCCTTCAACTTGCCGTTGACTAGGGCTTGAGCCCCTGACTGGAGCTGCAACTGGACACTGTGATCTTTGCCCTGACTCTCCATGTTCTCAGTATATGCACTGTGGCTGTGCTCCTCTCTGACCTGCCCTTGTTTAGTGCTCAAGACCTTGTGTCTAACAACGACTAAAGGTTTATGTTGCCCTGTAGACACGGGACTGATCAACTGACTGATTAATTGTGTACGGCAGGCCAGCCCCATGCTCTTGTGATCATGTCTGCAGGTTCACTGGTGAGATCGCAGGCCTGGGGGATGAGGACTATGGTGAGGAGTTCGAGGATGACTACCCAGAGGAGGAGGAGGAGGAGGAGCCTGAGCCTATGCGCCGTGGCAACTACAACAACTACAACGACAATAACAAGTTCAACAACAACAACAAGAACAACAAGAACAACAACAATGACAACAGGCGGCGGTGAACGTGCTGCTGAGGCTGGGTGCCACTGCTGAGGCCGCTGACTTGCCTGTGCTCAGCCCCTGGGAGAGGTAAGATGTTGCCGACGGCTGTAGACCCTGGTTTCATGTTGTGGCTGCATTGCTGCTAGTATGTGCAATGAGCTATGCTGCTATAAGGGGCTGAGTGTATGTTGTCTCATCGCTGTATTGTGTCACGGGGCAACTTCTTGCGTGTGGCCTTGTTTCTCCCCGTCGAGGAACAAAGGACATGCTGGCTGTTTAGCAGCAAACCTGGGTACAGCCCTGGCAGCCTGACCAGGCTGAGCCACACCTCTGGTTTGAAGCTTGCCCCAAGGCAGTGTGGACAACGCTTTCTGTTTTAATCTTGACGTCAAGTCGAGTTGTGGTGAGCTGTTTTTGCAGTAGAGGTGGTGTAGTGTGATGTTGTGCTTTGATGCTGTAGCATGTTGCTACTGATAACAAAACGTGTGAGTATGTTTGGCATGGCCTGCAAGCTGCTTGATTGGACTAGCAGTGAAGCAGTCAGTCGCTGTAAAGCAACTTCTACATCTTTCTGGTGCTTGTTACTTGGTACTAATAGGAGCCGCGGTATCTGTAACCTGAAGTGCTAAAAAACTAGAATATACCTTGTTCCTTGCCCCCACCCCGTAATGAGGATTGGGCGATAGGTGTTGGCATAAAATGTACGCTCTCATGTAAGCAACAGCTTGAGCATTGCCTAGTGCACATATCCTGTTATGTGCTACAGCCAGGTAACCCCAACGAACAAAAACATGACAGGAAACCGACCCCTGGCAACCGAAACGACGCCGCGTCTCAGCCACATTGTTTTTCTTTATGTTTCACACATCACTGGATAGAAGACTTTGTCAGCTATGCGGTATCTGTAAAATCAAATTCAGTGCAGTGTACTGAGTGCGACGGCGGCTCAAATCTCGGCATCAATACTCATGCATGTTTTGCTCATGTGGGCCTCGCCGCGAGCGATTACCGCAACCGACGTGCCCCAGTAGCAGCCGCGCACAGTCATGAACAGTCGCCGCTGTAAAGAACGATTCACACCGCTGTAACAGTGCCACTCCACACACGCAAGGACACACATGAGGCTAGAGCGATGCTTTCCCCCTGCTGGCCCCCCCGCCCCGCCCCGCCCCGCCCCGCCCCGCCCCGCCCCGCCCCGCCCCGCCCCGCCCCGCCCCGCCCCGCCCCGCCCCGCCCCGCCCCGCCCCGCCCCGCCCCGCCCCGCCCCGCCCCGCCCCGCCCCGCCCCGCCCCGCCCCGCCCCGCCCCGCCCCGCCCCGCCCCGCCCCGCCCCGCCCCGCCCCGCCCCGCCCCGCCCCGCCCCGCCCCGCCCCGCCCCGCCCCGCCCCGCCCCGCCCCGCCCCGCCCCGCCCCGCCCCGCCCCGCCCCGCCCCGCCCCGCCCCGCCCCGCCCCGCCCCGCCCCGCCCCGCCCCGCCCCGCCCCGCCCCGCCCCGCCCCGCCCCGCCCCGCCCCGCCCCGCCCCGCCCCGCCCCGCCCCGCCCCGCCCCGCCCCGCCCCGCCCCGCCCCGCCCCGCCCCGCCCCGCCCCGCCCCGCCCCGCCCCGCCCCGCCCCGCCCCGCCCCGCCCCGCCCCGCCCCGCCCCGCCCCGCCCCGCCCCGCCCCGCCCCGCCCCGCCCCGCCCCGCCCCGCCCCGCCCCGCCCCGCCCCGCCCCGCCCCGCCCCGCCCCGCCCCGCCCCGCCCCGCCCCGCCCCGCCCCGCCCCGCCCCGCCCCGCCCCGCCCCGCCCCGCCCCGCCCCGCCCCGCCCCGCCCCGCCCCGCCCCGCCCCGCCCCGCCCCGCCCCGCCCCGCCCCGCCCCGCCCCGCCCCGCCCCGCCCCGCCCCGCCCCGCCCCGCCCCGCCCCGCCCCGCCCCGCCCCGCCCCGCCCCGCCCCGCCCCGCCCCGCCCCGCCCCGCCCCGCCCCGCCCCGCCCCGCCCCGCCCCGCCCCGCCCCGCCCCGCCCCGCCCCGCCCCGCCCCGCCCCGCCCCGCCCCGCCCCGCCCCGCCCCGCCCCGCCCCGCCCCGCCCCGCCCCGCCCCGCCCCGCCCCGCCCCGCCCCGCCCCGCCCCGCCCCGCCCCGCCCCGCCCCGCCCCGCCCCGCCCCGCCCCGCCCCGCCCCGCCCCGCCCCGCCCCAGGTTGCCAACCCCATGTTGGGAACGGCGCTTATGATGTAAGACTGGAATTGCAGACGGAGTCTTTCGATGCGGGCAGCCACATGTGTCCGCCGGATGTGTCCCAATCACAGACCGTGGCAAACATGGCTGCGCGAGCTTCCTGATGGTGCAGGCCGCTTGGCGAGGATGTGAGGATTCCCTTAAGTGTTGACGACAGCGCTACATCGCTATAATGGTGGGCGCCTGGCTTGCAAACCCACCCACCCCTCAACATCTTTGCTGCTTTTTGCCACCGCCGCTGAGCTCCAGCCAAACTCCCTACACTCTTGGCCAAGATGACTCTTACGTGTTAACTTAACCACCAATCGTCAGTCAATCACTCATTGCAACACAATTGCACAAGGCCCATACGCCCACATTGAACTTACCAAACCTACCTTTCCAGGGTGCATCGTCACAGACTGACACTGAGACTTAGCGTGCCACCCGTGTCAACTGAACCGGGCAGTTTGAACGCATTACTCATGGTAAGTAGGTATCTCGATGCTGATCACGCGCGTACGTGTCACTCAGCACAGGAGTCAAGCTGGATGCCGACACGGCAACCTTCTCCTTCATCCCCTGACTCCCTTCTTGCCTGGTGCTTTGCCAATCGCCGTCCTATCGCCGCTAGCGCTGGCGGTCTTGCTGTGGCCTACCTCGCTTACCGGGCTTACCACTCCGAGTCAGCAAAACAAGCGGCCAAACTCCGGAGCACGTTAGTAGATTGCGCGTCAGCTATCTCCGCCCTTAGCTCTTCAGCAGCCCTTGTGGCCTGTGATATTCAGGCATTCCTTGCCTCCGATAGTAGTGAGCTCCCGCCCAGCCTAAGGCAGCTGAATGCTTTGCTGCAAAGCAAGGATGTGCAGGAATCGGTTGCAGCCACGGCAGCGTCCGTCGCTCGTGGGGTCTCACAGGCCGTGGCTAGCCAACCACCCTCTGGCGAGCCAGCAGCCCTGGACAAGTTGCTAGACGCCATTCTGAGCGAGCGAGGCCAGAGCCTCATTGGGATGGCAGTAGGGCTGGCAACTAAAAACGCCACCCAAACATTTTGCAGTTTCTTGGAACGCATGCAACAGCAGCAGCCCTCATCCGACCCGAACAGCGCATCATGGCAGGATGAGCAGGGGCCACCTCAAGCAGGGGCCATGTCGACAGCGCTGGCGCTACTTGCTTCAGATCAGGGTGAAAGGATCATTAGCCTGCTCATCACGAAGAGTATAAAGACAGCCGTGTCCACCTACGTGGACGCAACCCTCGGCTACAATGTGTACGACGACATGATGGCCAGCATCGCAAAGCAGGTGCGCACCCTGCTGACAGTGCCAATGCCCCCCTACAGCCGCCTTCTCTGCTTGCATGTTGCAGATCGCTATTGGTGCCCAGCCCCTGACCCTCTCTCCGACCCATAGGCCCTGGCCCAAGGTTTTGCTGCTGACCTTCCCCCTGTCATAGCATCAGCCCCTGTCCCACACCCTGCACCCAGCCCTCTGCCTCACTGCCCTTGGCCCTGCTTCACTGCCCTGGGCCCTGTCCTCCTGACCCCCTGGCACACAGGAGCACCGGGAGGCAGTGAGTGACATCATGGGCCGCGTCACCGCTGCCTTCTGCAAGGAGGTTGTCAGCGCATACCGCCGCTCCACCCGCAGCCGGCCCCCCTCAGGCTCGACCACCCAGGCTGGCCCTGGTCTCAGCCACCCGCCCTTTGCCCCCTCCTCCTCCTCCCTCTCCCGCAGCTCCTCCAGCAGCTTGGTGTCCCTGCATGGCCACCTGAGGGCCCACCCCCACCCTCCCAGTGCAGCACAGCTGGCGGCAGGCACGCTGTGTGGCGGGGTGGAGGGAGGGCAAGGAGGGGCGGAGGACGTGCATGGGGTGGTTGGGCGACTGGTGCAGCGGCGCAGCAGTGCGGATGCGGCAGGGCGGCTGGGGCTCAGTGCCGGCCTGGCACCGGCAGGGGGGCAGAGCAAGCAGCAGGGGCTGGCAGGCGGGGTAGGGGCCTGGAGGGGCGGGAGCAGCGGGGCAGCAGCCACCGCACCTTGGCTCAAGCAGGTGGGCTGCGGCCAAGGCTAGGGGAGAGGTCAGGCTGAGCAGCTTGGTGTTCAGACGAGCTACGTTACAAACAGCACAACCACTGCATGATCAGCATCTTTGTGTTGCATTGGGCCTCTCTGCTGCACTGCATCAAGCGGTGCGTTGTAGCCTGGAGCTGGCACCCTGGTGCTATTGCCAATGCATTCGCATGATTTTTAGTTCACCCTGCTGCTGCTGCTGCATCCCTTGCCAGGTGGTGCAGCTGGCCCAGGAGCGGGAGGTGCGCAGCCTGGCCCTGGATGTGGTCAAGTCAGCCAGCGCTGAGGCGGCCCGTGGCACAGTGGACGCCCTGCTGGTCGGGCTGCAGGGGGGACCAGCCAGCGCTGCCATCAGCCGGCTCTTGATTGTGTCCAAATACCAGCTGGCTATTCTGGCAAGCATACTGCTGGCACTGTCCATGTATGTGGCAGCACCCAGGGCCCAGGTCATGTGAAGTGGCCAGGGTGTCAGGGGGATTGGCTGTGAACCCACCATCGCCCATGTCTTGGGTCTGAACCTGGTGTCGATGTCGGGTTGCCGAGAAGGGTATATTGCAGCACCAGCGTGACTTCAACTAACTTGGGCTACCACCGTCAGGGTAATGCAAGCTGTGTGCCTGGTGCAGGTCTGTGGGTGTGGGTCACCTTTGTCACACTTGACAGGGGCACAGTGTGATGCTTTCACCCATGCTTGGTGACCCGAGCATGCGCCAGCCTGACTTGAACCAGGATAACGGCCTCGTTCTTGCATAGCTGCCCCTGATGCACACTCACACCCCTTTGTTGTGAGCAGGCACAACAAGTGCTGGCACGGGCAGCCCAACCCGCCAGCATGTGACAGCCCTGGCGCCGTGTGTGTGTGTGTGTGTGTGTGTGTGTGTGTGTGTGTGTGTGTGTGTGTGTGTGTGTGTGTGTGTGTGTGTGTGTGGCATCAATGCTAACAGGCGAACGCCATGTAGTGATGATGATGAAGTTAATGAGCCTTAACGCCATGTGCAGGGCCCTTATCCGCTAGTCTCATGGTGGTGTAGGCACTGCTAATCATTTGCATGGGTTGAGGCAGGGAAGGGAGCACCCTGCCTGTTGCCTCACACCATGCACCTCGCTGCCTTAGGGCCAGGGCCCAGCAAGTGGGTTTCTTAAACACACACTCAAGCGCACGCCTGCAAGGTGCAAGCTGTCCACACTGCAGCGGTCAGACTGTCCAGCCAGCCACGGTGTGTGCAACACCATGCCATCATCTCACCTGGTGCATGGCGTGTACCAACATCGAAATGTTGCCCCACCCTCCCTTGCACGCTGCTTGCCTTGATGTAGCAGCGCTTGCCCGCATGTGGTGCCCACCAGGCAGGAGGCCTGCGGGTGCTGGCTGGTGCTGCCTCACGATTAGGGTGGCAGCTGTGCTGCCGGTGCCATGAAACGATGTAGTGATGCATGGTCTTGGCGATGTGCATGACGCTTTATATCAACAGTAGCGCTGTTGTATGGTTCGTTGTAGTGCTGCTGTTGTGTGACTGGGTCGCAATCTGTGTTCATGAGACTGCAGGGGGTCATCCCTCCCATTGAACCACCACGTAAGGGACATTTGACTTTGCGGCGTGCCTGGTGAGAGTTGAGGTGTCATTTTAACGCGAAACGCCTTATCTTTGCATCGCGCTTGCACCTGCGCGCCCGAGCTGCTGGCACCCACGGTGACCGGCAGTCGGCCAGGCACGCAAACAGTTCCACTCTGCGCGATGGGCTTTTCAAGTGTTGCTTCATAACACCCACAACGCAGGATGCACAGTTCTCCGCTGCGGTACACTTTACGCATGGTGCCCAGTTTTCTCAACATCCTCTTACACAGCCTCGCCCTGCACATGAATCTCCACCCAGCCAGTGCTGCCAGCTGGCGTAGACCTCACACAACACGCACAGCGGGCAGCCTGGCCCCCCTGCCGTTTGTAGGGGTGATACTTGGATGTCGGCATGCTGCAGGCATGTGCACACGCCAGCTTCTAAAACACCTCTTGGGATAACTCAGGATGAGCTGAGATCTTGACAGGGGGTTCACAGTGAGGTCCCTTGCCAGTGACGCAAGGCTGGAGAGTTACCTTGAGTTGCATGGTTGTCAGCCGGGCATCAATAGAGTGGGGCAGCATGGAGGAGGGTTATCCCACCTCTTGGAGCCTAATCAACAAGGGATTGATGCAGTTGCCACTGCTGTGCTCCTACTGTGGTCTCCTCCTAGTTCCAGAGCCCCAGAGCCTAGTTTCAGAGCCCCTTAGCCAGCGCATGTTGGTCACGATGTTGGACATGGGGTCGGGCTCCTCGCACATCGCGCACTATCCATCGCGTTAATCAGGGGCTCACAAATACTGGGTCAGCGTACATCAAGTCCGCAGGCTCGGCAGGGTCGGATACCCGGCAACATGCCCGACCAGCTCAACGTGTGGCTGAGCGCAGCCGCTTTTCGACGCTTTAATCCGCGTGTAAATCCGTGCAGAAATGAGTACGGAAAAGCCGTTGTCCCTTACCGTGATTGGTTGGTGGTTCAATGGGAGGGGTGACCAGGGCTTCTTACTATCGTGTGTTGGGGCCGCTGTCTGAGCTAGGCTGCCAATTGGCAAGGGTTTCTCGCTTTGTAAGACATGGAGGTCATAGTTGAGTTGGTCCGCTTTCTCAACAGCGGGCTCCTTAATCCCAATCATTCTCAACTCCACGACTCCCTGTTGTGTCGCTGTTGTGCACGCCGTGAAACTTCAGAGGTTACTACCATCTTGTTTTGTGGGTCCCCTACCTGTGCTATGCTATCATTCAACGGGCCTCAACTAGCAGAAAACCTCCTCCCGGAAATCATGATGCCGAAGCTATCACCCACCCATATGGCTGTGGTGGTCTTCGTCTTGAGCTAGGCTGTCATTCGCAAGTTGGAAAGGGTCACCCTCTTTGAACGACATGGGGTGCATTCGTGAGTTAGTCCGTGTGATCATCCTCATTAGCGCATTTCTTGCTCGGTCAACGCTCAACCAACCGTATAACTGTCATTCTCAACCTCCTCCCAACCTCCAAGCCATGCTCATCCCCAGTCATCCTCAGCTCCACAACTCCCGTCCCCTCCCGTCTCCGTCCTCCTCCCACCCTCGAAGCCAAGGCTGTTGCAGCCTGACCCCCTCACCCCCAGCAGCTACCCTGACCCCAGCTCCCCTCCCCTCCTTCACTACCCCCCTGCTTGTCTGTCTGTCCCGCTGCTGACCTGTGATGATGCTGCAGCACCTGGTCTAGTCTAGCCTAAGCACGCTCCTGCCACTGCTCTGCAGGCCCAGCCGTGTGGGCTAGCAGGATGCAGTGTCCGGAGGCAACCAGCAGTGACAGCGCACAACTCCCCTACTACTAGGAGGTGCGTTATCTGTAATCCGAGCTGCTGGAACCAGCAGTGCCAGCGCCAACAGCTGGGAGGGTTAGGGCACCTCATCCAGCCTAGCCTATGCCTGCCACCCCTATACCCCTCTGCCCTCTACAGGGGCGCAGCAGCGACAGCGCTAGCAGCATGACCACACCTATAGACAGTGCAACCCTATCCTACGCAAGCGCTTGCCACCCCTCTGCAGATCCCATCCGTAACACAGCTAGCAGCGTGACCACAGCATGGCGCAAGAGGAGCACTAGCAACAGCGCCTAGTCTGTCTAGCACTCGCTACACCTAGTGACGCCGCTGCAGGGCCTGCCATTGACAGCGCTAGCAATGAGACTGCAGCATGACGCAGGAGGAGCGGGCAGGTGAGGGGGGGCACAGGGGGAGCAGGCCAAGGCAGAAGAGGATTGGGGGGAGCAGTGGGAGAGGGAGGGCAAAGGAGCAGCAAGAGGGTGGGAAGGCGGAGGAAGTGTGGAAGGATGGAGATGAGGTCAGGCAAGCAGATGGGGTCTGGGGTCAGGGGTCAGGGGCCAGGGGTCAGGGGTCAGGGGTCAGGGCCGGGGAGCAGCTACCAGCTGCAGATGTAGCACCACCTTCTGTCCCCCCACACTGGCCATCACTGAGAAGCTGGCAGTGCCTGAGGCGCTGCTGCAGCCCACCCTGCCCGCTGCGGGCGCTCCTGCTTCCCCACCGCCACCGCCACCCCCCCTCCCCCTCGCTGCCTGCTGCTTCCCCCCTGCCTGGCCCCACAAGCACCAGCCCAGGGTGCAGGTGCAGGCTGCTGCTGCCCAGGTCCACCTCCACGGTGGCATTGAACTCCACAGCAGGCTGGTCAGGACCATCCAGGCAGTTGAGCCGCAGGCTGCCTGCCTGGCCTGCTGCCAAGTCTGATCTCACCCCTTGCCGCACCCAGTCCACCCCTTGGGGCAGGGCAGCAGATTGGGTGGTCAGGGTGGTGGTAGGCTCTGCCGAGGAGGGTGAGTGTGATGCGGTCAAGGGGGTTGTGGCTAGGCCAGGCACTTTGGTGGAGGGCGGGGCTGCCTGGCCAGCTGCTGCTGCTTGCCCTGCCGGCCAGGCTAGGCTGGTGTTGAGGCTGGCTGTTGATGGAGGGTGTGGCTGCCAGCTGCACTGGAGGAGCCTGGTGCTTCTGCCGGGCAGCAGAGCGATGGAAGGAGCAGCAGGGCCTGAGGCAGGACCCTGGCCCTGGCCCTGGCCCTGACCCTGACCTTGACCCTGACCCTGACCAGCCAAAGTGGGCTCAGGCCCAGTCAGAGGTGCTGAGCCAGCAGCCAAGGCGGAGGGAGAGGGAGGTGCAGGGGCTGAGGCAGCAGCAGCCCTGGTCACGCCCTGGTGGGCGGCTGGGGGGCCTGGTGGCGCTGCAGCTTCCTGCTGGCTTCCTCGCAGAGCCACTGAGTCAGCCAGGCGGTGCAGTGCTGGCTTGCATGGACCCACGGCAGGGTGATAGCGGTGGGTGCGGAAGCTGAGGCCCTGACCATGAGCCCTGCCACCCCCTGCCTGGGGTCCAGCAGCAGCAGGGGAGAGGGGGCCCACATTGCCCGCTCCGCTGGAGGGAGCATGGCGGGAGGGGTGGGAGGAGTGAGGGGAGTGAGGGAAGACCGCGGCCTGGTGGGCACTTTGGGCCATGGCGATGCAGCTGCTGCCCCCCAGGGCGTGGGCAGCCTGCTGGGCAGCCAGGGTGTGGTGGGCCACCAGGTCCTCCGCCTGGGCCTCGGCGGCCTGGGTGGCTGCGTCGGCCTGGGCTGTGTTGGCCTGGCGGGGCAACAGGAGCGTAGGGGAGGGGCAGCTGGGGTGAGTAGGCGTTACCCAGCCGGGTTGATGAGGTGGTGAAGGAAGGGGAGGCTAGCGGCAGTTGCATGCACCAACCAACCAAGCAACCACCCCTTTTAACTACTCTTCTAACCAACCCTTGGCAACACATGGAGCAGGTTACACTAGTGCATGAAGCCAATGCATGAGCCAGTGCATGGAGCCAGTGCATGGAGCCAGTGCATGAAGCCAGTGCATGCAGCCAGTGCATGCAGCCTGTGCATGAAGCCAGTGCATGCAGCCAGTGCATGCAGCCAGTGCATGGAGCCAGTGCATGAAGTCAGTGCATGCAGCCAGTGCATGGAGCCAGTGCATGCAGCCAGTGCATGCAGCCAGTGCATGCAGCCAGTGCATGCAGCCAGTGCATGCAGCCAGTGCATGCAGCCAGTGCCTGGAGCCAGTGCATGAAGTCAGTGCATGCAGCCAGTGCCTGGAGCCAGTGCATGAAGTCAGTGCATGAAGCCAGTGCATGCAGCCTGTGCATGAAGCCAGTGCATGCATCCAGTGCATGGAGCCAGTGCATGAAGTCAGTGCATGAAGTCAGTGCGGGAGGCAGGTAGGCAGCTAAGGTACTGGCCCACCTGCAGGTTCTGGTGCACCTCCTCCAACGCATCAAACCACTCCACCTCAGCCTTGTGGTGGAGGCTAGCGGCAGCCGCTGCAGCCCCACTGCGCCCACTGCCAGGCCCCTCGCCTGGAGGCAGCGCCCCCGGGCCTGGTGGGCTGCCAGGAGCCTGGCTGTCCGACTCTGGCTCTGGACCCAGCCACCCATCTGCCCCTAGCCATGCAGCCAGCCAGCGGGCCCCCCCACCCCCCAGCGCCCCCACCCCTCCCCTCCACTGCCGCATCAACTTGCCCAACCCTACCCGAGCTCTGAATGCACCCTCTTCATCTGAACCCTCCCACCCCCCCCCTCCCCCCTCCTCCTCCTCCTCCCCCTCCTCGTCCTCCTCCTCCGAGTCCCACAAGCTGTCTTGCTCGCTGTCACTGCTGCTGTGGTAAGCGTAGCTGCTGACCACGCTCCCCTCGCCCTCGCCCTCCCCCTCCTCGCCCTCTCCCTGGTCCTCGCTGCCGCTGCTGATGCTGCCCACGGCCTGGGCCAGACTGACCAGTCTAGCCAGCGACACGTTGCGAGCCCAGCGGCCCAGCTGGGGGGTGGGCAGGCGTGCCAGTTGCTGACGCAGCAGCGCCGCCGTCCCCTGCTGCCAGCTGTCCATCGCCTCGGCCGCTGCCGCCCCCACAGCTGCGCCTGCCTGGGGCACCCAGTCCTTGACAGCACCAAATGGAGAGGGGGTGAAGGCCCAGGGGGGGGGGCTGCTGCTGGTGGGGGATGCGGTGGAGGCAGCGGGGGGCAGCAGGGAGGGGGTGGAGGGGCGGCTGACACCATGGCCTGCAAAGGCTGGGGTGGGGGAGGGAGGGGGGAGGGAGGGGCCAGGGTGGGGGCTGGGGGAGGAGGGGGGTGGGCGCTGGGGGTGGGCAAAGCCTGCCAGGTACGCAGTGAGGCCTACTGAGGCGGTCCAGGCTAGCATGTCCCGCTTGCCCATCTCCACCATCTGAAGGTCAAGCCGAGCAGGGTGGGTCAGGTCAGGTCAGGTCAGGTCAGGTCAGGTCAGGTCAGGTCAGGTCAGGTCAGGTCAGGTCAGGTCAGGTCAGGTCAGGTCAGGTCAGGTCAGGTCAGGTCAGGTCAGGTCAGGTCAGGTCAGGTCAGGTCAGGTCAGGTCAGGTCAGGTCAGGTCAGGTCAGGTCAGGTCAGGTCAGGTCAGGTCAGGTCAGGTCAGGTCAGGTCAGGTCAGGTCAGGTCAGGTCAGGTCAGGTCAGGTCAGGTCAGGTCAGGTTCATCCTCCTCCCTCACCACCACCCTCCACCCCCACAACCACCTCCACCCCCCTACCACCACTGCTTCTCCCAAGCCGCACCTGGAGCAGTACTCGGTCCTCCGCTGGGGCCAGGACTAAGCCGCCCATCTCATGCCAGCTGCACAAGTGCAAGGTGAGCACAGGCACAGTCAAAGGTCACACAGTCGGTACCACATGAGGTCACACAATGAATGCTGACCAAGCCTTCCCTCCTTCCCTCCTTACCCCTCCCTCCTTACCCCTCCCTCCTGCTCTCCCTTCCTCATCCCCTCCCTCGTCCCCTCCCTCTGCCCACCCTTTGGCATCTGATGTGGTGCCAAGGAGGGGCAAGGAGGGGCAAGGAGGGGCAAGGAGGGTCATAGAGTGGCGAGGAGAGTCAAGGATAATCAAGGAGGGTCAAGGAGGACCAAGGAGGGGCAAGGTGGGGCAGGAGTCAAGTTGTCGAGGGGGTCAGGTGTCCACCCCCTTGCTGACCTGAAGGGGAAGCTGCCAAACATGTCGGGCGACACGGACAGGGCGCGCAGCAGCTGCAGCCGGGGCACCCCAGGCAGCGACTCCAGGAACTTGAAGGGCACGCAGCTCACCCCAGCCACATACGTCACCCCGCTCTCAGCGGCGGGCAGCTGTGGGATGTGACGCACCAGCCCGCCGTCAACAAAGAACTGCAGGCGGCAGGGCGGGGCGGGAGGGCCAGGCCAGAGGGTGAGGGCCAGCGGTAGGGGCAACCAGACTCCTCCTGTCACCCTCCTTCACACCTCCTGCACCCCTCATTCCTCCACCTCCTCCACCCTCTTCCTATTGACCCTTTTGGGCCATCCTCCTGGCCCCCACCTGCCCCACCTCCACATCCCCTCATGCTCCCTCTCCCATACCTCCTCCTGCCACCTCCTGCCACCTCCTGCCACCTCCTGCCCGCCTGCCCCTCCATCACCCCCTCCTGACCTGTTGACCCAATATGACCTGGCGTGGCCCACCTGGTCCCCCACCTGGTCCCCCACCTGGTTGCGGTACTTGTACATGAAGGTGCCGTCATTGTAGGCAGGGATGTGTGAGGAGGCGGCTATGGCCTGCACCAGGTCCTCCTTGCTGCGGAAGTCAGAGACGATGACCGGGCGCAAGAAGGGGAACACTTTCTGCACCATGGCAGGGCATGCAAGGTGCTGTGGTGGTGTGACGGCACAGAGGCTCTCATCATGCAAGCACAGCGCCATGCAGCAGCCAGCATGCTGAGCCTAGGGCTATGGAATGTGTGAGTGTATGTCGCAGCAACGCCAACAGGCGAATGTCATGCGCTGCTGCTGATGATGATGATGACGACAAAGCAGCTGCCACTGTCCTCCCAGCACCATGATAGCTGCGCTGGTGCAGGGGCTGCAGGGAGCCAGGGCCACACTCCACTGCTCAGGGAAGGGGACATGCAGCGAGACCATACAGGGGGCATGGGGCGTGGGGCATGGGCCTGGCATTGCTGTCATTGCTGCAGCCCACAGCTGTCATCACAGCAGGCTCAGCCTCACAGTCAGGGAGATAAAGCAGCGGTTGCGGCAGCGCAGGTGCGCGTCCTCTGGCAGGTTCTTGGTCATGAACTTCTCAATCACGTGCCGCAACCGCCCCGCCGTGCCATGCGTCCTGCAACAACCCCACGCCTCACACTCACACTCACACTCTAGAGAGCATGCTGCAAGGAACAGGAAGCAAACTGCAAGCATGCTGCCACTGATGCAGACCAACCGTGCCTGCGGCTGACGCGGTGTGGTCATGTGGTGGGACCATGCGGTGTTGCATGGTGTGACCATGACCTGCGACAGCCCTGATGTGCCTGCGATGTGGCGTGGTCATGGCCGGGAGCATGACCCTGGCTTTTAGCAGCTGGGACCTGCCACCCACCTGACTGGCCCTACACCCGCCCCATAGCTTGTTGCGCCCTGCCTCTCGACCCCATCCCCAACCAGGCACCCCAGGCACCTTGGCCCTGGCTGCTGCTGCTGCCACAGCTGGCAACAGGCCTGGACCCAGGGCCCACCCTCAGGCTCTACGGCCCCCCTGCGGCACCTCCACCAGCCCCACTGTCTATGGGGGCAAACTGCAGGCACTCACATTGCCTCGAGTCCTGGGTGCACAAACTGAACCTGGGACACCCCACCCCACCCCACCCCACCCCACCCCACCCCACCCCACCCCGCCCCGCCCCACCCCGCCCTGCCCCGCCCCGCCCCTCCATCCTGCATTGAGGCACAGCCAGAGGCCTGGTGCTTTAGAACCCTGACCTGCAGTCGTTTGCAAATTGCAGCAGCTCCCCCACGAGGGCGTGCAGGTCCAGGCCAGCGTTCACGCAGCTGGCAATGATGGAGCCGCAGGAGGCGCCGGCCAGGGGGGTGCGCTGGTCCAGGATGCCCATGTCCTTCAGCTGGATCACACACCCCAGGTGGTACTGCAGCCATGCAGCCATGTGGCGTGATGACCCGCAACGCCCAGAGCAGCTTTACTACTACTGCTGCTGCTTACTGCTACTGCTTCTGCACTTGATGACCAGGCTGGTGAGGCAGTTGGCTGCTGCCGCCCTACCCACTGCTGCTGGTGCTGCTGGGCAGGAGCACTCACTGGGAAGAAGAAGCCGCCGCCGCTGAAGGCAAAGCCCAGCGTGCCCTGCTGGAAAGCTTGGACTGCCGGGTGCAGGGCAGCGGGGCCCACATACCGGGGCGGGGGCCGCGGCAGGCTGGGCATGGCTGAGGGCAGCTGCCGCCCTGTCTCCTCCACCCCGCGCTGCTGCCAGTGCTGGTCACCGTTGCTGTGCTGGTGGTGATGGTGCTGCTGCTGCTGCTGCTTGTGGCTGTGGTGGCGGGGGTGGTGCCGGGCCTGCCGCTGCTCCTGCTCCTGCTGCCCCTGAGCGTGCTGGTCAGGCTGATGTTGGGCTTGCTGCTCTGCCCTGCCAAGGACAGGATAGCAATTCCCACCCTTGGGGGTGCTCAGCCCTGCCCCTGGCCCTGATGCTGGCCCCATCTCAGCCCCCATGGCCAGCTGCAGCGACCCTGCCCCCATGCCTGTGGCAGACACGGCCCCAACCGCTGCCTGCATACCACTCAGCCCAGCCTCCTCAGCAGTCCCTGCCGCTGACTCAGCCCCCAGGTGCCCACCAGGTGCTCCATTTGCAGCTTTGGCTGTGTCGCCTGCCCCTGGGGCTGCGCTGTCCGGACCTTGTCCCAGTACCTGCGGCAGCAACTCCCGTGAACCCTGTGTAGAAGCTGAGTAGAAGCTGGCAGCGCTCAGGCGGTCCAGGCTGCAGGGGGCTCCCCGCAACTGCTGCTGCTCCCCATGCCCGTGCTGCGGCATCGCTGTCACCGTGCCCTGCTCAGCTGCCGGTGGTGCTGCTAGAGCCACCCCCTCAGCAGCAGCAGCAG
The DNA here is from genome assembly GCA_030144725.1 of Haematococcus lacustris. Taxonomy (NCBI): domain Eukaryota; kingdom Viridiplantae; phylum Chlorophyta; class Chlorophyceae; order Chlamydomonadales; family Haematococcaceae; genus Haematococcus; species Haematococcus lacustris. The sequence goes on from JASKMD010000005.1 coordinate 3,512,219, forward strand.
CAGCAGTCTCTTGGGCTCCTAGAGCAAGTACACGCGAGAGCGTGCGGGCAAGACACTGGCCACTGTCATGTTGATCTTCCATGCAAGCATGCTCTTCACGGGCAGTGCAGGTGTGGTGAGGCAAGCCCGGCACGCTGCCCCGCCTGGTGACCTTGCCTTCCCCTACTGCCTCCCTGCCACTGCCACTGTGACAGCCAGGCTGCCAGGCTGGCAAGCTGCCAGGCGACGGGCAGGCGGGGAGCGGTGAAGGAGCGGAAGGCCCTGTGCTCCAGGGGGCCAGGGTGTAGCCTCTGGCGTGCAGGTGGCGGCGCAGGGTGCCTAGCAGTCCCCGGCTGCCTGGGCTCGGACACGGCCCGGTGCTTGGGGCCAGCGGGCTGTGTGTTGTGCTGCCTGCCACTGCACCTGTGGCCATGGAGCAGGATAAAGTGATTCCTGTGTGGATGGGCTGCACAGCTGCAGCTCCGGACCGCAACGATCTGGCACTAATGACTGTGAAGTTGTACCTTCCTCCTTCTCACATGACGGCCCAGGCTCCTCCGCGGCGCCCACGGGGCTCTGCCATTGGCCACTATACTTCATAGCACTGGTAAAACACGCAACAGTGGCCTTGACGTCTAGTGACGTCCGCTCACTTCCGTAAGTTTCTAATGAGTCGTTTGGATCGTAGTCATCGTGTAAGATTTGACCGCAGCCGCAGCAGTCGCTTCCCGTGTTTAGATGTGCACGGCTTTGTGCACCGCCCATGCGTATCGTACTGCAGGGGGCTGAAAGCTTGTTGCGCGCGTCAAGGTTCACTATTTCATCCGTTTGGCAAATCTTTATCATGAGTGAGTTGTGACGCTCTCTCTACGGGAATGAGTTGTGAGCTCTCTCTACGGGAATGAGAAGTCAAAACCGGGGGAAAGGCTAAAGCTCAGCCACAGCTGTACGCTGAGCTGAAGCTACGACCTAAACCTGGATGTCCTGGAGGCAATGCCTTCAACTAGCGGCATATGCTCAAACACGTGAAATATTGATACAAAACATTGATACTTCGCATGCCTTCATTTTAAATCTACGCACACCTAGCCAGTAGGGCGCGACCGTTAATGTTAACACCCTAGGCTTTCGACATTAACACATTGTTATCGCTACCTTAACACATTGTTAGCACCAGCCTCCACCCTGACGACCCGGTGTGCAAGGGGGGTTTGGTAGAGGTCTTGCGGTACATAATATACACATTTCAACTACAAAGAACGTCCCCAATATCTACAGAGCCAGGCAGATAGCTTCATTGAGAACATTGGGGGTATGTTGGCCTGGTATGAGCTGAGCAAGCCGCTAAGCAAGCTGCCGAGCAAGCAGCCATTGTGCTCCTTTTGCTGCTGCGTGATGTTCAACAGCAAGCACAACAAACATAGTTGACCGTATAAATGGTGATGTTGTTGTGTGCCTCCCGCAGCGACGTAGAGAGCTGTAGCTCCCCGGAGGATGCTTCGCCAGTCCCACTAGTGCGGACGGTGCTTGACTAGCAAATCCTGACTTGCAGCCTGACTTGTGCATTTTGTGCATTTGCGCTCGCGATGCTAACCTCCTTGTCACCATATCAGAAATTCGACCACCAAAGCCACTTTCTTATCTAGCCTAATCTATCTAGCCTAGCCTAGTAACGTCATAGTGAAACACCAGCCTAGCGTTGTAAGCATCTTGGCGGTAGGACTGCATTGTTGGCCCAGTCGGGGTCAGCATCGCAATCAGGAACTGCTTCGCCATTATCAAGGCAAGAACGAGTGCAGAACGCGGCCGGGCGGCTGTGTTAATGTTTTTGTTAATGTTTTCCTATTGTTAACAAAGTTAATGTAACTTAGTTCCGTTTTCATGCGTTATAATAGTTAATAGCCTGCTGTTTAAGAGACTTAGTTGCCTATTATGCTCTTAAAAACGCGGGACGCGGACCATTTTAGAAAAGTGCACAGCTGGTTCAAACTGGCTACCGTTGCAAGTCGCGTATGGTGCTACCACGCCCCGCCCTTCGCTCCAAAACAAAGTGTTGCTCCAGAAGTGCGGCTTCGCCGCACAGAATGTAGCCACAACGCACCGAAAACGGAACTAAATTAGATAGTGGAAGCGCCCGGGGCGTTTTAGGCCCCCAAAAACACTCGGCCTCGGCGCTGGAGCGTAACAGCTCTCGACCTCAGCCAGCAGTCGCGTCGCTACGCTCCGCGGCTGCTGGCTTCGGTCTCGAGCTGTTACGCTCCAGCGCCTCGGCCTCGCGTTTTTAGGGCGCCTAAAACTTCCGGCGCTTCCACTATCTACTACATTAACCTAACACGGTCGCGCCCTACTAGCCAGGTTGGACAAGCAAGGCAAAGAAATGTCAATGGCAAATGGCAGATGCGCTGTATACAGTCCCCTTGTCCCTCACTAGGATCAGTAGTACCCACTAGCAGCCACTAGCAGCCACTAACTGACCCGACTCAAACAGTGTTATTGGGCTGTGTGGAGTGTTGAGCCTACCACCTACACTATTGCCTGACCCGAGGGCTATGATGTAGAGTTGGCATGACCTGCATGCACTAATTGTAAGCTGATGACAGCTCAACAAAGGGGGCACACATTACTGTGCCACAGCAGGCTGCCGCTGCTGCGCCTTGGGAGGCTTGTCTCGCAGCCGCTTGTAGCCCAGGCCAGGGTATTCCTTGCTCTTGGCTGGCAGAGCTCCCTGGTCTGGCCAGTAGCACAGCTCCAGCGGCCGCCACCTGCTCTCCCCAATGCGCTGCATGTTCAATGCAGCATTGCAGTCCCTGTCCAGCCACCTGCCTGGCTGCGGGGCTGGCTTGGCTTTGGCAGCCTTGCCTTTGCCTTTGCCCTTAGTGGGCTCAGCTGCCGGCTCAGACTTGGTGCGCTTGGCTGGAGGGGGAGTGCTGGGCCCTGGCTCTGAGGCTGCTGTCGGTGTGGCTTCCTGGCTTGGGGCTTCCTGGCTTGGGGCTTGTGGGGGCTTGCGGGGGGGCACTACTGGGCACCACATCATGCCCCGCACCGGCTGGCCACGCTCCTGGCTCCAGGCTGGTTGCACCAGGCGGGGTTCCACCTGCCCTGCTGGTGGCTTCCAGCCTGCAGGCCTGGTGGCACTAAGTTTGTCCAGCTCCTCCTCACAGGGCTGCTGGCCATTCACTGCTGAGCTGACCCGGCTGGTGCGGTGCTCATCCACAAGCACCACCCTGCCTCGCCGCTGGTCTGTGCCCCTGGGCCTGCACACCACCTTGCGTCAGGCCCGCAACACCGCATCAGCACCCCACCCTCCCGCTGTGCCAATGGTAGCAGCGCCAAAGAACACCACCAGCTGCTTGGCATGCCCATGGCGCTCCATGGAGGTGCTCCCGCAGCTTGCGCCTGGTCTTCTTGCAGCCGCACAGCACTGCGCCCTCGGGGACCTTGATGACCTGCATGACCAAGCAAAGTTGCCATTTTGACAGGCCAAGACAAAAGGCGAGATCAACACAAACAGTGCGGGGACACATAAGGCGGGGGCGGCACCTGACGTCTGCGCGTGGTCCAGCCATCCCGACGCTCCTGTCGTTGCTTGCCTTGAGGGGAACGAGACGCTGCGAACAGGAGCGACGGGTTATCACACAGCACGTAACTCACGGAGCTCATAGTCGGCTGGGGACACGCACCTTTCTGTTTCTTTCCCGGGTCCTTAGCCATCACGCTATGCGCATTAAGACGGGCGGTGGCCTTTGCAAACAACTTGGGTTTCCGTGACACTATACGGTTGTGTGATAACCTAGAACAGCCGGCATCAATACCTTGTTCCCTGCCCGACATGATCAAAATCTTTGCGTTGCATTTGCGTCGGGCGCTGTATACAGTCCCAAACCCTTAGAAGGGAAGGGTGTCCCAGCAGCTTAGCGGCTGACAGCCTAAGTGGTGTAAGCCATCTTCTTCTTCTTCATTCATGGCATGTGCGCCTTCCACGTTCAGTATTGCCTTTGCTTTGTGTGCTAGCTTGGAGGTGCTGTGTGTCTAGCTCCGGCACTAGCGACACGGCAGGGCCCCTGGAGCACTGGGTGTGCTGGGTATCAGCATGCGTTGCAGTTGGGCAGTTGAGCAGTTGGCCAAGCCTTGTCCTCCGTTAACTAGAGCCCCCTCACATCCCGATTTCCTTCGCAGTCATCCTTCACAGACACCTGACACTGACAAAAGGATGAGCTGTGGTGACACCGTTAAGACTGGGTGACACTGCTGCCATGGCACTCCTACGAACCCCCTAATCACAACCATCACTGGCGAGGGCGCTTGGTGCAAGCCTGGCCTGAACCCCCAACCCTCTCCCCCCTCACCCTCCCTCCCTCCCGCCCGCCCGCCCTGCCTCACAAGGCCTCCCTCCTCACCACCCCTCAGCCCCCCTCTCACCCCCATGGCAGGCCTGCAGGGCAGCCCAGTCACAGCCTGAGTGCAGGCTGGGGCTTTCCACATGCCCTGCCTGGCCCTGCTGGCCTGGGGTGGTCTGCCCAGCTGGGTGGCCCGCCCCCCCTGCCTGCTGCTCCCCCCTGCAAGTCTATGGTGGTGTACTGACCATCTGTGGTGGCGTGAGCATGCTGCTCGCACGCGTACTGCTGGTTTGGGATGTACTGCTGCTGCTGCTCCTCGTACATGTACTGCTGCCCATCATGCTCCATGCAGCCAGCGTCTTGCTGCCCCAGGTTGTACTGCCCCTGCCTAAAATACCACGTGTCGTTCAGGTGCCCAGTCTGGCCATGTGCCGGACTGCTCCCCTGCTGGTCCTCCTCCCCCTCCTCCCCCTCCCCCTCACTGCCATCATGGTCACTGGGAGGGGGGCCATACTGCCCAGCCATGGACTGCACGTTTTCAGCACAGTCAGCCAGGCTGCGGGGAAGGGCATGCGGCAGGGGAGGCAGGGCGCCCTGCCGGCAGCCATTCAGGCAGCCCTGGAAGGACCCCCTACCTGGCCCTGACTCACACCCCCTGACGCCCCCTGGTCTTTGCTCAGGGGCAGCAACAGCTACCCTACCCCCCTGCCACTCCCCCTCGCCCCCTTCAACCTCCTCCTGGCCCCCCCCCTCCCCCTCCCCCTCCCACCCTGGCCACTGTGCCTCTGACCCCCCTACTGCCACCCTGCTATGCTGCTGCTGCTGCTGCTGCCACAGCCTGTGATCTGGCCCATGGTCAGCGCACTCCCCCTCTTCCTCCCCCTCCCCCTCCCCCTCCCCCTCCCCCTCCCCCTCCCCCTCCCCCCACTGGTCTTGTGCTCCCCCTGCCTGCCTACCCCACCCATCATTATCAGTAGGCCCCCCCTCCGCCTCCCTCACCCCCTCCTCCCCACTGACGCCCCCCCCAAGGTTTTGCTCTGAGGGGGGCCAGAGGGTGGTGTGAGGAGGTGGTGTGACAGGCGTGCTGCTGCGGGGCCGCACCCCCCATGCCTGCCTGCCTGCCTGCCTCCCCTGTGCGACCACCTCCTCCCCCCCACCACTGTCCGACCGGCGGCCCTGGGCTGGGTGCGGGGGCCTCAGGCGCGTGTGAGGCATGTGCGGCACCATGTAGGCGTCCAGCTGCGGCAGCTGGGGGCTGGGGTGGCGGTGCAAGGGAGGCAGGTCCTGGCGGGGGCCTGCGCCTCGCCTGCCCGCCCCCTCGCCCTGCTCATCCCAATACCTGGAGCCCACCACACCTCGTCCCGAGTCGTCCACACCCCTGCCCCTGCTGCTGCCCCCTGTGCCGTCGGACCCCTGGCTGCCACCACCCTTGGTGGGTGAACTTCGGTCCATGGCCGGCCTGGGGCGGGGGGAAGGCCCCTGAGGACCCATGCCTGCCAGGCCCTGCCCCTCCCACTCCGCATGCTTCCTCCCCTGCCTGTCACGCCCCCACCCTGACCCATTCCACTCCCTCCCCTCCCTGCCCTCCCATGCAGCCGGGGAGCTGAGGGGAAGGTGGCCGTGGGTTGGGCCAGGGGTCAGCCCTGTGTGCAGGGCGTGAAGCTTTTCTGTCATCTCCTGGCCGTCGTACCCCGCAGCGGCGGCGTCATAGTACTGCCAGTCAATCAGGGCTAGGGAGGAGCCCAGGCTGGCGGGGCCAAAGCTGGAGCCGTGCAGGGCCTCCCCGCCGCTGCTGCAGTGACCGGGGTGGTGGTGGTTGAAGGAAGCTGGGTGGAAGGTGGGCAGGCTGGGGGCACCGTCGTCACCGTGCATAGTCAAGGGGCCCAGGAAGGAGGTGTGGGCGTTGGGGGAGGGGGCGACCAGGGCGTTCATGGCGTCTTGGGTAGCTCGCCTGAGGGGTGAGGGAAGGTCAGGAGGGGGAGGACAGCAGAGGAGGGCAGGGTTGTGGCAAGGGGGTGAGGAGGTGTGGGGGGGAGCAGGGAGGGTGGCCATTGGAAGCAGCTCCTGGGCGCCAGCTCCCTCACACGTCACCCGCTCCTCATTCACCCTTCACCCGCTCCTCCCTCCTCACCCTCCTCCCCACCCTCCTCCTACCTCCTCACCCTCCTCCCCACCCTCCACCCCGCAACACCACAGGCGCCCAGTACCATTGACATGTGCGCATTGTGCCTTGCATCAGGGCCACTGCTGCAGCACTGGCATGCAGACCTCAGCGGGCTCGTCCCCGCACTCCGTTGCAGGGCAAAGCGTGACTGCTCAAGCTCCTAATTACTAACTCCTAGCACGCACTGCTTCGGGCAGCAGCTTGGGGCAGTGCAGGGTGCGGCATGCATGCCTGTGGGTGGCAGGGGTGAAGCCCGGGCAAACTGGGTGGAGGTCGGGGGTTCGAACCCCTGACCTCTCACCTGCTGGTGGACAGGGGCGGGTCCTCAAGGTTGAAGGGCTGGGGGCCTCCCAGGGAGCTCAGCTCCAGGACTGCCTGCAGCTCAACATGTGACGGCATGGGCTAGCAAGGGCAGGGGAGGAGGGGGCGCAGCCTGGTGGGGGTTAGCCAGGCTATGCCCGGAGCCTGTTCTCCTCCCTTACTCATTTCTTCCTTCCTTTTGGGGGAGGAGGGGGCGCAGGGGAGGGGTTGGGGTACGTGGGTGACAGTGATTGGCATGGTTGACACGGTCTCACAGCGTCCAGTCGGGCCCGCAGAGGAGGGTCTAAAGGGAGGGTGCAGGGGAGGGGCCAGGGGATGGGGCACGCCGGTGACCGTGCCATGCCAGGTCATGCCTGGCTATGTGTACAGGGGAGAAGGGGGTGCAGCCTGGTGGGTGGGTGGATGGCAGCAGGGCAGGGCGGGTGCAGCATGGCAGGACCTGGGCTAGTGGGCGCCCTGCTGTGGGTGCAGTCAAGCACGCAGGGGGCCTAGAGTACTGAGGCAGGGGTGCAGCAGGGGCAGTCAGTGCTGGGGCAAGGGGGTGTGGAGGTGCGTGCTGATGACCAGGGCCAGCAGCCAGTGGGACCAGGCGGTGGCTGCACTGAGACACGGGGGGTGAGCACAGTGCCTGAGGAGGGAAGGGGGATTGGAGTGCTGAGGGGCGGAGGTGTGGGAGAGGCGGTAGGAGGGAGAAGGGCAGAGCCCTGGGTTGACCAGAGGGGTTGGGCAGGGATAGCGGGAGGAAGGAAGGTGATTTAGGGTGTTGGGTAGATGGAGGGGCTAGCGGCTCCCTTGGTATGCCAGTGGGGGGTGGAGCAGGTGCCCTGCACTGGGAGTCACTCCTGAGGGTGTCTTCTCACACTCTTTCTCATGTGACCCCTATCGGCTCCCTGTTTGCAGGCCACCTGGCCTGCCACACCACAACGCCCCTAGCCCCCTCACACTTCCCACAAACCACCCAGGGCTCATTGGCTTTGGGCCCTCTTTTATCACTCCTTTTCACACCATCACCCTCGCACCCATCACCGCCCAATCCATGCCACAGCGCTGGATAGGTCTGAGCCCTGCAGCTGCCCCTCTCCCTGACCCTGACCCCCTCACCAGCCTCAGCCCCCGCACACACCCTGACGTCTACCACACAACCTCAGCGCCTGCACCTTGATCCCCTGCACGGACCCCGGCCTCCCCCTCTTTGCCCCTCTCAGGGGGTAGGGGTAGGGGTAGGGGTAGGGGTAGGGGTAGGGGTAGGGGTAGGGGTAGGGTCAGGGTCAGGGTCAGGGTCAGGGTCAGGGTCAGGGTCAGGGTCAGGGTCAGGGTCAGGGTCAGGGTCAGGGTCAGGGTCAGGGTCAGGGTCAGGGTCAGGGTCAGGGTCAGGGTCAGGGTCAGGGTCAGGGTCAGGGTCAGGGTCAGGGTCAGGGTCAGGGTCAGGGTCAGGGTCAGGGTCAGGGTCAGGGTCAGGGTCAGGGTCAGGGTCAGGGTCAGGGTCAGGGTCAGGGTCAGGGTCAGGGTCAGGGCTGGTGCCCCCCTCCAGCTCACCCTGGTGCCTCTAGAGCCCCCTGTGGCCTGAAACAGCCCAGCTGTGCCCAGCTCTGGGCCAGTATTGGGGATCTGTAGGGTCAGGTCCGGGCGGCGCCTGGTGCCCCCTGATGCCGGACTGCTGGAGGGGGCCCCCCCTGCTGACCCCCCTGACCCAGGCGCTGAGGTGTTGGATGGGCGGTTGGCTAGAGCTGCTGCAGGGGTCAGGGCGGGTGGGGCGGCAGGGCCTCCACCAGCTGCAGAGGGGAAACCTGCACACACACACACACCAGTGCCATGGACTCTCACTCTCTGGTCACACCAAAGAGGGACCACACAGCACAAGTCAAGCCGCACCCCTCCCTGAAGATGTTGACAGTCTCGCGCTACAGTCGTATGAAGGAGTGGCCATGGTGCACCACGTAGCCCAGCCCAGCCCAGCCCTGCCCAGCCCAGCCCAGCCCAGCCCAGCCCAGCCCAGCCCAGCCCAGCCCAGCCCAGCCCAGCCCTCCCCAGCCCCGGCCCTCATCCAGCCTTATCCAGCCTTAAGCCTTAAGCCTGATCCAACCGTCTCACATCAGGCATGCAGCCCTCACCCTACCCCGCACTGCCTCCATCTGTGCGCTACACACCTGGCTCTGCCTGGACAGCCTCAGGGAGCCATGGTTCTGCCTCGTCTGCTTGCCTCATCCAACAACCCCTGTGTGGTTTTCTAGACAGGCCACCCCTGGCCGGCTCACCATGCGAGAGCAGCGAGGTCTGGGCCTGCTCCACCACCTCCTGGTGTGGGCCGCCCTCCAGCAGCACCTCACCGCCTGCCTGCGCTGCCAGCCGGGCTGCCTGTTCAGGAGCGGCCCCTGGCAGGGGCAACTCCCCTGCCCCGTCCTGCTGGCGTGCACGTGGCCTGTTTAGGTGCTGCGGTCCTTTCCCCTGCGCCTGAGCTGCAGCCAGCTCTGCCAGAAGCTGGTGGAAGCCGGTGCGCGGGGTGACGGCAGCGGAGGGGAGGCCGGGGGCAGAGGGCTGGGGTGGCTGTGTGAGCTGGGGGGCGGGCCTGCTGCCTGGGTTTGTAGCTGGGCCTCCGGAAGGCCTGCTGCTGTTGCTGCGGGTGGGGCCTGCCAAGGTTAGCAGGGGCGAAGGAGCAGGCAGGGAGCGGGGGTTTGCCATGCCAGGGGCTCGCTGAGTGGTTGCTGTGGCAGTGGGCTGCAGCTGGCTGTACTGCTGGGAGGCTGGAAATGCCTGGAGGGGAGGCAGGCGCTGCTGTGATCCTGGCAGCTGAGGTGGCAGGTGCCTAGGCATGTTGTAGGTCAGCTGGATGTCGCTGTTCAGCTGCGGCTCATGGGCCGGTCGGCGTGTGTATGCTTGCAAATCCACCAGCCGGCCGGCCGTGTCCATGCTGAGGTGCGCCGGCCACTGCTGGGCACGCGCGCCGGCTGCCGGGTGGGGCCGCTGCTTGCCGCACGGTGCAGCGTCGGGCGCGACGTTGACCTCAGAGCCGCGATTGTCATCTTCATCATCGTCGTCGTCGTCCTCCTCCTCATCTCGGGCGCGTTTGCGTTTGCCGGCACTGGCAGCCTGCTTGCCGGGCAGCTCGGTGGGGCCGCCCGGCTTGACCCCGCGTTTCACGAGAGCCGCAAACCTGTGTGCGCCAGTGTTTTTTTTTTAACGCTATATATAGCGATCGCTATAAAAAGCGACATTTCAGAGGGCTCCGTGCGCTATGGATTGGACCCCTTGCGGACTGCGCTATAGCGCATCGCGTTATAAAAAGTGAACTTTGTACTGCAGCCGCAGCTCGGCTAAGAGCCGCAATTTGGATAAGCGCCGCAGTCCCGATGGCTGAGGGCCGTGCCCGCCGAGGATATAGCGATGGTTGTGGAAAAGCGCAAGCTTGTAGCACTAGGCACCGACGGCGCAAGCGTCATGGTTGGGCCTCAAACAGGCCTGGCCGTCAAGGCACGGCAGCAGCTCGCCCCCTTCAGTGCATCAGTGCACTGTGCAGCCCACCGTGTCAGCCTTGCAGCCTTGCAGCCTCATGGACAAGCACCGCAATGTGCAGCGGCTGACTAGAGTTGTTGAAAACATCAACCAGCATTTATGCAAGAGCCCAGCCCGCACCCAGAAGTACAAGCAGCTTTGCCACAGCCTTGGGCTCATGGGTCAGCTGATAGGGCGGGCCGCGCCAAGCAGAGCGGCTGGTGCAGAGCGGCTGGTGCGTGACATCAGGTCCTTGGTGTCCTACTTTGACACAGCCTCCACTGGCAGCCTCCTCACAGACCTCCCTACTCTCTTGGCAGCCTCCTCACAGATCTCCCTACTCTCTTGGCAGCCTACGAGCTCTTGCCCATCTTTCGCTCACTCAACCGCCTCAACCTTCTGTGCCAAAGCCGTGCCATCTTTGTCGAGGACCTTATGCAGGAGGTGGCCCTGACGGCCAACAAGATCACTGACATGTACTCAGGCCCCTCCCCCTTCTCTGCACTGGACTTTCCTGAGCTGACAGCCTTCACCAATGTGGCAGGACCTGGCAGCTGCCTGGTGTACAACGGCTCTGGCCATTTGGCATTGCAGCCGCATGGGAGTGGCAGTATGACAGTGCAATCAGATGAGGCTGACAGTGACAGTGAGGATGAGGAGGAGGTAGGCAGCAGGCAGGCAGCAGCGGACATGGAGACAACGTTTGGTGAGAATGAGGAGGAGGAGGAAGGCAGTGAGCTAGGCAGTGAGCCGGTGCAGCTGTACGCCATCCCCCCAAAAGGGCGCCGGGCTGATTTAGTGCCAGCCAGTGACTTCCAGCAGCATGTCGACAGTGCCAAGCAGGAGCTGGCAGCAACAGCAGATGCTGTGGTACGTGACCTACACAGCCGCTTCCTCCCACCGGAGCATGCCAAAGGACTGGCTGTTGTCTACGCCCACTACTGGGACAAGCAGCCCAGCGATGAAGACTTCCTTGAGCGCCTGGCCATTGTCAAGGCCCGGTACTGCATGGACGCGACGCTGGCTGACGGCCAATTGGCGCCAGCCTTGTTGGACCAGCAATCAGCATTTGTGGAAGTCATGCGTTGCCAAGCTGAACACCGTGTGGAGCTAAGCTCAGCAGCAGCCAACCCAACCAAGGAGACCACCAAGCTGTGGCGCTACCTGGCTGGCCAACCCATCACCAAGGCTGACATCTTGGAGTACATCAAGCTGGCAGAGCTTGCTTTGGTCATGATACCAGGCTCAGTGGAGGAGGAGCGCATGTTCTCAACCATGGCTTACCTCAAAGATGACACCCGCAACAGGCTGCAAGAGTGCCACTGGAATGTGTGCGCCCATGTGTGCGCCCAGCAGCAATCAATTTGATTTGGACACATTCCCAGATGAGCGTGCCATTAGCAAGTGGCAGGATAACGCTGCTGTGCGTGGGCGCTACCGCCTTCGATTGGGCCTATTGCTTTAATTTGACATTTTTGTTGTGCGCTATGGGGCCCAATAGGGTCGCGCTATGAACATGACGGTCCCAATCTGAGCCATGTCACTTTGTGCTATGAAATTGAAAATAGGCCAAATGAAAAAAAAATCACTGGTGTGCGCCCAGCAACCCGGCAACTTTGACCGGTGCAGCCATGCCATGTCACATTAGACAGACTAACGCCCTCACACCTGTGTGTGCCGACCTGACTCAGGCCTGTGCCGGTGCAGGGTTATGAATGTCAGCTACGAAGCACCAATTGTGTGTCATTGTGCGCATGCGCATGCGCATGCGCATGCTGGTGCTGTCACCTGTTCTTTACGGCATTGTCAGTGCGCCCTCCCACCAGCTTGGCTATCTCTGTCCATCGGTTTCCCCAGAGGCTGTGGCCATCCATCAAAACGCGGTCTTCCTGAAGTCACAGCAGCAGCAGCAGCAGCAGCAGCAGCAGCGGTGCGAGAGTGCACGATGTAGGGTAAGAGCCAGCAGGTCAGGTGTGTGACCAGTTGGCTGTCAGATGGCTGGTTGCCTAGGAGCACCACCGCTGATTAGCTCTGGATCCAACCATCTTAACCCTGCCGCTGCTGCTGCCACCTGCTGCTCTTGACGCTAGCTGTGCCCTCTGAGCTAGCCGGTGTTGGTGCTGGTGCTGGCAAAGCTGGGGCTAAGCTGCAGCCATGGCCAGGGGAGGAGGGTAGTACATAGTGGTGGGTTGTGACGTACCAAATTGACATCGACCTGGCTAGCCTACTCACTTCGTGGCTCCATCCGCCTTGCTTCAACTCCGCATTTAGATAGTTCTTCCAGCGACGTCGGCACTGCGCGGGAGGGTAGGCAGGGTTGGGATAGTGGCATGCGCGCAAGCTGCCGGGGACTCGCCGCTCACCTGTTTGCTTCCCTTGTTCGCCATTTTACTGGCGATGAGCGACCACTTCTTGGGACCGTGTTCATCAACGAGCTGTTGCAATAGCTCATCCTCCTGCACTGCCATCCCACAGCACATGCATCGCAAACCTCGCAGCCCGTGTCTCTGGCTGCTGCGGATCGTCACCTCCACAGTCCAATTTGGGTTGCTGGGCATCCGCTGAGCAGCCCGCGGGTGGAATAGGGTCAAGTGCCGCGGGTGAGCAAACGAGCCGCGGGTCGAGGGCCGCGTCTAAGGGCGACTGGGAGTGACCGCCTTGTATGTAGGATGGCGCCAATGTCCGCTTGAACCCAAAACAACGGGCTCGCTTCTTTTCAAACAGCAGCGGCACAACTCCAGTTATTGAAGCTGTAGCGCTACTATGTATTTGTTTTCGCTCAATGGCTTTGAGAAAAAGACGCTGAATCGCATGCTCGCCCCAAAAGACATGTTGATGAGATCCTCCTTGCCATTGCCCCCTGCGGTTGCTCCTTGTGACACACTGCTCCTGTGAGCTAGCTGCATCTTTTGACAGCCTTGCAATGCAGAAATATCAAGAAAATGAATAAGTGATATGTCTGCCTCCAAAGCCTCCAGGGAGTCCAGGCATCTCCGTGTCGCTCCTATCCATGACTCATGAAGTACATCAGCCTTCACAAGACGAACGCTAGGCGTTACGCTGAACTCCACGAACGTGACACTTGTTTGTACATGAACTAATGAAGACGGCTGCACCCGGTGCGCAGCATGGCGAAACAGTCCCGGATCAGGGGCTTGATGTCCTCAACAAGCAACGGAACCAGGTTTTACGACCGGGACGTGTCAGCCGCGCAAAGTATCCGCCGTTGTGCAGATGGGCCGGGGCCGCGCCGGGAGTTAAGCAGTTGGCCACGCCGCTCCAGGCAGAGCAGGCCAGGAGTGGATGCGCGTGAGCGGCAATGCTTGCTGCGCAAGTTGCATCGACGACACCAGCGGCAGCAAAAGTATAATGCGTATCATCCCCACACCTTGGCTGTCACATGCCTCACCTGCTCTGGACTGTTGTGAAGCAGGCCATCTGGCACTGGCCTGAGCAGGCTATGTGGTGGTCACAGCTGGTGTGGCATGTTGATCATGGTGCGTCCTTTTGCTACCAATGGTAGTACCATTCAGCTCAAGAAACCCTCTCAAGAAGCCTCTGCGTACTCTTCCCCTTCTCTCACTGCTGCAATCTACAGCTTTCTCAGGTGAGCCGTGTCTAGGGCACAGCCAGGGCCATTCAGGAAGGAGCATAGCTTAATTACTGCCCTGCTGCTTCCAGGTGCTGGTGGTGTGAGCGCATGCTGGCTGGGGAGCCGGTAGGGGCAGTGCCCCACAGGCTGCAGAACAGAGGATCATGCAACGACAGGTCATGGGTCTGGGTTGAGGGGAGGGGCAGCGTCTCTAAGGGGAGGTGCTCAGCAGGGTCATGCAGGCACAATGCACTAGCACCACTCTTCTCTCATGGACCAGGGTGGGGTGATTGGAGGAGGAAGAGGTCACGGCAGTTTTCCACACGGCGACATCGCAATGGGGCTCAGCACACTGGTGTAGGGCTGCGTGTGCCTGATGTGTGGATAGACAAATCAGGTTGCGATAGCTTGATCTGCGCCTTATCCATGCATCCGGACATTTCTGTATCAAATGAACATCGATAGGGAAAGTCAGTAGCGTCGCGACCTCGATGGCGTCGTACATACGAAACAAAGCTGCGCTGGCCGATATACCGGTCGACGCAGTGGTCGCTATCGCTGGGCTGGGAGTGCTGGATGTGGCTGAGAACGACATTGAGGTGATGTACAGGTGGCAAGCTCGCGCGCTGCCACATCGACAGTTATAGTCGCAAGCCCAGTCACATGGCGGTTTACTGCTTGTTCCATGCGGCTCCTGCAGGCTGTCCCAGCTGGGCTGTTTCCCCGCATTCGCAGCCTCACCATCCTCAAGCTTAACAACAACCGCCTGCAGTATCTGCCTGACGACATCAGCAATCTGCAGTGGGTTTGCACGCTCAGCCATAGCCTGAACCGCCATGCACGTGAAAACTGCCTGCCGCTCTGCCCCCTCCGTTACACTTCACTGCCATGGCCTAAACATAACCTCTCAGCCATAGCCTAAGCTCTACCTGCGTGGTCTCTCCTGGTTTCTTGCCCTGCCCTGACCCTGACCCTGACCCTGACCCTGACCCTGACCCTGACCCTGGCCCTGACCCTGACCCTGACCCCGACCTCAATTATAACTATAAGTACAACCATGGCCATAACCATAACCGTAGTCATAACCACAACCATGCCCTTGCTTGCTGCTGCAGGTGCCTTCTGGTGTTAGACATCAACCACAATGCGCTGGCCCAGCTGCCTGCAGCCCTGGAGCAGATCACCTCCTTGGTGGAGCTGCACGCCAGCCACAACAGGCTGCAGCGGGTGGAGCTGGATGTGCAGAACTGGACGCAGCTGCAGGTGCACTGGCAGAGCAGCCGCTGCCAGGGTGGTCGTGCAGCCAAGGAGCCGCACCAGCCTGACAATGCCGGGTGTGATTAGTGTGATTGGTGTGTCCCATGTGTGGGCAGCTGTGACCCTGTTCCAGGTGTGTGACTTGAGTGATAACTGGCTGGAGCTTGCGCCCCCTGCCCTGGGGTGGCTGCCCCTCACACGGCTGAACCTGGACAACAACCCTGAGCTGCGCATCCCGGCCGCTGTGCAGCAGCTGGGCTTCAAGTGAGATGCGCGCAGTACTGCAAAGGGCAGGCAGGCAGGCAGGGGAGCTGGCAGGCAGGCAGGCAGGGCTGAGAGGGCTGAGAGGGCAACGCTTTGGCAGGGGCAGGTTTGGGGGGAGGCAGGGCGGGGGGTAGGTGGTCAGGTAGGGAGCAAGGCGAAGGGGGGGCTGGAACACGTGCAGGGTTGTTGAGTGTTTCAAGCGGAGGTGAAGCGGAGTTGTCGCTGTTGCATCACACCAGCTGGCCTCAGCCGCAGTCCACCCATGAGCCTGCACCGGGACAGATTGGTGCATGGGGACCAGATAGGACAGCCCAGCGTGACTGCAACCTGTCATCGAGGTTTATTAACTAACTAATTAATCGTGCAAATAAGGAGGGCTCAGCATAGGCAGGCCAGTCAGGCCAACAAAACTCATTCAACAAGGAACAACATGTTGGGCTGTAGGTAATCTCACTCAGCTACTACAAACACGTTGTAGCATCCTCGGTCGCACCCTTGACGACTACCAACCCCATACCGATGGCACGTTCCAGGGACAGACCACTGGGCACCTCATCAAAACTAACAGCTTTAATGCTTGAAGGCTGACAGGCCAGGTGGGAGTGGGAGTGAGCTCATGATGTCAGCAGCCGCACCACCTGCCACCACCAAGCTGATCGAGCAGCAGCAGCCGCAGCCAAGTGCAGAGTAGGGGGGCTGCAGGTGGGGCAAGGCCAGTGACACTACAGGAGAGAGTGGTAGGTGGCAGGTGCGGCACCAGGCACCCGCAAGATGCACCCAGCCCAGGACCCAACCCTAACCCTCACCCTAACCCTAACCCTAGCCCTGTACCCAGCATGGGGGGTGCAGCCTGCAGCCTGCAGCCTGGCAGGCACCCACCAGCAGCCCCACCACCTGCAGGAGGCAGTGGCCACAAAGCAGACACACCACACACACCCACCCAGTGCAGGCTCCGTGCCATCATGCGGCACAACTGTCATGCGGCACAGCCTGGCAGTGGCTGTAGGGGCATAGAGGGGCGCACCCCCAGAACCAAACCGTTGACACAGCCATCTCAGTCCACCACTCTCTTTATTGCCCCTCTTTTCTTTTGCTGTTGTTGTTTGGTGTAATGTTTTGTTTTATATTACTATTGTTATCCTTATTTCTACATTTGGTTCATGTTCACTCGTTGTTTACATGCAGTGCACCTTCTTTCACACTTTTCACACTCTTTCATACTTCCACCCACTGCCAGCGGGACAAGGCCTGCACCACACCACTGGTGCTTAGAGGGGCAGGCTGGGCCCCAGAGGGACAGCCTAATCAGGCTATGCGTCCAGCCAAGCCTGGGCAGCAGGGGCGGTGTCCTATTTAGGCCATCTGCCTGGTCAGGCCGGGTAGGGGTAGGTGTGGTGGCCAGGCCTGGCTGTGGTGTGTGTGTGTGTGGACCTGCAGGGCCACCATGAGCTACCTGCAGGTCATCTGTGAGCAGCACCGCCTGGTGGAGAAGCACCTGGAGGCGTTCACAACAGCCCCTGGCCAAGCGGGCCTGCAGGGCGAGGAGGTGGGGGGAGAAGGCCAGGGCTGGGGCATGATTCACACCCAGTACCTCACACACCCAGGGTTAGGGTCTGAGACCGTGTTAGGGTTAGGGTGGTAACACATATTGTGCCTAACCCTAACGTGAACTTAACCCTAACCCTAACCCTGACCCGGTGCCTAACTTTGCCCCTGCCCTGCCCCCCTCTGCCCCTGCCCTGGCCCCCGCAGCCGCTGCCAGCAGAGGCCTCCCAGCTCCCTGCCCTGGCCGCTCGGCGAGTGGCAGCAGCGGCCGCCACAGGGCTGCTGGACCTGGCCCGCTGCGGCCTGCCTGCCTCCCTGGACCCGCTGCGGGCGCTGCCAGTGGTGTACGTGGCTGACTTGAGGCACAATAGGTGAGGGCGGCTGGGGCGGAAAGAAGGGCGGTTAGGGTGGTTAGGACGGTTGGGGCGGTTGGGGTGGTTAGGGTGGGTGGTGGTAGCCAAGGGCAGATGTGGGTGGGGCCCATGATGACCTCCTCACCCGCTGTTGCTACCCTCCTACAGCTTTTGACTTAGAGCGGCTGAGTAAGCCTCTCCCCCCTTGCCCCTTCCCCTGCCCCCTAATGCCAGGCTCCCCCTGAGGTTGGGTGGGGGTTGGGGCCCGCTGAATGCAGCGCTGCGCACTCACTGTCAGTTCCCACCGCCACCTTTGACCAGGCTGAACCCAGAGCTAGCAGGACATGGTGTGCGGAGGTGCCCCACCCGCCCCCTCCCCCCTGCCCCCTGCAGGCTGGCCTCGCTGCCCCCCGACATGCTGGGGCTGCCGGGTCTCGTGGTGCTCAATGCCTCACACAACCAGCTCAGCCAGGTGGAGGCGGCAGCCGCCCCGCCCTCCCTGGGCGTGTGCAACCTGTCCTTCAACAGGTACCTTAGTGTCGTCTGGGCAACTGTCGTCTGTCCTTTGACAGCCGTTGCATTTGAGGACACGTCCTTAGCTGCTGGTTAGCTGCTGACAGTTGAGACCAGTTGAGAGCTTACAGTGCGGCGTAGCAGAGCGAGACAAATGGCGTCCAGTGGCGTAAAACGGCACACTTAGTCCCTTCATTTCATTAGCCATGCTGGCATGCAGGTTGGGGGCTGAGATGCTGCCAGCTGCTCGGCTGCCTGGCTGTGTGAAGTGTGTGATGGCTGGCAGGCGGGTTGGTGGGGGCACCACAACAGGCACCCCCACTGGCCCTGCTGCCTACAGGCTGGCCGCAGCAGCTGGTGTCACACCCCCACTCTTGCAGTGCAGTGGCTGAGGGAATGTCCTTCAACGGGCCAACAATGTCCTTCAACAATGTCCTGCACCTGTCCTTCAACAGGCTCACCTCACTGCCCAGCGCCCTGGGGGGCGCCCCGGTGCTGCAGCAGATGTACCTGGCAAACAACTGGTGGGTGGGCAGGCAACCAGGCAGGCGCGCGGTCGGGCGGTTGAGCGGTTGGACGGTTGGGCGGTTAAGTGGTTGAGCAGACACTGGCCAGCTCCTAGCTTTGTGTGGCTTCGCGTCATGCATCTCATCAGGGCATGAGGTCGGGGGGGGAATGGTGGGGAGGAGGTAGCTGCTGCTGCATTGCTGCCCCCTGCTGACCCCTGCTGCCCCCTGCTGCGCTATTGTTGCCCCCTGCTGCCTGCTGCCCCCTGCTGCCTCCTGCTGGCTGCAGCCTGACCGAGCTGCCGGCCTCCTTCAGCGCACTGCCCTTGGTGGACCTGTTCTTGTCAGAGAACGCCTTCACGCATGTGCCTGCAGCTGTGCTGGGTCAGTGGCCCCCTGCTGCTGCTGCGGCGGCGGCAGTGGCGGCGGATGAGGATGGGGATGAGCTGCTGTGGTTGTGACTGTGGCTGTGGCTGTGGCTGTGACTGTGGCTGTGGCTGTGACTGTGACTGTGACTGCCTGTAGCAGCCCTCACCAGCTGCTGTTGTGGCTGTGGCTGTGGCTGTTGCTGGGGCTGAGTGTGCAGGCATGACGCAGCTGGCCAAGCTGTCGCTAGCCTGCTGCCAGCTGCAGTCAGTGGAGCCCGGTTTAGGCCAGGTGGCCAGCCTGCGCTTCCTGGACTTGTCAT
The DNA here is from genome assembly GCA_030144725.1 of Haematococcus lacustris. NCBI lineage: Eukaryota > Viridiplantae > Chlorophyta > Chlorophyceae > Chlamydomonadales > Haematococcaceae > Haematococcus > Haematococcus lacustris. The sequence goes on from JASKMD010000005.1 coordinate 3,531,227, forward strand.
TCAACCAGATCACCAGCCTGCCCCAGGCAAGGGGAGGGTCAGGGTTAGGGTTAGGGTCAGCCTCGGGCAAGGGGAGGGTCAGGGTTAGGGTTAGGGTCAGCCCCAGGCAAGGGGCGATGGCCAAAGGGGGCAGCATGGGGTGAACTGAGTGGTGTGAGGATGGTGTGCTGCAGTCAGATGTGTGAGGATGTGAGGGCAGTGTGTGACCAACCGTGGCCAACTGAGCCTTACCTACCTACCTAGAGGCTGCTATGTCTGAAGGGGAGGAGGAGGAGGTGAAGAAGGGGGTGGGCCTGAGCGTAGCCCAGGCAAAGTGGGCGGAGGTAGAGGAGGTGGAGGCGAAGAAGGGGAAGGGGAGGAGGAGGTGAAGAAGGGGGTGGGCCTGAGCGTAGCCCAGGCAAAGTGGGCGGAGGTAGAGGAGGTGGAGGCGAAGAAGGGGAAGGGGAGGAGGAGGTGAAGAAGGGGGTGGGCCTGAGCGTAGCCCAGGCAGAGGGGAGGAGGAGGTGGAGAAGGGGTTGGGGGTGGAGGGAGTGGGGGGTGGAGGGAGTGCACAGAATACTGCAGGGGCTGGTGAGGGCAGGTAGTGGGGGGTGAGGCACTGGCTCTGGCTCCACCGTGATGGCATGGGGGGTGCTGCATTTAAAGCAACCTGCCAACTGACCATGCTGACTGTGTCTAGATGTCATGGGAGTGAGCAGACCAACTAACCCAGCTGAAGTAACGATCAAAATACAACCGACGTTGTGTGGGTTGCTGCGCATGGGAGTTCCTGCTGATTCCTGCCTGCCTGCTTGCCTGCTTACTTGATCCCTGCCTCCTCGATGCTTACCTACTTGCCCGCCCGCCCACCCGCCCACCCGCCCGCCTGCCCACCTGCCCACCCACCTGCATGGTCCCAGGAGCTGTGCCAGCTGACTGCCCTGAACGCCCTGAACATCAGCTTCAACCCGCTGCCTCACTTCCCCCCCGTGGTGGCGCTGCTGACCGCCCTGGTGGAGCTGAACATGGACTACACAGGTCAGGGGGCGGGGGCGGCACCATGAGGCAGTCAGGGGCGCAGGGAGGCGAGGGGCAAGGCCGCCGGCTGTCAGGCGCTCACATAACCCTAACCCTAAACCTCACCATCCGTTCCAACACAGCTACCTCTCACAGCTGGCTTGTTGCGTTAAAATAGGTGTTAGGTGTAGGCAAGATGTTAGGGTGGCACATGCGATGCATTATATACCCACATAACATGGCTCGCATTCGTTAAACGTCATCCGTCAAAAGGGTCATGGATGCTGCTGAGGCCATTGCTGCCACTGTGCATGGCTCGTGTCATGGCAGTGACAGCATTTGGTGCATCCGTTTCCTGCTCGTCTGCCCTGCTACCCCTGCACGCCAGCCCCCCCGCCCCCCGCCCCCTGCCCTGCCCACCTGCCCGCATTTCCCAAGCACCTCCCCGCCCGCCCCCCTACCCTCCTGCCCGCCTGCCTCCCCACCCGCTGCCCACCTGCCCCCCTGCGTGCCGTTTGGTTCCCTGCTGGACTCAGGCATCAGTGACGTGCCCCGGGAGGTGGGTGGGCTGCGGGGCCTGGAGGGGTTGCAGATGGAGGGCACAGCCCTGGTGGAGCCCCTTGACAGCCTGTACCACACCAACCCGCTGCTGCTCATACAGGTCAGGGCAAGGGCGGGGGGCAGGCCAGGTTGGGAGGGCAGCGTGGCTGGGAAGCAGCGGGCCGGGGCGAGGGCGAGGGCGAGGGCGAGGGGGAGGGCGGGGGGCGAGGGCGAGGGCGAGGGCGAGGGCGAGGGGGGAGGGCGGGGGGGCGAGGGCGAGGGCGCGGGCGAGGGATGAGACGTCCTGTTTTAAGACGACTGACAGCACATACACACGTTCCCTGCTGCTGCTTCCCTGTCATCAGTTGCCCTCTGTAGGGCTGCCACCCCAAGTATCTCCACAAGCCCGCTGTCGTTGCCCCAATGCTGCTCAAGACCCTGTGCTGCTCAGCACACCCTTTCGCGTGCACGGTCTCCCACATAATTGTCAGGGGGGGTGGGGGAGGGGGAGGGGCAGGGAGAGGGGGGCCCGTGTCAGTTCAACCGCCACACGCATGCACTGCCACACGCCACAGCAGCTGCCCTCCGTGCTCCCGGATGCTGTTGCAGATCCACAACACGGCCTTGACCAGCCTGGACCTATCTCACTGTGGGCTGCAACACCCGCCGACACAGCTGGTGGGTCAGCAGGGGGGAGGCGGGAGGCAAAAGAAAGAAAGGACGAAAGACTACGCCCTCGCCAAGGGGCGTGAGTCAAGGGAAGTTGGCGCCTCTGGCCTTGCGGTCACCTTGCAATCCAACATCAGAGTAGTTCTTTAACGTTGTCAGGTGGGGTCGAACCCGTGACCTTCCACTTGTTGCGGAAACTCCCGTTACTAACCCGCTCCTCCTCCCCCTCCTCCCCCTCTTCCCCCTCCTCCCCCTCCTCCCCCTCCTCCCCCTCCTCCCCCTCCTCCCCCCTCTTCTTGCGGCCCCCTCCTCCCCTGCCCCCCCCCCACCACCCTCTACCCATGAACAGCCCTGCACCCCTCCCCGCCCCAGGCCTCTCTGCCACACCTCCACCCCCTCCTCCATACCCTACCTCACCTGCCCTAGTGTGCTGGACCGCCCGCCTGCAGACCGCCCTGACGGGCCTGACCGCCCTGGACCTCTCCCACAACCAGCTCACCCGCCTGCCCAGCAGCCTGGCAGCGCTCACTGCACTGCGCCTCATCAACCTGCAAGGCAACCCCCTGGCCACGCCATTCAGGTGGGGTAGCCAGCCAGGTAGAGGAGTCTGACGTGGGCGGTGGGAGGGTGGGCGGGGGGTGGGGGTGGGGTTGGGGTGGAAGGGTGGGGTGGGGTGGGGGTGGAAGGGTGGGGTGGGGGTGGAAGGGTGGGGTTGGGGTGGAAGGGTGGGGTTGGGGTGGAAGGGTGGGGTTGGGGTGGAAGGGTGGGGTTGGGGTGGAAGGGTGGGGTTGGGGTGGAAGGGTGGGGTTGGGGTGGAAGGGTGGGGTTGGGGTGGAAGGGTGGGGTTGGGGTGGAAGGGTGGGGTTGGGGTGGAAGGGTGGGGTTGGGGTGGAAGGGTGGGGTGGGGGTGGAAGGGTGGGGTGGGGGTGGAAGGGTGGGGTGGGGGTGGAAGGGTGGGGTGGGGGTGGAAGGGTGGGGTGGGGGTGGAAGGGTGGGGTGGGGGTGGAAGGGTGGGGTGGGGGTGGAAGGGTGGGGTGGGGGTGGAAGGGTGGGGTGGGGGTGGAAGGGTGGGGTGGGGGTGGAAGGGTGGGGTTGGGGTGGAAGGGTGGGGTTGGGGTGGAAGGGTGGGGTTGGGGTGGAAGGGTGGGGTGGGGGTGGAAGGGTGGGGTTGGGGGTGGAAGGGTGGGGTTGGGGTGGAAGGGTGGGGTGGGGGTGGAAGGGTGGGGTGGGGGTGGGAAGGGTGGGGTTGGGGTGGAAGGGTGGGGTTGGGGTGGAAGGGTGGGGTTGGGGTGGAAGGGTGGGGTTGGGGTGGAAGGGTGGGGTTGGTGTGGAAGGGTGGGGTTGGGGTGGAAGGGTGGGTGGGGTTGGGGTGGAAGGGTGGGTGGGGTTGGGGTGGAAGGGTGGGGTTGGGGTGGAAGGGTGGGTGGGGTTGGGGGTGGAAGGGTGGGGTTGGGGTGGAAGGGTGGGGTGGGGGTGGAAGGGTGGGGTGGGGGTGGAAGGGTGGGGTGGGGGTGGAAGGGTGGGGTGGGGGTGGAAGGGTGGGGTTGGGGTGGAAGGGTGGGGGTGGGGGTGGAAGGGTGGGGTGGGGGTGGAAGGGTGGGGGTGGGGTGGAAGGGTGGGGTGGGGGTGGAAGGGCTGGGGTGGGGGTGGAAGGCGTGGGGTGGGGGTGGAAGGGTGGGGTGGGGGTGGAAGGGTGGGGTTGGGGTGGAAGGGGTGGGGTGGGGGGTGGAAGGGTGGGGTTGGGGTGGAAGGGTGGGGTTGGGGTGGAAGGGTGGGGTTGGTGTGGAAGGGTGGGGTTGGGGTGGAAGGGTGGGTGGGGTTGGGGTGGAAGGGTGGGTGGGGTTGGGGTGGAAAGGGTGGGGTTGGGGTGGAAGGGTGGGTGGGGTTGGGGTGGAAGGGTGGGGTTGGGGTGGAAGGGTCGGGGTGGGGGTGGAAGGGTGGGGTGGGGGTGGAAGGGTGGGGTGGGGGGTGGAAGGGTGGGGTGGGGTGGAAGGGTGGGGTTGGGCGTGGAAGGGTGGGGTGGGGGCTGGAAGGGTGGGGTGGGGGGTGAGAAGGGTGGGGGTGGGGTGGAAGGGTGGGGTGGGGGTGGAAGGGTGGGGTGGGGGTGGGGAAGGGTGGGGTGGGGGTGGATTTGGGTGGGGTGGGTGGGTGGAAGGGTGGGGTTGGGCTGGATGGGGTGGGGTGGGGGTGGAAGGGTGGGGTGGGGGTGGAAGGGTGAGGGTGGGGGCTGGAAGGGGATGCGGGTGGCGGGTGGGGTGGAAGGGTGGGGTTGGTGGATGGAAGGGTGGGGTTGGGTGGAAGGGTGGGGTCCTGGAGGTGGAAGGGTGGTGGCCGTTGGCGGATGGAAGGGTGGGGTCTCGGGGTGGAAGGGTGGGGTTCTGGGGTGGAAGGGTGGGGTCTGCGGGTTGGAAGGGTGGGCGTGCGGGTGGAAGGGTAGGGGCTGGGAGGTGGATGGGTGGGGCTGGGGGTGGAAGGGTGGGGCTTGGGGGTTGGGAAGGGTGGGCCGTGGAGGGTGGTAGGGTGGGGTGGCCGGGTGGGAAGGGTGGCGGTGGGGGTGGAAGGGTGGGGTGGGCGGTGGAAGGGGTGGGGTGGGGGTGGCCCGGTGAGGTGGTGTGGGTAGGCCCGGATGGGGTGGGCGGTGGCCGGGTGGGGTGGGGTGGAAGGGTGGGGTGGGGGTGGAAGGGTGGGGTGGGCGTGGAAGGGTGGGGTTAGGGGTGGAAGGGTGGGGGTTGGGGTGGAAGGGTGGCGGTTGGGGTGGAAGGGTGGGGTTGGAGGTGGAAGGGTGGGAGTTTAAGGAGGGAGCCCATTCAGGTTGGGTAGCCAGGTCGGGCAACCTGACGCTCACAACCTGAAGTCATAGTGGCAGGCAGTCAGGCGTGAAGGCAGGCGAGCGTGTGGGTAAGGAGGCGGGTATTGGGGTGGGAGGGTAGGGGGGCGGGTAGGGGGGCATGTAGGGCAGGTGGTGGGAGCAGGCCACGTCCCCTCCAAGCGGGAGCTCCTCGCTTGATGCACGCCTGCTCTGCTTGAGTAGTCTCCTTCTCCTTTCTTCTTCCTTGCCCTGTCCCTTGACCCCCTTGACCCCCTTGACCCCCTTGACCCCCCTTGACCCCCTTGACCCCCTTGACCCCCTTGACCCCCTTGACCCCCTTGACCCCCTTGACCCCCTTGACCCCCTGTGGGTGAGTGCGCAGCGACACCAGGTGGAGAAACCTGGCGCTGGGTGCGGGGACTGGGGTGGGCGGGTAGGTGGGCATATGGGCAGGCAGGGATTTGAATGGGTGGGCGTGCTGGTACTTGATTCTGGCACGGCGCGGCCTGTGGCCCCTCTGCCCTCTGGCCCCCCTGTGCAGGCAGCTGCATGAGGTGAGAGGCGGCGCCGCCCTGCTGGAGTTCTGCAACACGGCAGCTGACAAGGTGGACCTGACTGGCTGCGGCCTGGAGGAGCTGCCGCCAGAGGTAGGGGTGCCGGGGGCCAGCACCTGGATCACCTCAGGTCACACCAGCTTGCATGACATCACACCTCCAACCGCCCGCCCGCCCGCCCGCCCGCCCGCTGACGTCAGGGGCAAGCATCAGCCCAGCGCTGGGGCACTGGCCTGGTTTCAAAAGCCTTATAGGCAGCCCCTGGCCACCTCCATGACCGCCCCACGACAGGGGGGTTAGGGTTGGGTTAGGGGTTGGGGGTTGGGTTAGGGGGTTGGGTTAGGGGTTGGGGTTAGGGGTTGGGCAGGGGGGCTGCCTCATCTTGAACACCCTGTCTAAGCCTGTGCCCGCCTTGCTGGGGCCTGGCCTGCCACTGGCGCCAGGCGACCCCCTGCAACAGCCTTCCCTCTGACATCAGCTGCCCAGCGCTTGGCCTGAAACTGGCTTGGCCATGCAAGCCCCCAGCAGCACCCACCCCTGGTGCCTGCACGGCAACCCCAGGACGGCCACTCCCACCTTCCTGCACCTGCCACAGCAACAGGCCAGCTGCCTGGTCCGTCAACCCCCCCCTCCCCTCCCCTGCCCTGCGTGAAGGCTGTGGGTGCAGGTGCAGGTGCAGGTGCAGGTGCAGGGTGCAGGCTGATGGTGGGATGGGGGTAAGGTATGCACATCAGCCTGCCCCTGCAGCTGGTCCAGCCGCATCTGCATCCGGCTTCTCCTTCAGACCTGCCTGTCTGCTGCCGCCTACTGCTGCCAAAGGGGCCATTGCAGGCAGCAGGGCAGCAGGCAGCTGACACAGCCGCCACATCCAGCCTGCTTACAGCCTGCCCTGCCCTGCCTGGGCGCCTGCTGCCGCCCCAGGTGATGTCATACCACGGCGCAGCTGTGCAGCAGCTCAAGCTGGCCAACAACCAGCTGGCTAGCCTCCCCACGCAGCTGGACTCCCTGTCAGGCCTGACCACCATTGTGCTGGACAACAACAAGCTGGAGCAGCTGCCAGAGGTAAGGGTACAAGCAGGGCGGCAGGGCGGTGGGGCGGCAGGGCGGCAGGGCGGCAGGGACGGCAGGGGCGGCAGGACAGGGCGGCAGCTGGGGCTGCCACAGGGCACTCAGTGGAGCCAGCAGCTTTGCCAGGCCTGGCCCTCACCCCCCCACTGGCCTGGTGTGCCCAGGTGCTGTTGCGCCTGCCCCGCCTCACCATCTTCATGGCCTCCTGCAACGCCATCGCTTCCCTGCCCACTGACTTGAAGCCGTACTCACAGCTGCAGGCGCTGGTACTGCAGGGCAACCACATCGCAGTGAGTGGACGCTGCTTTGGGGGATCACCCCCACCCCCCACCCCCACCCCCACCCCCACCCCCACCCCACCCCCACCCCCACCCCCACCCCCACCCCCCACCCCCACCCCCACCCCCACCCCCCACCCCCACCCCCACCCCCCACCCCCACCCCCACCCCCCCACCCCCACCCCCACCCCCACCCCCACCCCCCACCCCCACCCCCACCCCCACCCCCACCCCCACCCCCACCCCCACCCCCCACCCCCCACCCCCACCCCCCACCCCCACCCCCACCCCCACCCCCACCCCCCACCCCCCACCCCCACCCCCCCACCCCCACCCCCCACCCCCACCCCCACCCCCACCCCCACCCCCACCCCCACCCCCACCCCCACCCCCACCCCCACCCCCACCCCCACCCCCACCCCCACCCCACACCCCACCCCCACCCCCCACCCCCACCCCCCACCCCCCACCCCCACCCCCCACCCTCACCTGACAGCTGTTTTGCTGTTTGTCTGCAGGAGCTGCCCTGACAGCATCAGCCAGCTGGTGGAGCTGAAGGCCCTGAGCCTGGCGGCCAACAGGCTGGCCCTGCTCAGCCCCGCCCTCGGGGAGTGCCGGGCGCTGAGGCTGCTGGACGTGTCGGGCAACCAGCTCACGGTATGTGCAGGGGCAGGCTGCAAGGACGGCCTGGCCCAGGCAGGGGCTAGGAACGGAGCAGCATTCAGGCAGGGGCAGGGGCAGGGGCAGGGGCAGGGGCAGGGGCAGGGGCAGGGGCAGGGGCAGGGGCAGGGGCAGGGGCAGGGGCAGGGGCAGGGGCAGGGAGGGTGATTATGCTGGTTATTGGCAGCATGCACAGACAAGGGTGCACACGAGGCATAGATAGAGAGCCGCCTAGGGTCTGCAGGAGGCTGACGTCATGGCTTGCACCTAGATGACCTGGTCCTGCCTCTGGCGCCCCAGCCCCTCTCCTCACTTCCATCCCCATACCCCGATCCTGTGAACACTCCTCCCCATCCTCCGCCCGCCCCTGCGCCTGACCCCATCCGCCACCTACCCCTGCCCTTGACCCCACCCGCCGCCCCCTCCCCTGCCATCGGCCCCATCCCCCGCCCCTGTGCCTAGGTCTTGCGCCACCCCCTGATCCCTGCCTGTGTCCCCCATGGCTCCCGCCAGGTGCTGCCGGACACCCTGACCCAGCTCGTGAAGCTGAAGACCCTGAAGGTCATGAGCAACCAGCTGACCTGGCTGCCCCCCCAGCTCAGCCTGCTCAGGGCCTTGCATGAGGTCGCCTTCTCCAACAACCCCTGGCCACTGCACCCGGGGCAACCGGCGGTGCCCCTGGACGCCAGCACATCAGCTGGATGCAAGCAGGTGGGTAAGGGGGTGAGGGGTGAGGGGTGAGGGGGACGGGGGAGGGGGGAGGGGGGAGGGGGGAGGGGGGAGGGGGGACGGGGGACGGGGGACGGGGGACGGGGGACGGGGGACGGGCACTCCTTGTTCCTTTTTCGGCTTCCATGCTGCATGCTGCTTGCCCCTTGGCTGTGCTGCAGGCCCTTGCCCTCCTCACCGCCCTGCCCCGCTCTCCTGATCCCCCCTCTCGTCCAAAGGCACCCATTGCACCTGTGGAGGCAGCCGCCGCCTCCGCCACCGCTGCACCTCCAACGCACCCAACCGCCACCGCCATTGCCTCGGACGACGTAAAGTCGGGCAGCCCTGCTGCCCGCCCTTCCTCCCCGGCCTCTCACTCCGTGGGCAAAGACTCCGCCGACCAAGATGCTCGATGCGTGGTGGACGCAATCGGCAGTCTGGCCGTACCTTCGGATGCTCCGGTGGCGCCGGCACCTCAAGGCGGCGCGATTACGACCGCTGAGTCGGTTGAGGCACAGCGTGAGCGAGCTGCCGCCGTGAAAGCACAGGCGTTGAAGGACACGGCGCACCAAAAGTGGCTGTTCTTACAGAAACACCTGGAGACCATAGCTCTTGACCCGCTGCGCAAACCTGCTACGGGTTGGGAGTCACTCCCTCTCATGAGCATTCCAAAAGTCATCGCCGCAATCTCCAACCCGCCTCCCGCGCCCGCCGCACCTCAGCCGGGCGCTGGTCCCACCCAGCCGCGCCGCCCTCAAACTCTGCATCGCTTCAAGCGCTTGGTGCAGCAGTCCAACATGGCAATGCAGCTACTGGGCCGCGTAAATGGCGTGATGCAAAGCCGGACCGGTCAAGGCGGCGGCGGTGGCAGCCCTGTCGGGGGCCCGCCATCACCCCCGCGGCCCGCCCGGCCTGCGCCAGTTATCATTCCGCTCAACCAACTCTCCGCAACACCCAGCACTACTGCTCCTTCCCATGCCTCGTTGATGAGCTCACCTCAAGCTCTGGTGTCCCCGATGCCGGCTCAGAACCAAGCCCATGCAGCAGGGGCCCTGGCAGCTGCCGCTGCGGTGCAAGCTCAGCACCAGCAGGCGGCAGCATACATGGCTGCCTATCAGCAAGGCTACGCCCAACACTATGCCCAACAGTACGCAGCAGGTGCCCAACAGTATGCACAGCAATACATGCAGCAGTACACACAACACTATGCACAGCAGCAGCAGCAGCAGCAGCAGGCGGGGCAGGCTGGGGGCACATGGGGCTATGCCTACCCACAGGGGTATGGGTATGGGTACTCCCCTCCCCCTCCAGGCATGGAGGTGGCAATGGTGCAGAAGCGAGTGGGCAACAAGGTAGTAATGGTTCCTGCATACCAGGCGGCTACGCAAGGACAAGGCCATGGCCAACGGCAGGTGCAAGGACAAGGCCAACGGTAGCGTCAAGGCCAAGGGCAAGGGTCCTACACCAGCCCTAGTAACCAAGCCAGTGTGCAGCGGTGAAGCAAGCAAAAGCGGGCAAGCGGCGGCCAGGCAAGGGGGCAATTAAGCAGACACGCAGGCAGACAGCAGTAGGGCTAGATAGCTGTAAACAGTGGGAACAAAACAGGAATACAAGGTGCCTTGAGGCCCTTGATGGACCAGCGGTTGATACCACCGGAGCATGCATTATCATGTAATCATATTCATTTCTTGAGGATGCTCCTATACAGGCCAACAAAACTTATTCAACATGGAACAACATGTTGGGCTGTGGGTAATCTCACTCAGCTACTACAAACACGTTGTAGCATCCTCGGTCGCACCCTTGATGACTGCAAACCCCACTCTGGTGGCACTTTCCCGGGACAGACCACTGGGCTCCTCATCAAAACTAACAGCATTATGCTTTGTAAGGCTGACAGCCTGTGTGAAACTACTAGGGCCTTATGCATTGTTGCGGGCCCGACCATCAATGCCCCGCCGGTACTCAGCAGCCCGGTGCAACCACTGCCTGCCTTTGGGCAGCCGGTCATTGACCAGCTTGTAGCGCTGCTGGTACTCCTTGCCTATGGGGGGCAGAGCCTCAAGGTCATCCCATCTGCACAGCTCTATGGGGCGCTGCCTGCTCTCCCCAATGCGCTGCAAGTTCAGGCACCCGTTGGTGTCCCGGTCCAGCCACCTGCCCCCTGGGGGGGCCTGGGGTGGTGGGGCTGGGCCAGGTGCTGCAGGGAGGGGCTGGGCCTGGGCTGGGGGAGGGGGCGGTGGGGCCTGGGCGGGGGGGGGGGGGGTCCTGGGCAGGGGGTGGGGGAGGTGGGGCCTGGGCTGGGGCAGGGGGGGGGCCTGGGCGGGGGTGGGGGGGGGGGGCCTGGGCTGGGGCAGGGGGGGGGGCCTGGGCAGGGGGGGGTGGGGGGGCCTGGGCTGGGGCAGGGGGGGGGTCCTGGGCAGGGGGGGGGGGTGCCTGGGCAGGGGCAGGGGGGGCCCTGGGCTGGGGCAGGGGGCGGAGGGTTGGGCGGCACCTGATGGCACCACGACAGGCCCCGCACATACTTCGCATGCCGCAGGCTCCAGGCTGGGCGCACCAGCCGCGGGTTGACCTGGCCTGCTGGGGGTACCCAGTCTGCTGGCCTGGGCTGGTTAGGTGGCAGGTGCAGCTCACAAGGCTGGCGGGCATGCACTGAGGAGCTGACACGGCTGGTGCGGAACTCATCCACAATCACCAGCCGTCAGGTCTGGGATCCGCTGGGCCTGCTGGGCTGCTCCACCACCTTCGAAACCCCCCCGCACCGCCCCCGCCTTCCACCCACCCTGGCTGAAGTTGCCCGCTCCCAGGAACACAGCCACTCCCCTCTCCTGGTGGTAGTAGTGGCGTGACACCCACTTCATCCCATTCACCACCTGCAGGTCAGGTCAGGTCAGGTCAGGTCAGGTCAGGTCAGGTCAGGTCAGGTCAGGTCAGGTCAGGTCAGGTCAGGTCAGGTCAGGTCAGGTCAGGTCAGGTCAGGTCAGGTCAGGTCAGGTCAGGTCAGGTCAGGTCAGGTCAGGTCAGGTCAGGTCAGGTCAGGTCAGGTCAGGTCAGGTCAGGTCAGGTCAGGTCAGGTCAGGTCAGGTCAGGTCAGGTCAGGTCAGGTCAGGTCAGGTCAGGTCAGGTCAGGTCAGGTCAGGTCAGGTCAGGTCAGGTCAGGTCAGGTCAGGTCAGGTCAGGTCAGGTCAGGTCAGGTCAGGTCAGGTCAGGTCAGGTCAGGTCAGGTCAGGTCAGGTCAGGTCAGGTCAGGTCAGGTCAGGTCAGGTCAGGTCAGGTCAGGTCAGGTCAGGTCAGGTCAGGTCAGGTCAGGTCAGGTCAGGTCAGGTCAGGTCAGGTCAGGTCAGGTCAGGTCAGGTCAGGTCAGGTCAGGTCAGGTCAGGTCAGGTCAGGTCAGGTCAGGTCAGGTCAGGTCAGGTCAGGTCAGGTCAGGTCAGGTCAGGTCAGGTCAGGTCAGGTCAGGTCAGGTCAGGTCAGGTCAGGTCAGGTCAGGTCAGGTCAGGTCAGGTCAGGTCAGGTCAGGTCAGGTCAGGTCAGGTCAGGTCAGGTCAGGTCAGGTCAGGTCAGGTCAGGTCAGGTCAGGTCAGGTCAGGTCAGGTCAGGTCAGGTCAGGTCAGGTCAGGTCAGGTCAGGTCAGGTCAGGTCAGGTCAGGTCAGGTCAGGTCAGGTCAGGTCAGGTCAGGTCAGGTCAGGTCAGGTCAGGTCAGGTCAGGTCAGGTCAGGTCAGGTCAGGTCAGGTCAGGTCAGGTCAGGTCAGGTCAGGTCAGGTCAGGTCAGGTCAGGTCAGGTCAGGTCAGGTCAGGTCAGGTCAGGTCAGGTCAGGTCAGGTCAGGTCAGGTCAGGTCAGGTCAGGTCAGGTCAGGTCAGGTCAGGTCAGGTCAGGTCAGGTCAGGTCAGGTCAGGTCAGGTCAGGTCAGGTCAGGTCAGGTCAGGTCAGGTCAGGTCAGGTCAGGTCAGGTCAGGTCAGGTCAGGTCAGGTCAGGTCAGGTCAGGTCAGGTCAGGTCAGGTCAGGTCAGGTCAGGTCAGGTCAGGTCAGGTCAGGTCAGGTCAGGTCAGGTCAGGTCAGGTCAGGTCAGGTCAGGTCAGGTCAGGTCAGGTCAGGTCAGGTCAGGTCAGGTCAGGTCAGGTCAGGTCAGGTCAGGTCAGGTCAGGTCAGGTCAGGTCAGGTCAGGTCAGGTCAGGTCAGGTCAGGTCAGGTCAGGTCAGGTCAGGTCAGGTCAGGTCAGGTCAGGTCAGGTCAGGTCAGGTCAGGTCAGGTCAGGTCAGGTCAGGTCAGGTCAGGTCAGGTCAGGTCAGGTCAGGTCAGGTCAGGTCAGGTCAGGTCAGGTCAGGTCAGGTCAGGTCAGGTCAGGTCAGGTCAGGTCAGGTCAGGTCAGGTCAGGTCAGGTCAGGTCAGGTCAGGTCAGGTCAGGTCAGGTCAGGTCAGGTCAGGTCAGGTCAGGTCAGGTCAGGTCAGGTCAGGTCAGGTCAGGTCAGGTCAGGTCAGGTCAGGTCAGGTCAGGTCAGGTCAGGTCAGGTCAGGTCAGGTCAGGTCAGGTCAGGTCAGGTCAGGTCAGGTCAGGTCAGGTCAGGTCAGGTCAGGTCAGGTCAGGTCAGGTCAGGTCAGGTCAGGTCAGGTCAGGTCAGGTCAGGTCAGGTCAGGTCAGGTCAGGTCAGGTCAGGTCAGGTCAGGTCAGGTCAGGTCAGGTCAGGTCAGGTCAGGTCAGGTCAGGTCAGGTCAGGTCAGGTCAGGTCAGGTCAGGTCAGGTCAGGTCAGGTCAGGTCAGGTCAGGTCAGGTCAGGTCAGGTCAGGTCAGGTCAGGTCAGGTCAGGTCAGGTCAGGTCAGGTCAGGTCAGGTCAGGTCAGGTCAGGTCAGGTCAGGTCAGGTCAGGTCAGGTCAGGTCAGGTCAGGTCAGGTCAGGTCAGGTCAGGTCAGGTCAGGTCAGGTCAGGTCAGGTCAGGTCAGGTCAGGTCAGGTCAGGTCAGGTCAGGTCAGGTCAGGTCAGGTCAGGTCAGGTCAGGTCAGGTCAGGTCAGGTCAGGTCAGGTCAGGTCAGGTCAGGTCAGGTCAGGTCAGGTCAGGTCAGGTCAGGTCAGGTCAGGTCAGGTCAGGTCAGGTCAGGTCAGGTCAGGTCAGGTCAGGTCAGGTCAGGTCAGGTCAGGTCAGGTCAGGTCAGGTCAGGTCAGGTCAGGTCAGGTCAGGTCAGGTCAGGTCAGGTCAGGTCAGGTCAGGTCAGGTCAGGTCAGGTCAGGTCAGGTCAGGTCAGGTCAGGTCAGGTCAGGTCAGGTCAGGTCAGGTCAGGTCAGGTCAGGTCAGGTCAGGTCAGGTCAGGTCAGGTCAGGTCAGGTCAGGTCAGGTCAGGTCAGGTCAGGTCAGGTCAGGTCAGGTCAGGTCAGGTCAGGTCAGGTCAGGTCAGGTCAGGTCAGGTCAGGTCAGGTCAGGTCAGGTCAGGTCAGGTCAGGTCAGGTCAGGTCAGGTCAGGTCAGGTCAGGTCAGGTCAGGTCAGGTCAGGTCAGGTCAGGTCAGGTCAGGTCAGGTCAGGTCAGGTCAGGTCAGGTCAGGTCAGGTCAGGTCAGGTCAGGTCAGGTCAGGTCAGGTCAGGTCAGGTCAGGTCAGGTCAGGTCAGGTCAGGTCAGGTCAGGTCAGGTCAGGTCAGGTCAGGTCAGGTCAGGTCAGGTCAGGTCAGGTCAGGTCAGGTCAGGTCAGGTCAGGTCAGGTCAGGTCAGGTCAGGTCAGGTCAGGTCAGGTCAGGTCAGGTCAGGTCAGGTCAGGTCAGGTCAGGTCAGGTCAGGTCAGGTCAGGTCAGGTCAGGTCAGGTCAGGTCAGGTCAGGTCAGGTCAGGTCAGGTCAGGTCAGGTCAGGTCAGGTCAGGTCAGGTCAGGTCAGGTCAGGTCAGGTCAGGTCAGGTCAGGTCAGGTCAGGTCAGGTCAGGTCAGGTCAGGTCAGGTCAGGTCAGGTCAGGTCAGGTCAGGTCAGGTCAGGTCAGGTCAGGTCAGGTCAGGTCAGGTCAGGTCAGGTCAGGTCAGGTCAGGTCAGGTCAGGTCAGGTCAGGTCAGGTCAGGTCAGGTCAGGTCAGGTCAGGTCAGGTCAGGTCAGGTCAGGTCAGGTCAGGTCAGGTCAGGTCAGGTCAGGTCAGGTCAGGTCAGGTCAGGTCAGGTCAGGTCAGGTCAGGTCAGGTCAGGTCAGGTCAGGTCAGGTCAGGTCAGGTCAGGTCAGGTCAGGTCAGGTCAGGTCAGGTCAGGTCAGGTCAGGTCAGGTCAGGTCAGGTCAGGTCAGGTCAGGTCAGGTCAGGTCAGGTCAGGTCAGGTCAGGTCAGGTCAGGTCAGGTCAGGTCAGGTCAGGTCAGGTCAGGTCAGGTCAGGTCAGGTCAGGTCAGGTCAGGTCAGGTCATACCTTCTTGCAGAACGCCTCAATAACGCGCTCCTGGGCATGGTGCAGCGCCAACCGCTGCCTGCGCCAGCGTGGCTTGAGGTACTCCTCCCATAGCGCGTCCCAGGTGGCCTTGAGGGCCAGGACGTGGGCATGGAGGCCGCCCAGGGTGGTGCCAGCTGGGGTGGCAGCTGCCAGCTGCAGCAGCTGTGGCTGGATGGCAGCTGACCAGCGGGCTGTGTCCTGCTTGGCTTTGGTAAGCCCGCTGTCATGCTTGAGCTGCCCCTTGCTCAGCTCCCACTCCCACTGCCTAAGCACCTGACCTGTGACTGGGTCTCGCTGCGCATGCCCTGCCTTGATGGCCTGGGTGACACCTGGGTCCACCCCAACTGCTATGTGGGAGGCTGGGTCGTAGTCGCTGGTGGCTGTGAGCTTCCGCCCTATGAAGGGCAGCTCCACGGGCTCCGCGACTGCCTGGCTGCGGACAAAGTGCACTGAGATGCTGACCCCATCTGTCTCTACCCTACGCGCAAACTCCCAACCGCTGTTCTGCAGCTGGCTGTACTGGATAAACTTCTGCCAATGGGGCAGGCTGTCAGCAAGAAGAAGAAGAAGAAGAAGACTATGCCGGTATTCACCGGCGTGCATTAAGGGAGGAGCAGCCGCCTGGGGCGCGGCCTGCTCCCACCATCAAGCTCGAGAAGTAACCGACCCCCTACCCCCCCCCCTTTCTAGTAGCTCTAAGTCTGTAACTTGTTTTGGCAATGGTGTGGGCTGTTTCTACCGCATGTCTCGTGAGCTTGTTTAGTAGCTTTGTGGCGTTGGTTTGAGTGACCCCAAGGGCTATGAGGTGTTGACGTGTGTGTGTTTCATAGGTAATACCGCCTATACCCAGTAGGATTGGTCTGATCTCAACCATGTGGCCTATCTTGCGCATGGTGTGTGCCAGTTTTGTGTGTTGGTTCAGGGCCTTGTCTAGTTGCTCCATCCACCTCGAGTCCGCACAGTATTTGATTTCTATGATGGTGATCCGTTTAGTGGCTTTGCCGCGTTTGCCCGTCTTCTTTTGAGGCGTCACCATGATTATGTCCGGTCTAGTAGTGTTTTTGGTCGCTGTTGGTTTCATGCCGAGTGCCCGTAGCGTGGTGTGTAGTGTGTCGTTAGGGAGGTCAAGGTTTTCTCTAGCGCCCTTCTCCCAGCTGCCGGTGTCCGCAAACCGGATGCATCCGCCCAGGGTTCCTTTGCTGATGGCTTTGGCGATGAGGCGGCCAGCTCCGTTGTGCCTTTCTTGCACGAGTGGCAAAGTCTCGCTGCAGCCCGAGAGCAGGTGTGTGGCACTGTCGGCCTCCCCACAGAGGGGGCAGCGGTCGTCTGTCGCCTGCTTCCAGCGCATAGCTAGTTTTTGGTTGTATAGTCCTCCGGTACGGTAGAGTAGGGCGGTCCTTTGCGCGGGGATGGAGATGGTCGCATCGGTCATCACTCTTTCGCCCGCTCCTTTTGCCGCGGCTTTGGTGATATCTTGGGTCATCTGGTAGTAAATGCTGTCTTGGTTGGCGAGGCCTAGCTTGTGCTTCCTGTGCATGTGTGCTCGTACGCTGTGTCGGCAGTCCGGCAGTGGGGCGAGGTTTTCGCCGTCGGTCCCGTTGTTTAGCCAGATACCCCTCTCCTTGGGTGTGGTCGGGTGGTGCTCTAGTGTGTTTGCCTGCTCCGGGTGTAGCGCTGCGTGTTTAGCGAGGGCATCAGCGCCTTCGTTTCCGATGATGCCCGAGTGGGCCCGGACCTTGTAGAATTGGGTCGTGACGGGGCTGGCGATGATGAGGGTGGCGATGTCCGTCAGGATGTCGTTGTGTCTATGATTGATGAGGGACATCGGGTTAGCCAGGGCTCGGCGGATCTGATAGAGAGAGCATAGGCTGTCTGTGGCGATGCGTCTGGCCCCCGCTTTCAGTGCCGCGTGTATCGCTGTGAGTTCTGCCTTGTTGATGGTGTTGTTCTCTGGGTCGTTCATCGCAATGGTAAGTAGGGCGTTGCTTTCCGGAATATAGACCCCCGCCCCGACGCGCGCCGGGTCGGGCTCGGATGTCTTAATGCAGCTACCGTCAGTGTACGCTATCGTGGTCCATTCAGTGATGGCCATCCGCGGTAGCGTGGTGGAGTGGTGCGTGAGCTGGTGTTGGCTGCGTGTGTGCCCCAGCGTGGGTAGAGCCCTGTCCAGCGGGAGGCGGAGGTGCTGTTTGTGGCCACTGGGGAGGGTGGCTGGCTGTTTTTGATTGTGTGGTCTGCGAAGGAGAGGGTGTGTCTCCCTGTCCGGGTGTAGGGCAGTGGCTGTGCTAGCCATCCATCCTTGTGGGTTGCCTTTGGTGGTGAGTAGTTGCCCTGCTTCATTCCATATGACGTAAACGAGGAGGGTGGCGTGTTTGCCAAGTTTGGAGCAGTTGGTATTGTTGAGGGGTATGCTGGCCAAGTGCTGACAGTACTCTGGGTGACGTCTCAGAGTGTCAATGTGTTTGGGGTAAGAGATGCCCTTCTTACCAGGGATCAGCATAATGGTGGCCATGGCCTCCTCCTGGTGTGCTGAGTGTATAGCATGGTTGACGCATTTCAGGGCCACCGCATCATCGGCTGGTACGTTCCATGTGGATAGCCCAGTGTGGCGTACTAATAGGCAGTTGTGGTGTGCCCCAAAGGCCGTGTCATTGATGTCAGGGCTCCAGTAGGTAGTAGTTTCTGGTCTAACTGTAAGTGGATCAGCCCACCTTTCGACGGTGCTAGTGAAGGATCGTGTGGTGTGTAGGGTGGTGAGGGCTTTGTCTTGTGCCAGTCTCATGGGGTGGTGGCTGCTCTGTGTGTCCTGTCTCCTTAGGAGGGCCACCAGTTCTGTGGCCAGGCTTCGTGTGTGTGGTGTGTGTTGTAACCAAGCATGTAGGTGTTGGTGTTGTTGTTTGGTCAGGAGGCCTACTGTGCGGCCCGACTCGTCGTGGACCGTTACGTGTTGCACTAGGTCGTGTTTGGGCATGATGGGCTCCCCCGTGCTGAAGCTCATCGCTGGGGTGGTCATGTCGGGGTGCAGTTGGAGGAAGGTTTCGCATTTGCCCGTCCCGACGATGTCCGTCTGCGGGTTGATGGGGTATGTGTGGAAGGTGGCCTTCGAGTGTAGGTTGGTGCACCGGGGTAGCCAGGTGTGCGGGTCCGGCAGTCCCTGCCGGGTGTGGCTTGGTAGCTTCGTATCGGGCCGCGCGTATCTAGCTTCTTGTATCCTCTTATTCTCCTCTTCATAGTCACCGCGTCGCGCCAGGTAGTCCAGGTGTGCCGTGATGAGAGGTGCCGGTTCGAGGGTGGGGCGCCAGTGAACTCGTATAAGGTCCGAGTGCGCTGACAGACGCATAGTCGTTTTGAACTCGTTGCTGCCAAACTTGCATATTGGGCACAGCCAGTGGCCTGGTTCTTTGTGTCCCGACAGGAGGGCTTCCTCAAGGCAGGCTGGGTGGTAGGCCCTCTTGCAGTTGTGGCACATTGGGCTGTCTCCTCTTGGTAGCCAGCATAGCTCACATGTGCATACGTCTTTAGCCTCTTCCCTGCTGATGGGTTCTATGTGTGTGGGTGTATAGCCTTCTTCTGCACATAGTGGTAATGCCCATCTGTCTATGACTGTGGGCTTCCAATGCACCTTGTAGTAGCTTCCTTTGTTGATGCCGTTCCATTGCCATCCATCTATGCTGGTAATGGCCTCTTGGTGGCCGTACATGGCCCCTAGTATGCTGCCTAGGTCCTTGGGTTTACAACGGCAGGCTTTATCCACCTTCCAGCTGGAGAGCCCTGGAAGGTCAAGGCCAACTGTGCGACTATATCCTTCGGGATAGTCTGGATCTGTCTGCCCTCAGTGTTCCGTTTCGTGCCCGCCTTGGGTCGGGCTGGCTTCGTTGGGGGCGATTGGATTTCCCTGTTCTCTCGCCTTAGCAGGGCTGTCAGCAATGAACTGTAGCTGTGTCATGTCGGTGATGCCTAGGTCAGTCAGCAGCCCATGCAGCACTGTAGCGTTCCGATTCTGCACTAAGCAGTCGGCCGCTAGTGTCACTGACGAAGTGTGATACAGGCAGGTTAAATGGTGGGCTGTATTGCCTGCCCACCAATTCGGGTTCGATCCCCGGGGGCCGTTCTATGTCCTGGCCTGGTTACGCTGAGACAGTCTGACACCTGTAACAGCTTCTAGCGTTGCATGGCGCTCACACGTTGAAAATAATTAAGGCGCGCTCTTCCTGAACGCTACATTGGTTTCCGACCGGATGCCCTTGCCGTAGTGCAAGCGGTAACCTTTGATGTGGAGTTGGTCGCCCACCCAGGTTCGATCCCCGGCAAACGCGTGGTGTTCTCCCCTAACCGATGTCTATCGGATCGTGCTTTCAGCCGAATAGGGGGGGGAGGAATGTAACGTGCATATTAGTCTACAGGCGTTGCACGTTGTCATCTCATGAGCTCCTATTAGTCGTTACATTGGTTTCCGGACTGGGGGTCTGACCTGAGAAGCAGGCTGATGCACTCTGTGTTTCATTGCCTGCCAACAACAAACCTAGGCCACAGGGTCCAGCCATGAGTGCTGTGAACAACTGCAAGTGTGCTGTGCCTGTGTCTGAGTCAAAGCCTGAGCAGACTGCCATGCTGGCAGCTGGCTGTGCTGGTTTTTGTTGTGAGGCTGCTGACCCATGCTTGAGTCATGTGGTGTCATGTAAGACAGCCCTTTGTTGCCCCATGTTGCCGTCCCAAGTTATCCTGGGGGTTGTTGGACAAGACAACAAGGTAAGGTTCCAGTTTACTGGCACCATTGACAGCCATGTCTGCCATATGTTAGCTGATGGTGGTGCTGACGCATCGTTCATTAGTGCTAGCTATGTTCAGCTGCATGGTATCCCTCTCTATACCTATCCTGTGTCACTTAGGTTTGATGTTGCAAACAATCAACCTGTGATCTGTGAGCACTATGTCAAGGTACAGTTGCACATTGACAGCTTTAGCTGCATGTGTCTGCTGACTGTCATGCCTGACCTTGTTCATGCTTATGACGTGCTCCTGGGTGCTGACTGGCTGTTTGTGCAGGGGGCCTTGATCGACTACGTCGACCAGACCCTGACCCTGCGCACTGCCCAAGGTAACACAACCTTGCATCCACACACAGGTGACATGAGTGTTGCTGGCCAGTGTGTTGCCAACAGGCCACCTGGATCCACCCACTCACTGCCCCGCCCACCTGCTGCTGTCCTTGCTGCTGTGTCCAAAGCCAACCCAAAGGCCTTTGTGACAGCTAAGCAAGCAGCCAGATGGTTGCGTAAAGGGGGCTCTGCTATGGTTGCTATGGTGTCTTTAGAAGACCTTACCTTGCCAGCAGATGTTTCACCTGTCCATAGACAGCACCTGCAAGCTCTGCTTGATGAATACTCTGATGTATTCGAACCTATTACTGGATTCCCACCAGAGCGTGCAATAGGGCACTCCATTCCCTTGCAGCCTGATGCTAAGCCTCCAGCTAGGCCCAGCTATAGGATGTCCAAACCTGAGCATGATGAACTGCGTAGACAGATCACTGATCTCCTGGCCAAAGGCCTGATAGAGCCCAGCTCCTCTCCCTTTGCTGCACCAGTGCTGTTTGTCCAGAAGAAATCAGGTGAGCTGCGCATGTGCATTGACTACCGCCAGCTCAATAAAATTACAATCAGGGACCAGTATCCTTTGCCACGCATTGATGATCTGTTTGATCAGCTGGCATGAAAAACTGTGTTCTCCTCCCTTGACTTGCAGTCTGGTTACCACCAGATCCGCATCCCGGCTGAGGATGTCCCTAAAACTGCGTTCAGGACACCTGAGGGACACTACCAATTCAAGGTACTGTGTTTTGGCCTGACAAATGCTCCTGCCACGTTCCAGCGTGTAATGAATGAAGCATTTGCTGAGGTGATAAATGACTGTGCCCTCGTGTACCTTGATGATATCCTAGTGATGTCCAAGGACAGTGAGGAGCACCTAGTCCATCTCAGACGTGTATTTGACTTACTGCGTAAAAATAAATTTTATGCTAAGTTATCTAAGTGTGAATTTATGAAACGAACACTGATGTTCCTGGGCCATATCATAAGTGCTCAGGGCATCTCTGTTGACCCTTGTAAAGTTACTGCCATCTCTAACTGGCCTGTCCCTACAAGCCTCAAAACCCTGCAGTCTTTCCTGGGCGCTGCTAATTATGTCCGTAAATTCGTACATAATTTTAGCACTATTGCTGCACCCCTCACTAACCTGACTGGCCCCAAGAAGGAGTCCTTCCCTTGGAAGTCATGGCCTCAGGCTGAGCTGGATGCATTCAATGCCTTGAAGCAGGCCATTGCTAATGTGCCTATGCTCAAGCTTCCTGATCACAGCAAACCCTTCCAGGTGCACTGCGATGCGTCCCTTGAGGGCATCGGTGCAGTCCTGATGCAGGATGGCTACCCGTTGGCGTATTACTCCAGGAAATTAATTCCTGCTAAGATTAATTACACCACGGGCGAACAGGAACTGCTGGCATTGGTATCTGCGTGTCAACAGTGGAGGTGTTACCTTGAAGGGGTACCATTCACTCTGTACACAGATCACCGGCCACTCATCTCTCTGCCCACTCAAAATATACTATCACGCAGGCAGACTAGATGGATGGAATTCCTGGCCCGCTTCTCATATACCATTGAGTATCTACCTGGTATATCTAATCCCGCTGATCCGTTGTCACGCATTCCAGCTGCCACAGTACAGACGTGTAAAGGCCCTGGTGCTGATAATGTGAAGAGTATCCTTGTCATGACTAGGAGTAAGCGGCGTTCTCAGGAGGGGGAGGAAACTGGTGCTGAGGCACGTAAAACGAGTGCTGGTGATGCCGCTGCGCCACCCACACAACCACCACCAGGCCAAGGTGATGGTGCTGCCGTAAGGCCACCCACCAAACGTGTCACTTGGGCTGCTGATGTACCAGCAGATGGAGAACCCAGTGCACCCAAACCACCAGGTCCCTTGTCAAACCTGCATGAGTGGTTGGTCAGAGCCTATGCTGCTGACTCCAACTTCACCAAGCGTAGGAAGACTAAGAACTACTACCTGGATGATAATGGCCTATGGAGACATAACAAACGACGCACCGTCATTGTGCCCCGTGACAAACAGCTACGAGAGCATATCCTGCACGAGATGCACGATGCTAAGTATGCTGGCCACGTTGGGATCACTAAGACATTGGAGCGTGTCATGCGTGTGTTCTAGTGGAAACACTTACGCACTGATGTGCGTCACTATGTAACAACATGTGATGCATGCCAGAGAAACAAGTCGGTTACAGCTAAGCCATGGGGGTTCCTTCACCCTTTGTCTATACCTGGATACCGCTGGGAAGTCATGCACATGGACTTTATAACTAAGCTACCGTCCGGATCACATGGATATGATTCCATTTGTGTATTCGTTGACAGGCTCTCTAAGATGGTACACCTAGTACCCTGCAAAGAGAGCATGGATGCTCCTGAGTTTGCACAACTCTTCATTGATAAGGTATTTGTCCATCATGGACTACCCTCTGAAGTTGTGAGTGACCGGGGCTCCCTTTTCGTGAGCAAGTTCTGGCAAGCTGTATGCAAGCTAATGGGCATGAAGCACTCACTCACCTCCAGCTATCACCCCCAGTCAAATGGGCAGGTTGAGCGGTACAACAAAGTGTTGGAGGAAATGCTTAGGCATTATATCTCTCCCACTCAACGAGACTGGCCTAAACACCTCTCGTTTGCCGAGTTTGCAATTAATAACTCATGGCAAGAAAGTATTAAGTCTACACCTTTCCTGGTTAACTATGGACAGTCCCCAGTGACACCGGTGACCCATGAGTTACCTCGGTTGCCACCTCCTATGGCTCAGTTCTTCTCTGAGGGCTGGGAAAAGGGTGTTCAAGAGGCCAGACGTTGTATGAAACTGGCACAGAGCCGTCAGGCCAATGGTGCTAATCCACACAGGAAATCCTCGGACAGTGTGTTCCAAGTGGGTGACCGTGTGCTGCTCAGCACCATGAACCTGCGTAACATGGTGGGCAAAGCCAGGAAGCTGCTGCCACGGTATGTGGGGCCTTTCAGGATCGAAGCTCATGTGGGCGATGACGCTGTAAAGCTGACACTGCCACTAGCCATGTCCAGGATTCACCCTGTGTTCCATGTGTCATTGCTAAGACCCTATGAGGGCAACTTTGGTCGTCTACCCCCCACTGAGTTGGGCTGGCTAGATGATTCCCCACAGTATGAAGTAGAACGCATTGTGAGCCACCGGCATGTGCGTGCAGGTAAAGCAAAGGAGTTCCTTGTCAAGTGGAAGGGCTACGAAGACTCTGACAACACTTGGGAGCCTGCCAGCAATCTAGCAAATGCCCCTGACTGCATGAACTTGTATAAGGCTCAGCATGGCTTGCTGTGATTCAAATGTGGGACATGGGCTCCACGTAGTCTTGCTGGTTGCTTTGCTGCATGCTATGTGCCTTGGTGTACTATGAGTTCAGTTGCTCATGTGAGCCTGGCTAGTCTGGTTCCCAGCGTCCATTGGCTCTGTGAGTCTGGGCTGGAAGGGTCCATGGTGACCATGTTCTCCTGAGAACGACCTGCATCCGGATGGGCAGGAGTTTTCAAATAGTGGTCATAGTACTGCGAGTCCATGCCATGATGGCCTATGGGCGGAACGGCCATCCCTTAGGAGAGGGAGGAATGTAGCGTTCCGATTCTGCACTAAGCAGTCGGCCGCTAGTGTCACTGACGAAGTGTGATACAGGCAGGTTAAATGGTGGGCTGTATTGCCTGCCCACCAATTCGGGTTCGATCCCCGGGGGCCGTTCTATGTCCTGGCCTGGTTACGCTGAGACAGTCTGACACCTGTAACAGCTTCTAGCGTTGCATGGCGCTCACACGTTGAAAAGATTTAAGGCGCGCTCTTCCTGAACGCTACAAGCACCCTGTCATCAATGACGAAGTGGCGAGCCCGCACCCCCACCATGGGGAGCATGGTGAAGGGGCGCGGGCAGGTGTCATGGGGAGTTTGCCAGCCCTCTAGGCTACGGTTGACGAACAGTGCGTAGTGCACCCTCTTCTCTAAGGGCAGCCTGCCTGCCCCCCCCTTCCCTATGCAGTCCTGTCCCTCCCGCCACGTGGCCGGCAGTCCCAACAGCCTACGATGCTTTGCCACCTCTTCCTTCCACCTAGGCTGCCGCAGCATGCTGTTGGCCGGCAAGCGCCACTTGTGCTGCCTATCAGGCAGGCTGTAGTCTAGGCGGCCTAGCACTAGCTGGGGGAACTGCTTCTTCATGGTCCTACTGAACCCCTCCTCCACTACCCCAACCGCCTTGCACCACCAACCGATGAAGCGCCCCGGGTGCCGGTAGAACTCCTGGATGCTGGTGATGACCTTGGTGGCGTTTGCGTTGAGAGAGTTGAGGTCCCCCTGCAGGTGCTCCTCGTCCAGCTGCTGGAGCATGGCCACCGGCCATGCGTTGCTGGGCTGCTCAAACACAGCCACCTCAGCAGGCAGCAGCCTGATGCCGTGGTGGTGGGGGCCACGCATCAGATGCTCTAGCACGCTAGCCTTGGTGAGCAGCTCCATGGCATCCCTGATCTGTGCCAGCAGCTTGGGGTCCCAGATACCCAGCGGCACTGGGGGAGGCAGCTGGGCTGGGGCGGCTGCAGAGCGGGGGGAGGTGCGTGTGGCAGGGCGGGGGTGAGCATAAGGAGGGTAGGCTGGGTCAGGTGGGGGAGGGGGACCTGGGGCTGGACCTGCTGCTGGGGTAGCCTCGAGTGGGCTGACCTAGCAAGGGCTGGAGCAAGACTGACAGGCACATGACTGCTGCCAGGACACACTGCTTGCTGCCCATGGTCATACGCTTGTTGACCTCTACCACAACTACGTCTACCTCAGCTGGGCTGAGGTCAGGCTGGGCTGCCTCCACAAGGCCACGCAGGGCTGACTTGATGACCTGGCGCTTCTCTGCAATTACCACCTTGACAGCCTGCCCCTGCCCCTGCCCCTGGTCTTGCTGCCCACTGCCACTGGCACCTGCAGACACGGGAAATCACAGCACACGCACGGCAGGATTTGCGTCGCGTCGTCAGTTAGCTTCGGGGGAGCCTAGCCTGTCGTTCAGCATCTCGGCTTACCGGCTGCACTCTGCGCGGGGGAGGCGGGGCGCTTGCGTTTAGCCCTCGGGGGCATCTCAGGGATTTAGTTACATTATCCAAGCGGAGTGGCCGTGTTGGGGTGTGCATCAGGTCGGCATCTAACCGGAGCGCCGGCAACCGGAGTGGGGCGGAAGTGAGGTCCATTACATATCAATTACATGGAGCATGTTCACAGGGCGTATGTTCACCAGCACGATGTTTATGCCGGATTGGTATAACCGGGATGCTCCGGGATGCTCCTATACAGCTTGCTCGACTGGAGTTGGGCATGCTTGAGGCACTGCCGCCAGAGTGGAAACGCCATCCTGGACCTGTGAACCTTTTACGGCAGAATTCGTATCCAAGCCTTCATGTTCACTGTGACATTCATGTTAAGTCTAGGCTTGACGGAAATGCTTGACCAAAGTCCTTACTGAACGTTGTCTGACCTGACAGTGCGCTTAGACTTCTCCCTGTGCTCCGCCATTCACCGAGGCAGTGCCGAGGCGCGCCCAATGACCAAAGACCAGGACATCAAGACACCCTCAACGCTTTCAGCCTCTAAGAGACCAAGCAGTGTGTGGGGCGATAAGCGTTTGGTAAGGGCTGATTTTTACTTATTGAGTCCCAAAACTTGGAGGGACACGTAGTCCCACATTCCGCAGGATGGGCCATTGACCCTGTGGGGCTCTCCTGATACCACACCGGGCATGTCGCCAGGAAGGGTTGTGGCTGCAGACGAGGCAAGGTCAAAACGGGTCGAGTGTGCCCGATGGGTTGGAGCCATTACGGGCGAGCCCGTGCCCAGTGGCACGGACAAGGATTTTAGAGCAGCCCTACGCAGTGGTGTGTTGCTGTGCAAGGTGATTAACACCGTGAGACCTGGCGCAGTGAAGGTACGGATAAGGCTGCAGCACTGGTTTTGCAACCAGAGTCATGGTTGAGTTGCCCAGTACTTAACCGTGCCTGCTCTACTCCTGCAGCTCCCTCTCGGGCTCGACGTCAGCAGCACCAAGCAGCGCTACGAGAATGTGCAGTGCTTCATTCTGGGTGCCAGCAGCTGTGGTGTGCCCAATGAATACCTCTGCTCAGTAGCCGACCTTGACTATGATGGCCCAGAGGAGCGTCCACATGTCGTGGATTGCCTGCTGTGGCTCAAGCGTTTGCGTGATGCCTCCAGCAGCCACGTTCCAAGCCAGTTCCACGGCATGCCAGCCGTATCGGCCATGCAAACCGAGACCCAGTCCAGGCACGCCCAACCTACAGCAGTCATGCAGCGGCTGCTGAGCCACTGCACTGTTAAGCTGAGCCAGAGCATGACATACCAGGCGGAGATGAGCAGCAGCATGCATATGACACGGCAGGTGGACACCATCGCCGTGGATGCAGTGGGGCCTGTGCTGGAGTCCGTCCTTGGAGGCTTGACCCAGGCAGGTGCAGGTGCTGACACGCACACTAAGCACGTGTGACCCAGCATGTGCATGCACAAACACCGTTATGCCCATTATGTATAATATCGGTATTCATGTACATACCATATACAATGGATCACTTTGTTTGTAGGTATTGCTTGCAGGAGTATGAGAGCAGGCTGCTCGCTAAAGACCGAGAGCTGAACACCACCAAGGACAAGCTGCTAGAGGTGCAGCATCAGCTGAATGCCATGGCTGTTCAGATGGAAAACTTTTTGGAGCAGCTGGCATCCCAGCAGCGGCATGCCAGCGAGCAGGCTTCACTGGAAGACAGCAACAGGAGCAAACAGCTGCATGAGGCAATAAGCACCTTGCAAGGCCAGCTAGCAGACAAGGAGCAGCAGTGCAAGGAACTGCAGTCAGCGCTGGATTGCCGGCAACAGGAAGTGTCAGAGTACACCAGTGGCTTGGAGGCTCGGCTACAGGACGCAGGGGCACGTTTGAGCCAGGTTGATGCTGTCATGGACAAGTACAGGTGAGGTGGGGTGTAGTCAGCAGTGAGCGCGTACAGCCTTATTTTTGCCACTGTGTGTGGGCGTTACAAATGTATGCAGTGCTTTATGTATGCAGTCTTCTGGCTTCAGCCTGATGCCAGGGGCCTGCTATTGATCCATTGCTATAGAGCCATCCTATTGACATGGATTGTGTAGTCTAATGATCCAGGTGGTTGATGCCTGGTGACATGTGTTGGCAGTCTGTTGAACCCAGCTCATATGGTTGTTGTTTAAGACCAACAAAACTCATGGTTGTTGTTTCAGCGAGAGTTGTGCTGTGTGCAGACTGCTGTGCTGCTGCAGCTCCCTGCTGTGGCTCATGCCGCAAACCCTCCATCACACCTTCAGCACCTCTCCGCCTTCCCGCCCTCCACCACCTCGCAGCCCTTAGTGCCACCTCTACACCCCAGCCACCAGGGCTGCGGATGCTATCATGTCAAAGGGCATGCAGCTGCCTCTGACAGAAGATTCAAGTGCAGCAGCCAGACCAGGCTGGCGGCGCAGCGGTGAAACCCAACATCAACATGGATGGTCAGGCCTGCAACAGGGGCCTATACCTGACCTGGGGTGTGAAGCACCACTACCACCAACAGCCACACTAACACACGCCCCACACTGCTGGCCGCAGGGTCATGCAGGCGGAGAATCGCAAGCTGTACAACCAGGTGCAGGACCTGCGAGGGGCCATCCGCGTGTTCTGCCGCATACGGCCGGCTGGGCGCACAAACGACGACAGCCCGGTGTGTGTGGAGAGTGCGGGCGAAGATGGGCTGGTAGTTCGCTGCCCTGGGCCCAAGAACGAGCTCAAGGACTTCCACTTTGACAAGGTGTTCGAGCCACAGGTCACCCAGGCCCAGGTCTATGAGGACACTCAGCCGCTCATCCGCTCAATGCTGGACGGTGAGTGTGTGCTGCGAGCCAGGCGGCTAATGCTTCTAGGGAAGTGTGAGAAGAGTGGGAAGCCACTCTGAGCTACCTCTTAGCAAATGGTGTGATTTGTTGTCGTAGCCCAAGCATGCACTAGATGTGGCAGTGGGCGAACCAGGCAGCTCTTTTGCCCAGTGACTGATGCATGACTGCACTGCCAATGCCACGCCATATGTACCGCCCCATACCGACTCGCACCGTCCTCACGACCTTACTGCATAGGTGTTTATTTTGTGTCCAGCTGCTGTGTAGCTGGCAGAGGATGTGTGGGTTGGTGCGCTGCAGGCTTTAATGTCTGCATCTTTGCTTATGGCCAGACCGGGGCAGGCAAGACGCACACAATGTCTGGGACTGACGTGGAGCATGCGGATGGCCGTGGGATCAACTACCGCGCTCTTGATGACCTGTTTCTTCTGAGAGATGAACGCGCAACAGAGGTGAGTCGGCATGGGTGCCTTGCACTTGTGCAGAGGATAGAGGCACAGAGGTGAGTCAACCCTCACATCTGGTACTCAGCATTCCCATCTGCTTTGCACTCCCCGGGTGGGGCAAGCATAGTGTGTCAACTCAGTCCACCCACGCTGCTTCTTGTAGCACAGAGGCCTTCCATTTCAGCCTTCTTATCTCCTGGCCTGAAGTGGAGTGCCACATGGGGTTGTATTGCTGCTGACCATATGCAGCATAGCCCATGTTCCCATGCATCATGCCATGCCCACTTCACAGGTGGTGTACAGCATCAAGGTGCAGATGGTGGAGATTTACAACGAAACCCTGCGGGACCTGCTCGTGGATGGAGGTCACCAAGTCAGGCTGGAGATCCACAACACCCAAGCCAGCGGCCTGAATGTGCCCGGAGCTAAGCAGGTGAGCGCCTCCAGGTCAACTACCTGCCTGCACCCTGATGCCTTTTCAGGCCGCACATCTGCTTCTTACTTTTAATTCCTTGCTTCCTTGCTTTTCTTTTCTTCTTCCTTTTTCCACCTGTGTTGTCAACCTTGAGCAGGCTGTGTCTGCACTGAACCCCATTGAGCTGCCTTGCTGCGCTCTGGTCCCGCCACAGGAGGTTGTGACGAGCTCTGCGGACGTGCTGCGCCTCATGGACAAGGGTGCCCGCAACCGAAAGAGTGCGGAGACGCGCATGAACGAGCGCAGCAGCCGCAGCCACCAGGTGCTGACTGTGATCGTGGACGGCGATAACTTGCTCACTGGAGCCCAAACTCATGGTTGCCTCCACTTGGTGGACCTGGCTGGTAGCGAGCGCACCACCAAGAGCGAGGCCACGGGTAAGCCCCCTGCGCACCCATCCACCATGACACTAACTTTACAACCCGCCCACCCCATCCCCCATGACGCAGCCCCCCTTGCATAGCCTAACCCTAGCCCGAACCCTGTCGCTGCTTGGCCTCTGGTATCGCCGCCCAGCAAAGCCCCTGGTGGGCCCCTGGTGGGCGCTGGGCAGGGGCAGGAGCAGTGCTGTACAAGGCGATGTCTGGCCGCACCCCGTGAGGTGGCAAGAGGTGGCACGGAGTTGAGGGTGGGCCTAGTAGGCAGATCAGGGTGAGGTCAGATGAGGTCAACTAGAAAGTTAGGGTTAGGTAAGGTTAGTTTAGAAGGAAGGTATAGATTGGTCAACAGCCCAAACACCTCAACACACGCAGTCTTGCTTTTAAACCAGCTCATGTTGAGGAGGGCCACTCTGTGCTCGTTATGCACCACCAACTCTTGGCTTCTAGGCCTTCCTGCGCCACCTTTCCACCAAGGACCGTGCCAGTGCCAGTGCCTGCTGCCCTGCACGTTATGTTTTCTAGCGTCAACGTTAATGTTGCTGCAAAACATGCACTATCCCTCTGTAAGTCACTGCTGTGTGCAGGCAACACAGGCTGTGGTGTGTGCAGCTGTGTGCAGCAGGTCTCAGCGCTGCCCTGCTCACTGTGCAGGGGACCGCCTGGTGGAGGCCAACCACATCAACAGCTCGCTCAGTGCCCTGGGGTGGGTGCCCAGAGGGCGGCATTGTAGAGCCTGAGGCAATGCAGCCAAGCCAGTGCCTGCTGCTGTGGTGCCTGATCAAGGCTCATGACTGACCCAGACACATCCGGTACTGTCCTAGCTGGACTGGCTGGTTCGACTCTTGCTGGTCATGGTCATGGCATGGACACACAGCATTGTTGGCAGTCCAGCTCAGACACAGTACCATGCAAGCACATAGCCTGCCATTGTGCCTTGCTCCTCACTGCTCCAGCTGACCACCCCTGCCTTGCCTGCGCCCCGCCTGCTGTCCAGAGACGTGATGGCAGCCCTGGCCAACAAGTCCAAGCACGTTCCCTTCCGCAACTCCAAGCTGACCCAGCTGTTGGCCGACAGCCTGTCAGGCCAGGCCAAGGTCATGATGTTCATGCACATCGCCCCGGAGGCCTCCTCTTTCCAGGAGACCCTCAGCACCCTGAAGTTTGCCACCAGGGTGTCAGAGATCACGCTGGGCCAGGTGGGTACCTGGTAGTCAGGTCAGCGGCAGCATCAGTGGATGCACACCACCACCCGCCCTAGTTTAACACAGTTTGGCAGCACAGCTTGAACACAAACAGGCAGTCAGTAGCCGTGCTTTAGGCAACGGCTGCAGCGGCAGCAACAGCAGCACCACCACCCAACTCTTTGGTACAGAGAGCCAGTTGTGAGGCATGCTGGAGCAAGGGTGTGCCGCCTGCTGGGGGTGGCAGCACCATTGTTGCAGTGCAAGCACGAGCCTGACCCTGTGTGGCCGACGGGGTTGTCACAGTCATGCCACCATGAGCCCCAACACAGCAGCCTAGCAGCACACGCAACAGTGACGGCACTGCAGCTGTGCCTAGGCTACCTCAGCAGTACAACCATGACAACCAGCAGCAGCACAGGATCCCCACGCCTCCTTCGTGTCTCTTGCAGCAGTACTTGCAGCTGGTGTGTCACACTTGAGTGACATGCATGCAGTGATGGGTATTGCGCAATACAAGGGCCGGCCGGCAAGTTGCGCCTTCACAGGAAGCTGTCTTGTGTCAAAGGGACACGCTGCGCTCTCTTGTGGCACTAGTGGGGCTAGTCTAAGCTTTCGAGAATTTGAGCTGGGCTGGGTCATTCAGCACATTCGGCACATGTGCTCGCGAATACGGGTGGCTCCGCCGCAGAACTTGGCGTGGCAGTAGTTGCACGCCATGCTATGTCGCCGTCCTGCCCAGCCATCAAGGACAGGCTGCTCCTTTCCCGTGTGACATGTTGCCTCTGTATCGCTGTATTGTATCGATATAAACAAATTCACGTTGTTTCGCGTATTTCCTCGTATCGCCTGTATCGTTACACATATTACCCATCACAGCATGCATGTGAAGTGATGTGTGTGATGTCACAGGCTGGCTGCTGTCCGTATGCTGCAGGCTAAAAAGAATGTCGAGGCCAAGGTCCTAGTCAGCTCCCACAAAGAACTGGAGCAACTGAAAAGCCTGGCCAACAGCCAGGACTCACACATCTCTTCGCTGCAGCGCCAAGTGAATGAGCTGCAGACAGAAAAGCTGCGGTGGCAGGAGCAAGCAAGGCGGCTGGCATTACAGGTGGGCGCATCATCAGGTCCTGCGTGTGACCAGCCGCGTGACCAGCTAGCAACATGGCAGCATGCCGGAAGGAAGATTGACGCACCTGCTCTGACCACCTGCTTGTCAACAGGTGCAAGGCAGACAGAATGTGGACCTCCCTCTGGCTGTCCATCTCCAGCAGGCAGAGACCCCGAGCCACAGTCAGACGTGGGCATCGGTGAGTAGGGCAGCGACACCCATGCATGCCTAGGGCCTGTGTCATTGCAGTGTGGCAGAAGTAGGTATGTAGGGTGTGCGTGATGTCCTGGGTCGTGTGTGTGAGGGGATGTCCTGGTGCATGCCAGCCCTGTTGCCATCCACCTGAAACCTCAGTGCCCCTAGGGTGCTCCCTGACGTGCCCCCTAGCACACTAGCCTGGACCACACACCCAGGGCAGCTCACCCGGCACCCTCAGCCACACACCCTGCTGCCGCCCACCCGCCCGCAACCTGACCGCACCGCACCTGACACGCAGCCACACACCCTGCTGCCGCCCCTGCCCTGTCGCCTACCCTGAAGGCCGACCTTGCCCCATTTCTCGCTGCAGAGCCGGCTTCCTTCCTCGCCTCGCCACACACCCACGGGGCCAAGAGCAGCCACGCCTGACAGCCTCATCTTCAACACACGCACGCCTGGCTCAGCCTCTGCCCGCCCTGCTGGGACCTACCAGCCACTGGCGTCCAGGCGACCTGCCGTCACACCTGTGCTCACCATGCGCACAGCTGGTCGGTACACAACCCAGCCACAAGGCCCAGCCACCTCACTACCCAGCCCTTCTGCTTCTGCCTCATCACAGGCAGGCGTCGGGCAGGCTGCGCAGCGGGTCACGCCCATCAGGTCTGTCCACCATTGCAGCCATCCCTGACCAGCCTGTAACCTGCGTGTCGTCCTCATTCTCAGCCAGCCTTCCCAGCCTTGGTGGCTGCGCCCTGCTCTCGCCAAGGGCACCATCACTGATTCAGTGTAGCACTGTGTGTATGTGCGCTGCCTGCCTATCTCCTATTGCATTGCCTCTGCCACCCTGCACTGCACTGCCTCCGCCCTGCCGCACTGCAAGGCCCCTGCACTACACCGCAGCCTGAGCCCAAGGCATCTTCTCCACCCCTGACATCTGGCATTGGCCCCTGCACCTCATGTCTGTCTCTGTCTGCCCTACGCCCCGTTCGTCCCAGGCTGGGCCCCAACACCTGCCTGACTAGCCAAGGTGGCTTGAGGACCCCACCCCTCGCTCGCCCGGGCAGCATCTCATCCTCGTCCCCCTTCACCTCCACTGGCCCCTTGGCAGCAGGTGCCCGGGCCCTGGGCCCAGGCACTGGAGGCAAGTCAGGGGCCCTGACTGACAGGTCCCACTGCAAAGTGGGAGCCAACACCCGCATACCCTCTGCCCCTTCCCGGGCAGCCACCCACCTCCCCGGGCCATCTCCAGCAGCCACGCCCGAACCCAGGCCTACGCCTGCCACAGCCAGGGCCAGGAGTGGTGTGTACTCGCGCAGCTCAGGCACAGGGGACATGTCGGCTAGGTGCCGTAGGTGAGCTCACAGCTCTGTGCTGACATACTGCTTGGCGTTGCTGCTGGCTTCACTCTTCCGCTGCTATGATATTATGTTGCTAACTCCACTGTCCACTTGTTCATACTGTCATCTTGTTCACAATGCCTTGCCAGCCCTGGGCTATGGAGGCTGCACCCTTGCATGCTCTGTCACTACTTTAGTCGTAGGGGAGATGTGTGTTGTGTCAATTGGAATCATTGCATGGAACAGACCATGCACAAGATCATGCAAGCATGTAACCCAAGCATAGTGGTTGGCCCCGTGGTGTTGCCTCTTTACATCATCACATGCCACTGCCCTTGTAGCACTCACACTGACCTTGGTGATGTTGTTGTTACTGCTACTGCTATGCATTGTCAACAGCCTTGCTTGCATTTGTGTGGCTTCAAAGCAGGATATTGAAAACAGGAAGAATAATGTCATGCACAGTAAATCCTCCCCATATGCAGTGTACAAAAACCCGCATGACGCACATGTGCAGGTGATGGGTAGGCTGGGCCATACTGCTGACGGTACTCTGTTGTAGTGCTTGCATCATGAATTTGATGCTGGATGCAGTGATGGCAATGAGTGCGGATGCTTTCATTATCTGTCCGCCCTCCCTTTCTGACTCAGGAACTAATAGCGTCTTACAGCGAGCGAGGTGTATGCATAAGTGTAGATGCACAAGCAAAGGTGCACATGCCTGTGCAAGACAAGGTTCCAATGTTATGATGATGACATCTCATTGTTCTAATAGTGTGAGTGATACTTGTAACGTGTGGTTTGTGTAACGAGTGGGGCCTGATAGTGACCCGTTTGTTGGCAGACTGTACAGGGTTGGAAACGCGAAGAAGCCGACCACCAATGTAGCATGGAGAGCAACGCTGGTGAATTTATATGCTGGATTCCGGCCACTTTCTTACGTCGTAACTGTTTAAGACTGGGCTGCCCACCCCTCCTGTTGTCCCCCCCTGGCAGCAGCTGGCGCTGGTGCCGCCCCTGGGCTGCCCACCCCTCCTGTTGTCCCCCCTTGGCAGCAGCTTGCAGCTGGTGGTAGTGCATCCCCTGGCATGCTCGCCCCTCTATCTGAGGAAGTACACGGGCCATGAGGGGTCCCGAGCCAACCCAGGGAATCTTGCGCTTCGACCTGCGACCCACGTACGGTCGCACCCCGTTGAGCCCCAGGTTGCAGCGAGCGACCATGTTCACAGTCCGCGGGAATGGCGGGCGGAGTGATCTGGGAGGCTTCAGTGGAAAACGGGAGTTTTAGCGCGCGTGACTTACCGCGATAGCCTCAGCTACCCTTCACTAGCGCGTGGTGTGAGCGTCGCGCCTGGCACGGATTGGCATGGCCAATGGCCGGGGTGACCAGCAGGGATCGGACCCAACATGTCGAGCAAGGTAACATAGCAATGGCCTACACACCTTGTGAGGCATCGCAGAGTGGCTAGGCCCACAGTACTGCTCACGAAGGGGTCAAGCATCGCAGCAGCCTTGCATACTTCCGAGCATGGGTGGAGGGGCGTCGTTACATCGGTTGGGCATGCCATGTGCACCTTTTTGACTGCGGCGACTGTCCCTCACTATGTACAGGTGTTCCTGGGCCACGTCGGTCGCGGCGGTCTCTCGCGGCGAGGCCCGCATGAGCAAAAAGTGCATGGATTTGAATATGTAGATTTGAGCCGCCATAGCACCCAGCGCACTGCACAGAATTTAATGATACAAGTTGCACCGCATAGCTGACGCAGTCCTCTATCCAGGGATGTGCAAAATATAAATAGAAACAATGTGGTGGAGACGCGGCGTCGTTTTGATTACCAGGGGTAGGTTCTCTCTCAGTTGGGACCGGCTGATTGTTAGGCTCGTCCTTTCCCTGATTCCTGATAGTCCCAGGTCATCTAATGTTTTACGCAACGTGGCGCTAGATAGAGCTGTGCAGACGTGCCATGTCTGCATAACAGTTTTTTTTCCCAAAACAGCCAAGCTGATGCTGGTCACGAAGGGTCCATGACCATCACATGGCTGGTTACGCAGTTGGTCCCGACTGGTAACGAAAAACAGGTATCACAGCATTTTCTTATGCCAAACATTATTTTGTTATTTACAAGGGTCCGTTTGGTAACGAAAACCAGGCCTTGAAAAAGGCAGCAGAATAAGCAGCTTGAGCTGCTGCGCTGGGGACACAGTTGCGCATGAAACAGATGTGCCGCATCTCAGGTTGCATGGCTGTGCATGGCTGTGCATGGCTGTGCATCTGCATGGCTGGTTGCATGCCCGGTTGCATGGTTGTGCATGGCTGGTTGCATGGCAGGTTGCCTGGCTGTGCATCGCTGTGCATGGCTGCATGGCTGCATGGCTGCATGGCTTGGCAGATCATGGTGGGTGCCCTGCACATGGGTCAAAGCAGGTCACAACAGGTTTGTAGCACATGGGTCCCAGCAGGTCACAGCAGGTCAGTAGCACATGGGGCATAGCATGTCACAGCAGGTCAGTAGCACATGGGGCATAGCATGTCACAGCAGGTCAAGCTCTCACCTCATGCATGCATCCATGTGCTGACGCAACGGTAGCTCGCTGCGCTCCAGCCTCGTTCTGCCGTTCTGCAGTTGCTCGAGGGCCTGACCCAGCTGGTGCTGGGCACCCTGCAGTTGCTCAAGGTCCAGGGCCACCTGGTGCTGGGCATCCTGCAGCTGCTGCTGGTTCAAGTGCAGTTGCTCAAGGTCCACAGTTAGCTGGTGCTGGGCACCCTGCAGCTGCTGGTGGTCCACAGCCAGCTGTTGCTGGGCACCCTGCAGCTGCTGCTGGTCCACAGCCAGCTGGTGCTGGGCATCCTGCAGCTGCTGGTGGTCCACAGCCAGCTGGTGCTGGGCACCCTGCAGCTGCTGCTGGTCCACAGCCAGCTGGTGCTGGGCACCCTGCAGCTGCTGGTGGTCCACAGCCAGCTGGCGCTGGGCACCCTGCAGCTGCTGCTGGTCCACAGCAAGCTGGTGCTGGGCACCCTGTAGCTGCTGCTGGTCCAGAGCAAGCTGGTGCTGGGCATCCTGCAGCTGCTGCTGGTCCATGCTCAGCTGCTGCTGGGCGCCCCGGCCAAGGCAGGTGCGTGGGCGCTTCTGGCCCCATGTGCTGGCATCCCTGCTAGACTGTTGTGGTGTTGCAAGGGCTGTATCAAGGGCTGGCAGCTCGGTAGGGCTCTGCAGGGTGTAGGATGGAGGAGGTATGGGTTAAGGTATGGGTTCCCGTCACAATGGTGGATTCCGCCACAATGGAGGTGTCCGCCACTGCCACTGCCACTACTTACCAGCTTGGCACGTATCGCTTTGTGGTGTGACAGAGCAGCGCGACGTCGGGGTCCAGGAGGGCTCATCGCATTTTTCGGTATCAACTTCGCGCACAGTGCGAGAAATGTAGCGATGAGGGCGCCCAGCGGCAGCACAGGGTCCAACCCGTTTGGGATCACCCAAGGACGCCGCCAATCACCCCCTGTGATGAGACCGCCCCATGTCACATTAACCCTCTTCAACATGTTGTCATTGTATGTACCACACAAGGTGATGGAGCATGGCCGGGGATGCATCCCGGAATGTGCACTCGCCCAGCTATCCGACAGAGGTGGAAGCACGTGGAAAGGACCAAAGGCCAATAAGTTTATGGTCTTGACAGAAGCCCCGAAATGATGGGGTCTAGGCTTCAGCAGAGTGCACGGTAGCGAAACAAAGTCCACGCACGGTGCTGCTGACACCTCATTGAGATGCTCTGCTTGCTTGGAGGCAGGTTCAGGCAGGTCCCGGCTCAGGTGTCAGAAGGGCCCGGGCCAGGTTTTAGGAAGTACACGGGCCATGAGGGGTCCCGAGCCAACCCAGGGAATCTTGCGCTTCCACCTGCGACCCACGTACGGTCGCACCCCGTTGAGCCCCAGGTTGCAGCGAGCGACCATGTTCACAGTCCGCGGGAATGGCGGGCGGAGTGATCTGGGAGGCTTCAGTCCAAAACGCGAGTTTTAGCGCGCGTGACTTACCGCGATAGCCTCAGCTACCCTTCACTAGCGCGTGGTGTGAGCGGCAGGCCTGTCACGGATTGGCATGGCCAATGGCCGGGGTGACCTGTAGTCGTCAGCCGTTTGGCTGCGTTGCTGCCCTACAAGGGTTTCGGAACTTTCTGCAATGCACTTACATATATGAAGTGTTTAGCATCATCAAGCAGAACACCTGGAACACGATGGCATCACGCCACTGCGTCAAGGCATACCGATGCCGGTGCATGCCCCGAGCCTGTTCTGGTGTGTTGCCCTTGGGGCCTGTCCTGATGTGTGCTGATGATGATGGTAGCTTACACCGCTTAAGCCGTCAGCCGTTAGGCTGCTTGGCCAATGTCCTGATGTGTGCACAACCTGCGCACTGCGCTCCTGACATGAGGCGTGCCCCTTTGCCTGTTTTGCCCCCTTTGCTGCCCCTGCTGTTGAACCTTGGATGCCCTGCTGTTCGACCTTGCATGCCCTTCGCACACATGTACTACATGGCAACTACACACCCTCTGATGCTCATCATGGCAACTTCCCACCCTGTGGGCTGATGGCCGTGGGGTCATCATTGGCTGCTTGCCCTGCTACCAATGCCGCATAGAAGCATGCACCAATTGCCCCAATTGCACCGCACACAAGGGGCAGGGTGCACATACCCTGGAACCATGCGGCCTAGGCATCAGTGCAGGCTATAGGCATTGGTGCTCAACAGCGGCTGATCATGTGCAAGAGCCGTGAGGCATGGCGTGCCCACATCAAGCAAGCTTGGCACAATGAGTCTACGGGTATGTGTGTTGCAGCAGTGCCGACAGCCACATGCCATGTGACACTGCTGCTGCTGCGGATGATGACCACGCACACAAGGCAGGGACAGGTCATGGCACCCAGCTAGACTTCCTCAATGGAAGCCCTCTTACCCAGGGACAGTATCAGTCAAAGATAAGCATGGTTGAGAGACAGTCTGACAGCTTGGCCTGTGCCCGGCAAGCTGACTGAGTCGTGAGGGGCAGCAGGCCCCGCTCGACCAGCACCAGTGAGTACGACATAGAACTATGCGCCCTGAGTGCAAGTTGGGGGAAGCTGAGCACCAATGGTTTGTCTCCAGAGCTCTCCCACCTGCATTTCCTTGACTGCATTCCCCACAGTCTCAACCCTCTGCACAGTGCAACAGCCCCTTTGCGTCTTTCTTGGCATGTCGGACACTAGCTTACCCATACAGTTCCAAAGTTCTGCCGAGGCTGCCCAGCGACTGGAAAACGTTGAACGGCGAGTGGATGAGGGGGGAGCATTGTGTGGCATATTCCGGTGCGCAGCTGCAGCCGCGTCACTCGCACGGTTCTTCCGGGGAGGACAATGGCGGAAGCGGCGAGCGTGATAGGTGGAGGGCATAAGTATAGGGTGACCGCCCAAAGGGTGACGGTCCATCGGGAGCCAAGGCGCGTGCGTACACCAGAAAAGCACATACTCAAACACATCCACACCTGTCTCTCAGCTTCTGCTACCATGCCACGCGGTGCCTCAACCTCGGGACAGCAAGCTGCTCGTGCGAGCGCACCGGCCGCTGCGCTGCTAGCAACCATCGCCATCTGCTGCTGTTTCGCGGCTGTCCCTCATGGTGCGGATCGGCAACTTGATGGCAGCTGTGCTGTCGCTGCTTCGCCGGTTCATCACCGCTATCTTCACTGCAATTCGCTCGCAGCCGAGGCCCAAGCATTTCAGCCCGCGAACATGGTGGACGCAATTGACGCAGCGCTCTTCTTGACGCAGGTAGGCGCCAGCACAACAGCACAGCCGCGCAGCCGCGCAGCCCATAGCCAGCTACAGGAGGGGATGAGGGCAGTGATCGTCAGCGGCAGGCAGTGATGTATCGAGCGAGAATCGTGCCTGTGTGACTTTTCCGCGCAACAGCCACACCCCTGATGTTCCCATTACAGTAGACCCTGCAAAATGCAACTAAACAACGCATCAAATTCAGGATGTGTAGAGGCTATCGGAGGTGCTTGCAGCCGGTGGCACCACAGCAGGTGCAGCTCCCACCCCACGCCACTCCACCCCACCGAAATCCAACCCAACCCGAAGCTCCCCTAGAATTTGGCCCTGCCCGCCCTGCGCCACCCTGCCTGCCTGGCCTTCCTTACCCTTAACCTACCCTGCCCTACTCCCCGCGCTTTCCTCATCCTGTAGTAGCCTTGTGCCGCCCTGCTGGCCGCCGCCCGCAGTTCAAGCAGGCATTGTCTTCCGCTGGCCTCCTCAACACCTTAGCCTCGCCGGACTTCAACGGCACGCTGTTCGCCCCTACAGACCTGGGCTTCACCGCCTACCTGACCGCACAGAACACATCGCTCGCCGCCCTGGCTGCCAACAGTACCACCTTCAACAGCCTGGTGGTGAGGCCGTAGGGGCAGAGGCGGGGCGGGCTGTGGAGTGGCAGTGGCAGCAGTAGCAGCGTTGGGTGGGGCAGCGATGTGGTGTGGGGTGGCGATGGGATGGGCAGTGGGAGGGGCAGAGGCACTGGCATCAGCAGGCTGGTGGGGGGAGCGGTGGCATTGGCATGTACTAAGCCGTATGAGGTGCTGGCAGCAGCAGGGTCATGGCGCCAGTCATGACATCCTGCTGCATTGGCAGGAGCAGTATGGGGGTGGTGGCAGTGGTAGGGGCAGTCTGGGACGCTCCCCCTTCAGGCAGGCAGGCCATCTCGCAGCCCAATGCCTGGAGTTTGGACTGCTTCCTTGCGTGTCCTTTACCCAGCAATGACGCAATCACGGCGCAGCAGCCTTCCTATTTCTGCCCATCCTCCCACACTCCCCTCATGCTACACCTTTCAGACACACCTTCACACTGGCAGCAGTGGCAGTGGGAGGGGCAGCAGTGAGTCAACCCCTTCCACGACCTCCACAGCCTCGTCCCCTCTTTGCCTTCATAGCCTGCCACACCTTGATTAACACACCTCCACCTTGCAGCCCAGCCTAATGGTCCCACCTCCTCCTGTCTGACCAAGTTGGCGATGATGGCACCATCAGTGCTGGAGACACCAGGTCTATCACATTGCTGTGAGCGTTGCTGGCTGCTGTGCTGCAGGCCTTCCACATCGTGCCCTCCATGAAGTACTTCCCCACAGGGACGCTGCGTCAGGGCGTGAAGATGACCACACAGGCTGGCCCTGAGCTGACAGTGGACCGCAGGTAAGGTTGCCGGGGAGGCACTCCGTGGCCAGGGCAGCAGTGCAGGGGGGGTGCAGCCGACTTGCCTGCCTGTGCTATTGCCGGTGCTGCCGGCCGGCCAGCCCGCCGGGATGCACTCCGTGGCCATGGTGGCAGTCACCTGGCGGGGAGGGAGGGGATGAGGAGGGGAGTGCGAAGAGGGGAAACATGAGAAGAAGGGGAGGAAGCGGAAGAGGAGGGAAGCGCACAGCCGACTTGTATGCCTGTGCTGTTGCCACTGCCACCGCTGCTCCTGCTGCTGCTGCTGCGCTGCAGTGTCCCTGGGCTGATCCACATCTATGGTGGTGACATGGTGAACGACCCCACAAACTTCGGCACCATCCTCCAGGCAAGCGGTTTCACATTGAGCCACACCACAATGCCACCCTCATTGATGGGAGCCGCCGCCGCCACCGCTCCCGCAGCATGTGCTGCATGCCAGTCCTACTTACAAAGACTGGCATGCATCTATGTGTGGCTACTGCTGCTCCTGCTGCTCCTGCTCCTGCGCCTGGTCCTGCCATACCAGTGCCTGCTCTTGTGCCTGCTTTCTCACTCGTGCTGCATGTCCATGTGACCGCAGTACCAGGAGATCCGCGGAGGCAAGGTGGGTGTGAGGGCAAGGAGCCTGTCAGGCTGCCTGGCCCCGAAACTGCAGCAAGCAAGCATGGCAAAACAAAGCAAGCATGACAAAACAAAGCAAGCATGACAGGCAGCAATGGAATAGGCTTGTGAGATGCGAATGATTGTGAGATGAGATGCAGAAGACCTGGCCACATCAGCCTTGTGAAGGTCAAGCCTGGCCCCATGCAAACATTGCAGCGGACAGCAATGCCTGCAGGCAGCAGCCATGTACTGCATGCACTGCATGCAAAGATAGCATGTACTCTTTCTATCACTCTTCTTTCCAACATCACTCGCCCACCACACCCAACTCCATGTTCTGCGTACAGGCGGTGCTGTACGTAATTGACAAGCCTCTGCTGCCCCCCGCCCCCAAGGCCAGGCTCACTGGCCAGTGAACTCCCCCTCCAGGCCCTAGCACCTTGGGCTGCCACCAGGGAACCCATAACCCCGCCAAACCACCTCTGCTTGCACCTCATACACATGGCGGGGTGCAGGAGCCTCGTGGCAGCAGCGTGGCATCACGAGCAGCCCTGGACCTTGATGCCTTGATGCAGTGCCTCCCTGCCGCCCGGCCATCTTGGCCCCCTTGCCATCCTGCAGCCACGCAACCTTGTCATCTGGCCATCTCACCCCTCACTCCCACTCACGGTTTGGAGGTGCGAGGCGCTGGGCCTGAGGCAAGGGGCGAAGATGTGTGCTGGCACAGGCTCCCATGGCCCGGCCACCTGCTTGGCACTGCTGGGACTAGGGTGGCTGTCCGTAAGACAGCGCCTGCCCTGCGGAAGGCGCCTCGAGGAGCAGGGTCGGTTTGCGTATGGACAATACTTGCGCGACGGCGGGCGCCTCTATGGCCGGGGCAGATTTGAAGAAGATGAGAGACGGGGAAATGGAGCGCTGGTGCGTCACATGCAGGCAGGGCATAGGTCCTCATTTCTTCAACCTCAGTCGATTATGTGTGGGTGTAATGCGAGTGAGGCGAAGTCGGATGCATTGCACAGCGTCCATGCACATGTCAGGTAAAGCTAGGCTACAATGTATGGGACACGGACTTGTTGTTAACTGACTTGAGCTACTTTGGCTGGAAGGGATGGTGGCATGAGTAAAGCAGGAGGTGCATTGTAAGAAAGGCATTTACCAACATTTCCGTTTGTTTGTAGGTCTCAAAACCTGCACTTCCGGTTTCAATTTAGTTTGAAACGATTAAGTTTGCAAGATTAGCCTGAGTTGACGCCTCCCCCAGCCGGAAGATGTGTTGCTGCGGCTGCAGCGACCCTGAGAGTGGGTGACGCAAGAGCTTCAGTGCAGGCCCGCCCTGCCCAAGACCTACCCACCTGCCCAAGGTGTGGAATCTGCAGGTGGGCGCTCGCCAGCCTCTCAGTCCTACAACCCACCATACTGATACCCCACCAGCAGCAGCACCACCACTATATTCAATGCCGCACTGCCTGATGTGATGCTGGCATGATGGAGGGGATGTTCTGGAGGGGCAGGGGCCTCGAGGGACAGGGGCCTGGAGGGGCACGAGCTCAACATGCACCTCTGTGGTGCCCTCCTGCTGCTGCCCGCCCCAGCCCTGCCTGTAGCCCAGCAACCTGTCCAGCAATGAACAAGACAAGCTACAGGCTACAGGCTTAGAGCCACTAACGGGGGGAGGGTAGGAACCAGTGTTTTTTTTTTAACGCTATATATAGCGATCGCTATAAAAAGCGACATTTCAGAGGGCTCCGTGCGCTATGGATTGGACCCCTTGCGGACTGTGCTATAGCGCATCGCGTTATAAAAAGCGAACTTTGTACTGCAGCCGCAGCTCGGCTAAGAGCCGCAATTTGGATAAGCGCCGCAGTCCCGATGGCTGAGGGCCGTGCCCTCCGAGGGTATAGCGATGGTGCCTACTTACAAGCCAGGGTTACTAGAGTTGTGGAAAACATCAACCAGCATTTCTGCAGCCCGCACCCAGAAGTACAAGCAGCTTTGCCACAGCCTTGGGCTCAAGGGTCAGCTGATAGGGCGGGCCGCGCCAACCCGTTGGCTGAGCTTGCGGAAGCCAGCAGAGCGGCTGGTGCGTGACATCAGGTCCTTGGTGTCCTACTTTGACACAGCCTCACAGACCTCCCTACTCTCTTGGCAGCCTGCGGGCTCTTGCCCATCCTCCGCTCACTCAACCGCCTCAACCTTGTGTGCCAAAGCCGTGCCATCTTTGTCGAGGACCATATGCAGGAGGTGGCCCTGACGGCCAACAAGATCACTGCCATGTACTCAGGCCCCTCCCCCTTCTCTGCACTGGACTTTCCTGAGCTGACAGCCTTCACCAATGTGGCAGGACCTGGCAGCTGCCTGGTGTACAACGGCTCTGGCCATTTGGCATTGCAGCCGCATGGGAGTGGCAGTATGACAGTGCAATCAGATGAGGCTGACAATGACAGTGAGGATGAGGAGGAGGTAGGCAGCAGGCAGACATGGAGACAACGTTTGGTGAAAATGAGGAGGAGGAGGAAGGCAGTGAGCTAGGCAGTGAGCCGGTGCAGCTGTACGCCATCCCCCCAAAAGGGCGCCGGGCTGCTTTAGTGCCAGCCAGTGACTTCCAGCAGCATGTCGACAGTGCCAAGCAGGAGCTGGCAGCAACAGCAGATGCTGTGGTACGTGACCTACACAGCCGCTTCCTCCCACCGGAGCATGCCAAAGGACTGGCTGTTGTGTACGCCCACACGCCGACAAGCAGCCCAGCGATGAAGACTTCCTTGAGCGCCTGGCCATTGTCAAGGCCCGGTACTGCATGGACACGACCCTGGCTAACTGCCAACTGGCGCCAGCCTTGTTGGAGCAGCAAAAGCTATCTGCTATCCCAGCAATCAGCATTTGTGGAAGTCATGCGCTGCCAAGCTGAACACCGTGTGGAGCAGCAGCCAACCCAGCCATGGAGACCACCAAGTTGTGGCGCTACTTGGCTGGCCAACCCATCACCAAGGCTGACATCTTGGAGTACATCAAGCTGGCAGAGCTTGCTCTGGTCATGACACCAGGCTCAGTGGAGGAGGAGCGCATGTTCTCAGCCATGGCTTACCTCAAAGATGACACCCGCAACAGGCTGCAAGAGTGCCACTTGAATGTGTGCGCCCATGTCTTCAGCAGCAATCAATTTGATTTGGACACATTCCCATATGAGCGTGCCATTTGCAAGTGGCTGGATAAC
Source organism: Haematococcus lacustris (assembly GCA_030144725.1). NCBI lineage: Eukaryota > Viridiplantae > Chlorophyta > Chlorophyceae > Chlamydomonadales > Haematococcaceae > Haematococcus > Haematococcus lacustris. Next base: position 3,575,106 of record JASKMD010000005.1, read on the forward strand.
GCTGCTGTGCGTGGGCGCTACCGCCTTTGATTGGGCCTGTTGCTGTAATTTGACATTTTTGTTGTGCGCTATGGAGCCCAATAGGGCCGCGCTATGAACATGACAGTCCCAATCTGAGCCATGACACTTTGTGCTATGAAATTGGAAAGAGGCCATATGAAAAAAAAAACACTGGTAGGAACGTCGTCTTCTCTCTTGCTTGATGGTGGGAGCAGGCCGCGCCCCAGGCGGTAGCTCCTCCCTCAATGATCGCCGGTGAACACCGGCGTAGTCTTCTTCTTCTTGATGTTGTTCTGGAGGGGCAGGGGCCTGGAGGGGCACGCGCTCCAGCAGACGTCCTCTGCTGCTGCTGCCTCTGCCTCCTCCTGCTGCTGCCAGGTCAGCACCCCGGCTGCCCGATCCTGGTCAGCAGCAGGAGCAGGAGCAGGAGCAGGAGCAGGAGCAGGAGCAGGAGCAGGAGCAGGAGCAGGGGCAGGGGCAGGAGCAGGGGCAGGAGCAGGAGCAGGAGCAGGAGCAGGAGCAGGAGCAGGAGCAGGAGCAGGAGCAGGAGCAGGAGCAGGAGCAGGAGCAGGAGCAGGAGCAGGAGCAGGAGCAGGAGCAGGAGCAGGAGCAGGAGCAGGAGCAGGAGCAGGAGCAGGAGCAGGAGCAGGAGCAGGAGCAGGAGCAGGAGCAGGAGCAGGAGCAGGAGCAGGAGCAGGAGCAGGAGCAGGAGCAGGAGCAGGAGCAGGAGCAGGAGCAGGAGCAGGAGCAGGAGCAGGAGCAGGAGCAGGAGCAGGAGCAGGAGCAGGAGCAGGAGCAGGAGCAGGAGCAGGAGCAGGAGCAGGAGCAGGAGCAGGGGCAGGGGCAGGAGCAGGGGCAGGAGCAGGAGCAGGAGCAGGAGCAGGAGCAGGAGCAGGAGCAGGAGCAGGAGCAGGAGCAGGAGCAGGAGCAGGAGCAGGAGCAGGAGCAGGAGCAGGAGCAGGAGCAGGAGCAGGAGCAGGAGCAGGAGCAGGAGCAGGAGCAGGAGCAGGAGCAGGAGCAGGAGCAGGAGCAGGAGCAGGAGCAGGAGCAGGAGCAGGAGCAGGAGCAGGAGCAGGAGCAGGAGCAGGAGCAGGAGCAGGAGCAGGAGCAGGAGCAGGAGCAGGAGCAGGAGCAGGAGCAGGAGCAGGAGCAGGAGCAGGAGCAGGAGCAGGAGCAGGAGCAGGAGCAGGAGCAGGAGCAGGAGCAGGAGCAGGAGCAGGAGCAGGAGCAGGAGCAGGAGCAGGAGCAGGAGCAGGAGCAGGAGCAGGAGCAGGAGCAGGAGCAGGAGCAGGAGCAGGAGCAGGAGCAGGAGCAGGAGCAGGAGCAGGAGCAGGAGCAGGAGCAGGAGCAGGAGCAGGAGCAGGAGCAGGAGCAGGAGCAGGAGCAGGAGCAGGAGCAGGAGCAGGAGCAGGAGCAGGAGCAGGAGCAGGAGCAGGAGCAGGAGCAGGAGCAGGAGCAGGAGCAGGAGCAGGAGCAGGAGCAGGAGCAGGAGCAGGAGCAGGAGCAGGAGCAGGAGCAGGAGCAGGAGCAGGAGCAGGAGCAGGAGCAGGGGCAGGAGCAGGAGCAGGAGCAGGAGCAACAAACAGACCCCTGGGGGCCGTGGCCCGTTAACTCTTGCTGGAGGAGGTGCTGCCCTCCCCAGCCCTGCCCATGGCCCAGCCCCAGCCCAGCCCTAGCCCCAGCAGCGCTAGACTAGTGCAGCATTGGGCTACTGCATGGGCAGGGTGCATGGTGAGCCGGGAAGGTCGAGAGGTGAGCCGGGAGGGGGTGGCATGCTGGCTTGGTCTGGCTGCCATGCCGCACCTTGCCATGCCGCTTGCATGTGCAGCCGTCAAATTGGAAGTGCATGGCTTTAGCTTGTTGCGGCTCATCGGCATGATCAGCGTTCCTTGGGCCAGCCCAGCCCTGCACTGCACCATGAGGAGCCACCACCATTACCACCACCACCACCACCCAGCCTCGCCACTCCTACATCACTTTCCAACCCACCACCTCCCAGCAGCCCGCCCAGCCCCAGCCCAACCCAGCCCTGCCTTCCCTAGCAGCAAACCAATAGTCTTGCGCCGCAGGTAATTATACAATCTGGAGCTCACACTCAATGGTGGACGTTGTGCCTGGCTAACGAGGGTTGGGAGCAACGTACACAATTTGTTAGATGATGAGGGTGCTTGTCGGGCAGAGATGAGCTGCCCCGAGCCTCTGCTGCCTGTGAACCGGCCGTGTGTATTCAGCCTGCCGTACTTCATCACAGCACATCGTCTGTACCCCAGCATGATTCTCAGCAACTCCATGTAGAGCAAAGCAAAGCAAGAAAGACAAATCTGCGACACAGCGAAGCAACTAATGCAATAGGCTGGAGATGACGGAATGGCGGGGTGGGATACGTCTGGGGGCTTTGAAACCGAGACGCACGAACCTGGGTTTGGTCGTGCATGCTGCGAGGCATGTGGCAGCCTGTCCTTTAGCAGGTAGGTTGCCGCGAGCTGGCTAATCCATGTTTCATCGTGGTGGTGGCCGCCATGACCGCACGTAGAGCAGAGAAGTATGCCCCGCAGCTACTGTGCCTGCTGCAGTGAGTACCAACAGGCCTTTGGGGTGGTTGTGTGTGTCCACTGCCTGCGGGACACACACTACCAGCTCATCCCCAAGGTAAAGCCAGGCCCCACACGTTTGCAGTTTCAGTGCCTGTGCACCCACGACTGCACCGCCAGCAGCAAACCAACCACGCAGGGACGTCAGCTGCTGCTGAGGGAAGGGCGGGTAGGCCAGGGGCAGGGGCAGGGCCCACCACATGCCATGGTCAATGTCAACTGTCAGGTCAACCAATAGGTATCAAGGAGTCAGAGGGGTCTCCTGTCCTCTGGGCCCCTTGTTGTGCGCAGGGCACCGCCAAGGAGCTGTTCCTCTTGTCAGATGGGGACCTCAAGCGCCTGGGCTGCATCACCAAGGCTAACCCTCAGCACAAGCAGTGGAGCGGCATGAAGTTGTATCTCAAGCTGCAGGTGAGTCCCTAGCAAGGGCTATGGGATTTTTCAGGCCCGGCTAGGCCAAGGGAGGTGAGCAGGCTTGTAGCAACGTGGTGCAGGTGGTGACTCTATCCATTTGGCATGGCTGCTCTGCCTTGTCCTGCCTTCGACCCTGGTTCCATTCAACTCCACCTTACCTCACCTCACCTTACCCCACCTCACCTTACCCCACCTCACCCCACCCCACCCCACCCCACCCCACCCCACCCCACCCCACCCCACCCCACCCCACCCCACCCCACCCCACCCCACCCCACCCCACCCCACCCCACCCCACCCCACCCCACCCCACCCCACCCCACCCCACCCCACCCCACCCCACCCCACCCCACCCCACCCCACCCCACCCCACCCCACCCCACCCCACCCCACCCCACCCCATCCCACCCCTCCCCACCCCACCCCACCCCACCCCACCCCACCCCACCCCACCAGGTGGCTGAGGTAGCACAGCGCAAACATGGCGGCGCACAGTCTCTGCAAGAAGCTCGCCATTCCCGCCTCCAGGTCAGTGGGTAGAGCAGTCAGGGCAGGGAAGGCAAGGGGCAGGCCAGTGAGGTCAATACTGGTATACTGGTCAGGGTGAATCAAATGGGACGATCCAGGTCAGGTGCAGTGAGGTGCAGTGCATCGCTCTTTCTACCGTAACCACTCAAGCGACGGGGCTGGCCTATGGCTGCTGCCGCCATGCAGTGTCTTGGGGCTGTGGCGTTGCAGAGGGCGCAGCAGCAGCACATGGGATGCAGGCAGTCCTAGCAGGCTTTAATGGCATCGAGATGAGATGCATGCATCCCAAGGTCCAGCCATAGGCAGGTTTGCGAGTGTCGCACTGGCGAAGCGAACAGCCGCGAAGAGCAGCTGCGCGGTGTGAGGTGTGAGCCTGATCTGCTGACTTCCATGTGTGACCTTAGGGCCGCATCGCGAGCCGCGTTGCGAAGCGGAAGGCTGCTGCGACGGCGGAAAGCGAGGAGGGCGACGATGCTGAAAATCCATTGTTCGGCATACAGGACGCGGCTGCCGCTGCTAACCCGAAGGTGGCGGAGGCGCGGCAGCGGGTGCGGCAACGGCTGCAAACCGAATACGGCGGCGCAGGAACAGCGGCGCGGAAGAATGTTGATCAGTTTGAGGGTGATCCTGGGTCGGAGGTGGCCAAGGTCGCAGGGTGCAAAACTGAAGATGGGTGCGCAGCCAGTCGCGGAGACTCTGCTGCAAATCCATCCCAGCTCCTCTTGCCAGAAGTGGAAGAGTTTTGACCTGCAAATGGGCGCGGCTTGGTGTCGTTCTTAGTGTAGTAAAAAACTGGCGTGCCGGACCATTCTTCTGCGGAATTAACGACCTGCAAGCGTCACTGACCCTATTCAGTACCCCGACCCCTGCTCCACCCAAAGACGTCGTGCAACAGCTTGACCAGCTGCAGGACACACGAGCACCTCTTACATCGGATAGGACATATGCGTCATCGACATTGGCACAGTCAGTCATTGTGGGTCCAAGGTCTCACTGCATGCGCACCTCTTAAGCAATCTTAGCATGGCATGCGCGACTAAAAACTATACCTGCACAGCCGGCCCCCCTCAACAGCTACTTGGCTGCGGCAATGCAGCTGCGCTGTAGTCTAGACATGCAGGGTGTTGACCAATGCAACCCCCGAGTGCCGCCTTAACCCAACACCCCGGGTAGCCTCGATTGGACACAGTGCCCAACTCTGTGCAGCAGTGCTCAAACTCCAGTGCATCGCAGCAGGACCCACTACCACCACCGCACAAGCACTCCAAGCAACAGGCCGGGTGCACCTCATTGCAACCTCAGCTGCCATCATCACACCTCCCACACGAACCTGACTATGTGCACTTTCACCCTAGGCTGTCACCCCCAGGCCCCTCACCCCACCAAATGCATCACACACATCACTCCTCTCACCCCCCCCTCCAAAACCACCGCCACCAAGGGTAATACATTCGCCTGGCCCTGGCCTGCCTTTTGTGGCATCCCCCACCAACATGCCCACCAACTGCCTTTCACTTTGCTTACTGACCCAACCTGCCAACCACTAACTATTGCCCCAACTGACAACTTTGCTGAGATATACTAGTCAGCATCAGCACGATCACCCAAGTCCTCCGCATGACCCACAGCCTGCTGCGCTGATGCGTCCAGGGCAGTGGCTGAAGTGTCGCTGCCTGGCAGGTGGTCCTCACTCAGGAGGCTGTCGCCCTCATCTTTGCCCTAGCTCTTGCCTTGCGTGCACATGCCGGTGCTGGCAACAACATTGCATTGCATGCACCAGCCATGGCATGGCTGCTGACCTCCATGCTGTCAAGGTGTCAGCACTACATGCCCCAGCTGCCCCAATGGAGCAAAGCCAAGGGATGAAGAACAAAGCCAAGGGATGAAGGGCAAGGGCAGGGATGAAGGGCCATGGCCAGGGCTGGAGGTCCCTGTATACCAGGTGCTCCTCACTAGGCACATCGCACCCACAGTTGCCACAGCTGCAGGTGGCATTGGTGGCACCAGTGCTGTCGGTGGGCAATGCAACATGAAGAGAAACGCAAGGAAGCAAGGAGAGCGTGGACTGCAGGTGTTCCACACAAGGGACGCTGTCGCCACAGCTGCCCTGCTGCTGGTTAGACGCGGCTGATGTCCCGGCCAAAGAGCTTGGTGCGCACCCTGGCACCAGTGAGGCAGGCAGGCAAGCAGCCAGGCTGATGATGGGGTGGGCAGCTGCCGCCTGGCATGGTGTGAGCTCCCCAACCCCTACCCTCTACCCTCTACCACCCTCCCCTGCCCTTTCCTGCCCACCGCCCTTCCTATCTCTAACTCTCATCATGCCAGCTGCTGCTTCACACAGGCCACCGGTCACAGGCCAACTTCTGACACCGTGACCTGAGGCCAGCTAATGATCTACGCACTAGTAGGAGTGCAGGGGTAGTTTGGGGGAGGAGGGGTGGGTGGGTGGGTGACTAGTCTCAACACAGCATGGGCAAGACTAGTCTCAACACAGCAGACCATTCTCCCTCCCCCTCCCTCCGCCCACCTCCCCATCCCTAGCCCCAGCCCCCCTCCGCCTCCAAACTGCCCACACCTGACCTGACCCTGACACCTGACACACGACCCTGCTCAGTCCAGCCTCAGAGGCCACCTTGCTCTTCTTCCCGGCAGGATACAGCTGAACACCCTGGCCCTGACCCTACCCCTCACCCCGTGCGGTAGGGCTGCCCTGCCCCGCCAGGCCCCCCGCCCCTGCTCACCAGTCAGAGGCCACCAGGCACTGGTTGCGGAAGGAGAACTGGCTGTAGGTCTCGAAGCTCTTCCAGATCTGCGCACCAGGGCCCCAGGTGGCAGGTCACAGGTGGGGCAGGGTCACAGGGACGACAGGGTCACAGGTGTGCGACAGGGTCACAGGTGGGGCAGGTGATGGTGTTCGGCATGAGGGGAGACGATGGGGTCAGGAGGGGGAGAAGGAAGGAAGGGGG